>CM066925.1:7793147-8185711 GCA_033964015.1 Scolanthus callimorphus
ACGGACAATAGGGACAATAGAACGTCCTCGTGGTCAGTGTGAACGAGTGCTAACCCCTGAAAATGGCATCATGGAGACAGATTTTTCGCTTCAAAGAGGAAAAATGTAATGAACTTTTCCTTTATCTACTATCAGATTGTAAATAAAGTGGACAATCCTCTAAAATTCTTACCTTTTGTCAGAGTTTGATGTTGTTGTGTTCACCTTTGTGTGCACCATTTTGAATTGTAGACAGTCCGCTGACGGGTTCAGTTCACGGGCGCAGTATGAAAGCAAGGGCTCGAGGACTACAAAACTTTCGCTTAGTCAACTTTCGGCAACTTGTAATTAAAGAAAGCAACTTCCCTCATTTCGAGCAACTTTTATAAGGGACATCCACGTCGTAAAGACTTCGAAAGAACCCGAACAAATTCAGATGCGATCGACTTCGTAACTCCTTTTACTTCGGTGAATGTTCGGGGCACATTCGGACGCACTTATATCAACATTTTTTTTTGAAAAACTTAGAGCCCCTTGCGCACGCCTATCGCACGTCAGAATGGTGTCCATATTCCACAAAACTACGATACTGAGAACGTTTGGGAGTAATACGATAATTTGGAGCAAAGTTATAAGGCCTCTAAAGTTGCGTATTTTTACTAGTGTTTGTATGAAGGTCGGACAGCTTTTGCCCGAGCCTCATGCGTCTCTAAGAATACGAAACTTTAGCGGCCTATAACTTTGCCCCAAATTATTGCAATACTCCAAAATGACCAGGATTTCTTAGTTTTGGGGTATACTACAATGGCGGACAAAACTTGTTGGGACACTGCCCGTTATTCAGGGCCGAATGACGTGAAACGGAGAGCTCTAGAAAAACTAACATGAAAATCCCCTCTCCCGGTCACAATGTTGAGAAATTAGCTCCGTACACTTTGTCATGCTCTTAAACAACATTGTACCGGGGGAGGGGGGTTGACAAACATTTACAATAAAGTATCATGAAATGAGGGTTAAAAGACACTAGTGTCCCAACAGTTTTGTCCGCCATTGTCTGAGGCAAACATTAGACAGCGTACCTTCTATTACTGCTGTGTTTGCGTAATAAACAAACAACTGACCGGATTTTTTTAGTATTTTGATTGAGTAATAGAACAAGGTGGGTGTGTAGCTTGTTATCGGATCTGCAACATCTTTGAGTAAAATTGCATTACAGAACGTACAATTCGAGGGTCAGTTGGATTGTGACATAATAGAAATTAGAAGTGCTAAGCCGCAGTGTCATGGCTTTTCCCGGCCGTATTTCTCCGCTTAAAGGGGCATTCATTCTACACAGCGAAACGCTGAGACAACTACCGGTGACGAGGGTTTGTAAAAAGCTTAAAATTTCAAGGTGAAGTTATTATAGGCTGTGGAATTGTATCGATAAAGACAACTAGGGGCCGACCATTTAACTTTTGAGGGGGGGAGGCTTTTTTGAAAAAAAATATCTTGCACGGCCCGAAGGGCCGAAAAAAATTTCCTGCACAGCAAAATGGTGACTAAAACCCTTCTTTTTTATTGGAAAAAAAATTCTCACCCCTTAACAGAGGTAGAAAAAAAAAATCTTGCACCGACAAAAAAGCCCCCCCCCTCAAAAGTTAAATGGTCGGCCCCTTAGAAGGTACGGAGAAGCACAAAGGTGGGCGGCCCAAAAAACTTACGGTAGCACAGGAAAGAAAAATCATGCGTGTTTTTAAGAGAGTTCGTGCAGTGAACGCTAACATTTCTTGAAAAAGACTTATGGTGCATGCACATGTCTGAGAAGAAAAAGTAAGCAATAGAACTGTAAGACCTTTGACTTATTCCGGTCTTATATTTACATTGCAACGCGCACGTGTTGTGCAAATATAGCCTCGACCACAGGCAACCCAAATACGGAAAATAAACTCTCGCCTTGATACTGAAGCTAAAAGACGATGTCGTTCTACAATTGAAACCCTTGATAATATCTAGACGTATTCTATCCCTGCATGTACAAATCCGAGCATATGATCCTAAAAAACAACGATTAACCATTGATAGGCGTACAGAATATAAAATAGTTTCTTTTCTAATTGAGTGATGGTTAATCGTGGTTGACCGTGGTTAATCGTTAATATTTAAGGGTTTTTGCAAATTCAAAGAGCTACATATCTGAAGTTTATCTCACTAAGCATAGATATCAAGAAAATAGATCAATAAAATAAAATTTCAGCTCGCAGCGAAGAAAAACAATTCATTCAGTCACACATCGCGTGACTTTCTTTGCGTGATTAACAAGGCAAAGCATTGCACGGAAGGTGCTATCTCTCGCTAATTTCGCTGCTGAGTTTGGTGATTTAAGCAGCTCCGAAATGCTCTCGTTGTCGTCGACTCGTACTATTTGATCAAATCCATATAGAAACAGAACAAGAACGTGAACAAATATATGTCTCATTTGCCACCCGCTCGCGCGAAAACCACAGGAATCCCAATACATTGGGGCACCTCTTCATTAGCAAAACCGAAAGAAATTTTCGATTTTTATTAGCTCAACAACTAAATCGATCACTTAGCATATTATATTCCTAAGGAGAATAAAAAATATACAGACAATCAAGCTTTAATACGTGTTTTAGTTTTATGCACTTTCAGACAATGGCGGACAAAACTTGTTGGGACCTGCCGTTATTCAGGGCCGAATGACGTGAAACGGAGAGCTCTAGAAAAACCAACATGAAAATCCCTCTCCCCGGTCACAATGTTGAGAAATTAGCTCCGTACACTTTGTCATGCTCTTAAACAACATTGTACCGGGGGAGGGGGGTTGACAAACATATTTTACAATAAAGTATCATGAAATGAGGGTTAAAAGACACTAGTGTCCCAACAGTTTGTCCGCCATTGTAGCTAGAGCACAGAAAATGTATCGCGAATACCAAATCATCGCCTAATCATTGCGGGGTTCGTTCAATTGTAGAAAGATACCAAAATATGGCCAATTTGTGAAGAAACTTAGGCAAACTTTTTGGGTAACTTGACCAGAACAAACAGCAACTTTTAACAATATTTTGAGAAATTAAAGGAAAATGTGGATAAGCCTAGAACACACCAGACTGGAGACATATTGAATGTGCCTAAAAGAAGAGGCAGCGTTTTTAGAGCTAAAAGCTTCAAGCTGAAACCATGACGGACACTTGCGCATGTCAAATAACCAAATCACCAGATTGATGATAATCATCAATAGACCTTTTTCCAAAATGGCCGCCGAAAATTTAAATCGATTATTGTTAAAAAATGAACACCAGCACTAGAACACACATCATCACTTTAGTAAAACTACCAAATTTCGCTGCATTACATCCAATATCTTCCGAGAAAACGAACGTTGAAAATTTGAAAATTTACAGACATTTGTATGACTTGAATTTTTTGCGTCATACCCCCAGTCATACAAATCTCTGTAAAAAAATCAATTTTCAGGCTCTGCTTTCTCAGCCGACATGGCATTTGGCATAACGAAAATTTAAAGGATAACTAATGTGATGATGCTCTTTCTAGTGCCAGTATTTGATTTTCAGTCAGTTTAATTTTAAGACATGTGAATTTGCGGTGGCCATTTTGGAAAAAGGTCTATTACACACACGATGCAGTCCACACTAATGTCCACACTAATGCGTTTTTTGGAGTAAATTTCGTTGATATTGTGGATCCGCATCCACACTGCTGTATCGATACTGTTTCCAACTCTCCATCACTAATATTTTTTCGTTTGGAAAACAAATACGTGATAATTCAGGCAAACTCGGCCAAATAAAAGTTTCACGATGAAATGAGCCAATCAGAAGAGCCCGTTGACGTAGTCATTGTCTTTTGACCAATCAAAGATGGCAGAGTAACATATTGATTTACAGGACTGATATCAGGCTTTTGTTCCTTTTCGGGTGAAAACGGAAGACGTCGTACTTATGTTGCCTAATGTTAGTGCATGGTGAGGTTCCGCACTTGAGTCGACTAGACAAGCAAGGCCATATACTCGTTTTTTGTTACGTAATATTTTATTAAGCAATATCACAACTAAAAACCTAATAAGTTACAGTCAAATAACATGAAGTGTGCCCCCCTAGAGTTATTCAATTCATTATTCCATTGATTTCATTATTTAATCAAAAAATGCATTTTTCAATTCAATATTAAAAATGTTAAATGTTAAAATTTTGATTTCTGAAGAAGCAATTGTTCACCAAGAGAAATTATGAAGATTACAAAATTTTGGCAATGGGCGGTTCCCAAAAAAAATTGTACCCCCCCTATCGAGGAACCTGGAAATTCCACAGGGTCACTGTGTGCTTGGCCCTGGAATTTCCACAGGGTCCGCGATTTTGACCCTGGAATTTCCACAGGGCCATCCATTTTAACCTGGAATTTCCACAGGGTATTCATTTGCAACTGTGGAATTTCCACAGGGACACAAGAGAATAAGGAATTTCCACAGGGGTTGCTTCAAATTTCCACAGGGGTTGTACCAGAAGTCTGGAATTTCCACAGGGGTAAGAGCTTTTTTCTGAAAATTTGGAGTTCCTCGATAGGGGGGTACAATTTTTTTATGGAACAGCCCAATATTGAATTGAAAATAATGAATCAATAATGAATTGAATATTCAACTCTAGGGGGGGGGGGACGCTTCATGTCTTTTGTCTGTAATTGAATAATGGGTTACACACACTACTCCACTAAGTGGCTCTTCTTCAAATGACCTACTATACTCATGACATTCCATCTTTGTGTTCTTACTCCTGTATCTGTAACCATTATCATGTAGTATTGCGTACAATATCATCTGATACGTACTCTCAAATGACTTATCATGCTTTACTCATGACATTCCATGTGTTCTTACTCCTGTATCTGTAACCAGTATCCTGTGGTATTGCGTACAATATCATCTGATACGTACTCTCAAATGACTTATCATGCTTTGCTCATGACATTCCGTGTTCTTACTCCTGTATCTGTAACCATTATCCTGTAGTATTGCGTATAATATCATCTGATACGTACTCTCAAATGACTTATCATGCTTTACTCATGACATTCCGTGTGTTCTTACTCCTGTATCTGTAACCATTATTCTGTGGTATTGCGTACAATATCATCTGATACGTACTCTCAAATGACTTATCATGCTTTACTCATGACATTCCATGTGTTCTTACTCCCGTATCTGTAACCATTATTCTGTGGTATTGCGTATAATATCATCTGATACGTACTCTCAAATGACTTATCATGCTTTACTCATGACATTCCGTGTGTTCTTACTCCTGTATCTGTAACCAGTATCCTGTGGTATTGCGTACAATATCATGTGATACGTACTCTCAAATGACTTAAAATGCTTTACTCATGACATTCCGTGTGTTCTTACTCCTGTATCTGTAACCATTATTCTGTGGTATTGCGTACAATATCATCTGATACGTACTCTCAAATGACTTATCATGCTTTACTCATGACATTCCATGTGTTCTTACTCCGGTATCTGTAACCATTATCCTGTGGTATTGCGTACAATATCATCTGATACGTACTCTCAAATGACTTATCATGCTTTACTCATGACATTCCATGTGTTCTTACTCCCGTATCTGTAACCATTATTCTGTGGTATTGCGTACAATATCATCTGATACGTACTCTCAAATGACTTATCATGCTTTACTCATGACATTCCATGTGTTCTTACTCCTGTATCTGTAACCATTATTCTGTGGTATTGCGTACAATATCATCTGATACGTACTCTCAAATGACTTATCATGCTTTACTCATGACATTCCATGTGTTCTTACTCCTGTATCTGTAACCATTATCCTGTGGTATTGCGTACAATATCATCTGATACGTACTCTCAAATGACTTATCATGCTTTACTCATGACATTCCGTGTGTTCTTACTCCTGTATCTGTAACCATTATCCTGTGGTATTGCGTACAATATCATCTGATACGTACTCTCAAATGACCTATCATGCTTTACTCATGACATTCCATGTGTTCTTACTCCTGTATCTGTAACCATTATTCTGTGGTATTGCGTACAATATCATCTGATACGTACTCTCAAATGACTTATCATGCTTTACTCATGACATTCCGTGTGTTCTTACTCCTGTATCTGTAACCATTATTCTGTGGTATTGCGTACAATATCATCTGATACGTACTCTCAAATGACTTATCATGCTTTACTCATGACATTCCATGTGTTCTTACTCCTGTATTTGTAACCATTATCCTGTGGTATTGCCTACAATATCATCTGATACGTACATTACCAGCAATCTGAGACAAAATGGCCGCCGCGCTAATTATGCAGGCCTTGCAGGCCCTTTAAAAATGGCCGCCGGTCTTATAGGGATTGTGTGGAGAAAAGTTTAAAATCTGAAATAAAAAGAGTACTGTAATTCGTGGACAACTTGCCGACCTCTAGATCAAAAGAATGAACACTATAGAACATTTCGATACATGTTAAAGAGCTTCAAACTTTACTTACGAAGCGCCAAATTTATTTTAGGGAACGCTGTCCTAACGGCTGTCTGTCCCTTATGTTTTACAGTAAAATTCGTCCGTAGGCCATTTTCCTTCGCATCCTGATAAACTTCACGGTTCTGTCCGTACTCGAATCCCAGGTGCCGACCTCTCAAAATTGAGCCCTGTTGTTGCACATCAAAATGAGCTATAAATCGGCCTTTAGAACGCCCCCAAAACTCCGCCAATTTTCTTTGAACACAGCACACTTTTTGCTAATAATCCATGCGAGATTTGAAGAAGAAGACAACGGCTTGAAGTCGTTTTCTAGCTCAAAATAACTGCTACGGCCGTAAAATCTCCCTCTGTGACCACCATGTTTTTCACTGATAACCAGGCCTTCCCTGGGTAGGTTCTTGATGTATGATTTACGATAGTTTACCGAATAAGTCCCCTTATAGTTGTCTCACTGGACCTAGTCAACCATCATTTTACCCTCGCTGAGCCTCGCACACTATCATTCGCATCTTGAATGCCTGTTTTCTTTTAATGCAAAGTTAAATTGCAGCGTTATGGTAAATACTATAATGCAAAAATATATATCTGCCCTCAAACATCTCTAAAAACAGCTTTATTTACATGCTACCACCCCTCCCCCCTCTTTTCGCCATATTGGATGACACTTATGAGCATGCTCAGTGCGTTGGCTGACCTTAATAATCGCAGGCGCGAAAAGTCTCGCATTGCTGGTAATGCTCTCAAATGACTTATCATGCTTTACTCATGACATTCCATGTGTTCTTACTCCTGTATTTGTAACCATTATTCTGTGGTATTGCCTACAATATCATCTGATACGTACTCTCAAATGACTTATCATGCTTTACTCATGACATTCCGTGTGTTCTTACTCCTGTATCTGTAACCATTATCCTGTGGTATTGCGTACAATATCATCTGATACGTACTCTCAAATGACTTATCATGCTTTACTCATGACATTCCATGTGTTCTTACTCCTGTATCTGTAACCATTATCCTGTGGTATTGCGTACAATATCATCTGATACGTACTCTCAAATGACTTATCATGCTTTACTCATGACATTCCGTGTGTTCTTACTCCTGTATCTGTAACCATTATCCTGTGGTATTGCGTACAATATCATCTGATACGTACTCTCAAATGACCTATCATGCTTTACTCATGACATTCCATGTGTTCTTACTCCTGTATCTGTAACCATTATTCTGTGGTATTGCGTACAATATCATCTGATACGTACTCTCAAATGACTTATCATGCTTTACTCATGACATTCCGTGTGTTCTTACTCCTGTATCTGTAACCATTATTCTGTGGTATTGCGTACAATATCATCTGATACGTACTCTCAAATGACTTATCATGCTTTACTCATGACATTCCATGTGTTCTTACTCCTGTATTTGTAACCATTATCCTGTGGTATTGCCTACAATATCATCTGATACGTACTCTCAAATGACTTATCATGCTTTACTCATGACATTCCATGTGTTCTTACTCCTGTATTTGTAACCATTATTCTGTGGTATTGCCTACAATATCATCTGATACGTACTCTCAAATGACTTATCATGCTTTACTCATGACATTCCATGTGTTCTTACTCCTGTATCTGTAACCATTATCCTGTGGTATTGCGTACAATATCATCTGATACGTACTCTCAAATGACTTATCATGCTTTACTCATGACATTCCATGTGTTCTTACGCCTGTATCTGTAACCATTATCCTGTGGTATTGCGTACAATATCATCTGATACGTACTCTCAAATGACTTATCATGCTTTACTCATGACATTCCATGTGTTCTTACGCCTGTATCTGTAACCATTATCCTGTGGTATTGCGTACAATATCATCTGATACGTACTCTCAAATGACTTATCATGCTTTACTCATGACATTCCATGTGTTCTTACTCCTGTATCTGTAACCATTATCCTGTGGTATTGCGTACAATATCATCTGATACGTACTCTCAAATGACTTATCATGCTTTACTCATGACATTCCATGTGTTCTTACGCCTGTATCTGTAACCATTATCCTGTAGTATTGCGTACAATATCATCTGATACGTACTCTCAAATGACTTATCATGCTTTACTCATGACATTCCATGTGTTCTTACGCCTGTATCTGTAACCATTATCCTGTGGTATTGCGTTACAATATCATCTGATACGTACTCTCAAATGACTTATCATGCTTTACTCATGACATTCCATGTGTTCTTACGCCTGTATCTGTAACCATTATCCTGTGGTATTGCGTACAATATCATCTGATACGTACTCTCAAATGACTTATCATGCTTTACTCATGACATTCCGTGTGTTCTTACGCCTGTATCTGTAACCATTATCCTGTGGTATTGCGTACAATATCATCTGATACGTACTCTCAAATGACTTATCATGCTTTACTCATGACATTCCATGTGTTCTTACTCCTGTATCTGTAACCATTATCCTGTGGTATTGCGTACAATATCATCTGATACGTTCTCTCAAATGACTTATCATGCTTTACTCATGACATTCCATGTGTTCTTACTCCTGTATCTGTAACCATTATCCTGTGGTATTGCGTACAATATCATCTGATACGTACTCTCAAATGACTTATCATGCTTTACTCATGACATTCCATCTTAGTGTTCTTACTCCTGTATCTGTAACCATTATCCTGCGGCTAAGCGTATAATAGAGTGGTTTTCATCCAGCTGTGAAATAGATACTGACAAATACACACTACGATACATTTTTATTGTATTTTCTCCTTTTAATTATGACTAGTAGACACTATTAAACACTGACTACTAGTTTTGTTTCACAGCCAGATGAAAACCACTCTATCGTCTGATACGTACTCTCAATTGTCAAAGTAAGATGATATAACACAAACAGAGCAAAATGATCTTTATTATTCAGCACATCGATGGCACAAATATTTACCGAAACAGGTTTTCTAGTCTAGTTTCCATATTATAGTCTTATCTGTCGTATCAGTCAACCATGAAACAAAATAACAATTCCAATTTCCATTGTTTCACGGTCGACTGATGCGACAGATACGACTATATGGAGACCAGTTTTTAGGAGCTCAAAAATCAAATTACGCGCACGCGACATTATCACCGCACATGTCATGTCCAGATGAAAGTTAACGGTGTTTTATGATCAAATTCAGGCAGTCCATGATGTGCTTTCAGCAAGTTTTGATGTTCGATCGAACGAGCAGTAAGAAGTGCATTTCACATGTCAAACTTGAACTTACTCCAGAATGTGTATTCTAGGGTGTCAGTAAGGTTGGCGGTAACTGGCAAAGTCCCTACGGGCATTCATACGTTTTAGTGCCAGAATGTTTTGTTAACAACTCGAATTCGTAAACCTTTTTTACAGTCTTCGCATTTAAACAGTTTAACTCGTGTGCAACCGTGCATGCACTGTACTAAAGACGACATAAAACATTTACTGCAATAGTGACAGTTTTAAGCTTTAAAGAACCTCTGTCAGCCTCCATTTTGTCATCGTAGCAACATACCGAGACAGAGAAAGCACCCATTTCCATCGGCTGATTTAGGGGATGTAGTGCAATATTTGCGATTCAATTCGATAAATGAATAATAACACTTTTGTTTTTAGAAGACTATTTCAAGATTTCAACACGTAATTCGTTGTCTGATATCGACTGAAAACAATAAAAAAGGAGTGGCTAACAAGGGCTCTTTAATGCCTGAATGCGTTCGTTTATGCACTGTTAAGTTTCCCGATGATCTAAACCTCTTGCTAAAATTTTCACACTCCTACGGTTTTAACTCCTGAGAGCATCCGTTCATGTATTGTACGGGTAAAACATGTGGTAAAACATTCACAATACTGACATGCATAAAGGTTTTTAAACTGCTTGAATGTGCGTTCGTGTGTGTTTTGTTAACGCACTCGATGAAAAAAACATCTTGTTACATTCTTCACACTCATATGGTTTAACTCCTGTATGTGTGCGTTCATGTACTGTGCGATTAGTAGACTTACTAAAACATTTACTGCAATATTGACAAGCAAAAGGTTTACTGCCAGAATGTGTTCGTTTATGTTGATTTAAATCGTCTGATGTCGTAAACCTTTTACTACATTCTTCACACTCCTATGGCTTAAATCCTGAATGTGCTCTTTCATGTCTTTTTAGGCTTCTTAATACTGTAAACCTCTTGCTACAAACCTGACACTCAAACGGTTTAAGTCCAGTATGTATTCGTTCGTGATCTATACGGTAACTTGAATCAGCAAAACCCCTACTGCAATACTGACATTTATAAGGTTTAACTCCTGTATGCATTCGTTCATGTCTTTTATGTTGAGTATATGAACTAAAACATTTACTGCAATACTGACACTCATAGGGTTTAATGCCTGAATGTATTCGTTTATGTACTGTTAAGTGTCCCAATGTTCTAAACCTCTTGCCGCATTCTTTACACTCAAACGGTTTAACTCCCGAATGTATTCGTTTATGTCGTGTTAAGTTACTCATTATTGTAAAGCTCTTGCTACAATCGTCACACTGAAACGGTTTAACACCTGTATGTGTTCGCTCATGTCTTGTACGTTGATTAGATGAAGTAAAACATTTACTGCAATACTGACATTCATAGGGTTGAATGCCTGAATGTGTTCGTTTATGCTCTGTTAAGTGTGACAATCTTCCAAATGTCTTGCTACATTCGTCACACTCAAACGGTTTAACTACAATATGACTTCGCTCATGTACTTTAAGTCGACTAAAAAAAGTAAAACACTTACTGCAATACCGACATTGAAAGGATTTAAGATCAGAATGTTTTCCTTTCTGTACTCTTAAATTGTCTGACGTCGACAAATTGACTTCTGAGTGTGTTTTCTTGTGACTTGATCTTGTGAGCCTCTGGCCACATTCTTTCAACTCGTGTGCTTTCGTGGATTCTTGTTGTTGTTGTTGAGAACACATGCCTTTGACGTCTTGTACTATTTCAAAGAAATCAAATTCTTCACCGCGATCATTAGACTTGATTGTGTTATTCACGTCATTACCACTAACAATTAAATTGTTTTCATGATCTTCTAAGATTTGCATCTCACCAGTGTCCGACGTCACCCGTGAGACATCCGGGCTGACTTCTGAATGTGTTTTCTTGTGACTTGATCTTGTGAGCCTCTGGCCACATTCTTTCAACTCGTGTGCTTTCGTGGATTCTTGTTGTTGTTGTTGAGAACACATGCCTTTGACGTCTTGTACTATTTCAAAGAAATCAAATTCTTCACCGCGATCATTAGACTTGATTGTGTTATTCACGTCATTACCACTAACAATTAAATTGTTTTCATGATCTTCTAAGATTTGCATCTCACCAGTGTCCGTCGTCACCCGTGAGACATCCGGGCTTCGCTTACATTGTTCTTTCTTGATTTCATTATGAAGTTCAAAAGTACGTTCGTTATGATCTTCGGACCCCTTTCCATTCGGATGAGAAATCAAACTGTTACCTGCCAATGTTGCTAGCTCCTGTGACTGCTTAAGGTTGATCTCTTGCACTTCAACTTGAGAGTTTTCTTTCTTGAACACACGATTACAATTATCGTTAATAGTGACAAAACTATTAACAAAATTCTCTTTGTAGTTTTGTTTCTGATTAGAACCTGAAATTTTTTGGTGAATGTCTACAAACCCGTGTCCTTCCTTGTCCATCTTGTCTTGTATGTCTTGAAGTATGTGGGAGAGATCCAATTGTTCACCATTTTCTTGTTTGTCACCTGTGGAACCAATGTGACTACGAGTACTTGTGTAACTATCAGTAGGTTGTGTTTTGCGCTCATTTCCACAACTTATCTGCGAAGAAATCATTTTCCCTTCCATTTTATAAGAGAAATCACAGTCTTCATGTTCAACTTTTTCGTTCTTGACTACGAGATTAAGGTTATCATCATCATTTCCTCCAAGAGAGCTTGTCTTGATATCTCTGTACTTGTTTCCGGGCATGACTGCGGACATGACTCCGGACATGACAAGAGATGTGATCCTTTTCTAGGAAGCAGATCAGAACATGAAGTTTTAACACCAACAACAATTTATGCATCTTTGTTGTTGTAGCAAACAGATTACAGCAACTTAACAACATAAAGTGGCCTGAATGCAAATGCACTTGTCAAGCATGAATAATTTATTATATGGCATCTCTACTGGAGATGTAACGAACTATAAAACTTCTGCTTCATTGGCTTATTGCATTTGTGAACTGCACTGGGGGGTTGAGGACCTCCCTTATCCCTTTCACGCCCATATACGGAAAACTCTGCATTTTTACAGCAGGTACACCAAAGACTGTTGCACCAAAACTCCGCATTACAGTTAAAAGACATGAAGCGTGCTCCCTAGAGTTGAATACTCAATTTATTGTTCCATTATTGATTTCATTATTCAATCTAAAAATGCATTTTTCAACATTAAAATGTTATAGCCATTGCAAATCGATGATTCCATGGCAGCACACACCCTTTCCAAGCAAAAAGCGTGCAGAATGTTTCGAGAACAGACAAACAGGCGCCAAAGTGTAAAAGAGAATGTGCGTTGTCATGGAATCATAAACAAAGAACGAGTTTTGGGAATCACACACTTTGAGGGTTTTAAGAATCAGCGCTTGCAACTACGAACTCCGACATTTTTTGGAAACAAAAAGCCTCCAACGCCGGCTGGCAGACTTCACGGATCGAAATTCTAGCTTTTTTATTGGCAACCGAACGACCATGCAACCATGAATCAGTCAATTTGTAGAATCTTTTGTTTGATTGTTATTGCAAATTCCAAAAAGCGATGTTCCATGTATAAGACGCATCCCGATTTTGAAGGTCATTTTGGTGTGAAAAAGTGTGTCTTGAATACCGATAAATACAGTAACCTAGCCTGCTAGCAGGCGTTGGAGGCTGTTTTTATCGGCGAAACCCCGGAGTTCGTAGTCGCGAGCGCCATCTTGGATGTTTTTGGCTGAGTGACAATGGGGCGAGTGACAAAACGAGGGGGTGGTGCCTCTCTCCTGCCCCCCCACCCCCTCGTTTTGTCACTCGCCCCATTGTCACTCGGCCAAAAAAATCCAAGATGGCGCTCGCGACTACGAACTCCGGGGTTTCGCCGATAAAAACAGCCTCCAACGCCTGGAGGTAGCACCTTCTCCTCAATTATTTAGAATAGACCCTGAACCTCCCGCACATAATGCACCTAGTATCCATGTTTTGCCCCAGGGTGGGGGGGGGGGGACAACCCAGGGGAATATGACTTTTTAAGGCTCTCCGAGGGTTGTGATTTTGACATCTACAGCAGACCCCAGGGTGGGAAATTTGACTTGATTGCAATCTTCGAAAGTCCTGGGAACTAGCTTTCCGCCATCTTGGAAAATACCCAGAAACCACCTTGAGACAAGATTCCTGCGTTTTCCTCAGCCTTTTCTCATGGAGAATGATGGCAGAATGAAAGGTAAGAGCTTCTTGATGTTTGTATCTATGAACGCCTTTACACTGGTCTGGGATCCCCACGGGCAGGAGTTTGATCCTTAATGGAGCTCCAAGGGTGGGGAAATTGACATTTCAAAACCTAAAAATGTCAAATTCCTGTGGGGTTGCAACCCCCCTTCCCCCCCCCCCCCCCCCCCTCATGCTTAACATTAAATGTCCTATAGCATCACCAAAAAGCACCGAAGCTTTCTGAAATTTTGCGGAGAAGACATATTATTGCTCTATAACTTAAAATGCTAAGCTGATCATCCAATGATAATTGCGTTGTGGATCACTCTATGTTTTATAGACGCTGTAGAATATTACCTCTGTTGAAAGGAGCCAATATTATAGCTTTATCATCGGTTTTTGCCTTCCACCGCCTTCAGGTCCGTAGCTTTAGATGTCAACTTGTCCCAGTTCTAATATTTCGATGGAAGAACATTTATAAGTAGACTCACGCTCGAATCTTTGCAAGCCGTCTAGCATTCTTTGTTTATGAATCGAAATGAGTGGGGTCGGAATTCGCACCCTTTTAAAGGATGGTACAAATGCTGTGTCTCTGAGGACTCAAGGGGGATGGTTTGAAAACCAATTTTCATTTGTCAGCCTTCGCTTGAGCAGACAATTTCTTTTCAAACCCTCCCCCTTGAGTCCTCAGAGACACAGCATCTGTACCTTCCTTTAAAAGGGTGTGAATTCCAACCCGCTCTTTCGATTCATAAACAAAGAACGCTAAGACGGCTTGCAAAGATTCAAGCATGTAGTACCAGACTCTGCAACCAAAATATATTATTTCGCTACTTATAAATGTTTTTTGGAAAAATGGGCAATTCCAGAAAATAAAGGTACCCCCCACCCCAACCCCCACGGCCGGCATTTGGAAATTCCAATGGCATGGGGGGGTTTAAGAACTCGGAATTCGGATTGCAAGGGGGGGTTTTCAAAGCTGGATTTCTTTAACCTGCCCGGAATTCTATATGCATGGGGGGGGGGGGGATGGGGGGAACCATTTTGGAAATTATGGATGCATGGGGGGGTCAAAAACTAGTGCCGCCCGTGGGGAGGGTACCTTTATTTTCTGGAATTGCCCAATATTAGAGCTGGGGCAAGTTAACATCTAAAGCTATGGGCCTGAAGGCGGTAGAAGGCAAAAACCGATGATAAATTTATAATATTGGCTCTTTTCAACAGAGCTAATAGTTCATGATTTCCTGGCCAATTTTATAATATTCTACAGCGTCTATAAAACTTAAGAGTTATCATCAGCTTAGCATTTGAAGTCATAGAGCAATAACATGTCTTCTCCGCAAAATTTCAGAAAGGTTCGGTGTTTTTTGGTGATGATATAAGACTTTTAATGTTAAGCATGAATAGAAAGAAAACTCTAAGTCATCAAATTGTTGCTCCTATAAAATCTCAATTTTGGTTCCGAACAATTGGCTAAGATTTTTCTAATTACATGGGGCAATTAAATTGAACATCAATTTTGAAATTTTGCGTGCAAAAGTGATAGCAAATTTTTTTTTCAGAGATGTCTAAAGTGGAACAAGGGGGTCCACTGTAGCTGGGATATTATTAAAAGTATTAACGCAAATAAAGATAGAAGTATGTCAAGTTTGATATTCGTCACAGGAATATTATAAAAGTTATGACCGAATATATATTTACAGAAAATGCGCTTGGACTTTTCGTGGAGTTAAGTTACCTTAAACCGGTCGTCGGTTATTCACATCAAAATGGCCCCAAGGAGACAGACTTTTCGTTTCAAAGACAAACATTCTTATCTACGAATACTTTATCTCCTACTAGGTTGTAAATAAAGTGTACAATCCTCTAAAATTCTCACCTTTTCAACAGAGTTTGTTTCCGCAGTTCTCACTTCGATGTCCGCCATTTTGGATTGTAAACAGTCCGCTGACAATTCAAATCGCGGACGCAACAAAAAGCAAGGGCTTGAGGACTACATTTCATGAGGCTCGCGCACTAAGGTAAAACGATTCCCTGCTAGCAGAGGCCTCTTTTCTCTGCATTTCGCTGGCTGAGGGTCGCGAGGAAAAGAGACCTCTGCGATGGGTCGGAACTCGCTTTGTTTTGCCGCCTTCCACAACCTTGGACGGTTTGCTGACCGTTTCTTGAGCCCACAATATGCGCACGCATATTTACAGACGTTTTCCACTGATATTATTTGAGCACCCAGCGGAAAACGTTGTTGTAGATATGCGTGCAGGGAACGCTTCGAGATCCAGTCCCAAGACGGTTCAGAAAAACCTGTATTATCAGATTTAGGAAAGATAAGATTTTTTGTGATAAGATTGGAGGAAAAAAGGGAAAAAACACAAACAGCGACAACATACAGGAAATAATTATGTCATGAAAAATAAAAAAAAGACTAGAGCAGATTTCGCATGACTGTGAAAATTCCGCGACAAAGTTGTACCGCTCCGCGACCGTGACCGTACCGCGACTACACGATTTCCTTCGGTATCTACAGCAGGCCAGGTTCGGTACCGCCACCGCGACAGTACCGCGCCGTGTCACGGTACTTTTCAGTCATACGAAATCTGCTCTATGCACCCCAGTAAACCGCGGCAACACTACAATCTAATATTTCAAAACAATTTTATTTCTCTGTACAATCTACACAGAACACCTTAATACAAAAAAAAAAGTAAAATTACAAATTACCTACTATCCCCGCGACTGACAATCCATACGTTCGATGCTTAGATATTAAATCAATAGCCGAATTGACACTAGAGACGAGTTTCTCGTCTTGAACGTGGTTCTCTATTCTTCTGTGATCACGCGAAAAAAACTTGTTTGAAGGGGAAAGTTTGGCGATAATAAGCCGACTAGTTTCCGAATAGAATTTACATAAGACAGGATTTTTTTCTGACGAGAAATTTGTCTCAAGCCCAGTGCACACTAGCGACATAACGACATAAGGATGTTATGTTGCAAAGAAAAAAGCATGGGAAATAATTGAAATAATCAATATTTTAAGTGGAACATCACTAGATTACTTCACCAAAGCAATTTTATGTTATTTTTTGTTGGCTTCAATGTTTTGAAACCACTAAATTTTGTTCGCGTGACATTTTCCTTATGTCGTTATGTCGCAAGTGTGCACCAGGCATCAGACGGGAAACTCGTCTCTAGTGTGAATTCGGCTATTATCATGGCATAGTTTGTTTAAAATTATCGTTTGTCACTGGTAAACTTTGAAAAGAGACTTCCGCAGGCTAGTAAATGGCAAAAAAGAGAAACGTGTCTTGGAGAAGCTTTACTTTTGCGTATTTTTTTAGAGCTAAAACACATCAAATTCCCCTCCAGATGACAGGATATTCCAATGTAAAGTTATGAACTTTTAAAATTTCGATGGTCAAATTTTATAGCATTTTCAAGCTCTAAAAATTTTAGTTTCATTACTATTGAAACCAAATTCAAAAAACGCAGAAACGGCTTTTGAGAAACACTAGAGGACGCCGGAAACTCGTCACGACGGGGTTTTTCATCTGACAAGTTTTCCGTCTGATATGAATTCAGACGATTTCCCGTCAAAAATCCATCTCGTCCCGGTTTCACACTAAGACTTCCCATCAAAAATTCACACTTGCCGAATTCACACTAGAGACGGAAAATTCGTCTGAGACGAGTTTCTCGTCAGAAAAAGTTCCTGTCTTATGTCAATTCTACTCAGAAACACTTGTTTGTTATCTTTCTAAACTGTCTCCTCCAAAAACGTTTTTTTTTTCGTGTGATCACAGAAGAACAGGGAACCATATTCAAGGCGAGAAACTCGTCTCAGACAGGAAACTCGTCTCTAGTGTGAATTCAGCTACTAAGTCGAGTTTTCCTCCCGGACGAAAAACTCGTCTCAGACGAGTTCCGTCTCTCTAGCGTGAATACGGCTAATAGCTGTATTCACACTAGAGACGGGAAACTCGTCTGAGACGAGTTTCTTGCCTTGAATATGGTTCCCTGTTCTTCTGGGATCACGCGAAAAAATTTTTTTTGAAGAAGAAAGTTTAGACAGATAACAAGCAAGTGTTTCTGAGTAGAATTGACATAAGACAGGAACTTTTTCTGACGAGAAACTCGTCTCAGACGAGTTTTCCGTCTCTAGTGTGAATACGGCTAATGTGTTACTTCGGAGTTATCAAGGGCGTTAGATCGTTATAATAGCACCAAAATATTCATCAATCCTAATCAATTAATTAAAAATTAAATTCATAATAATTATTTCTTTTTGCCATAGCCCGCTAGTCCAGTCTATAAGCTTTTCAACGATATAAAGGTTGACGGCATGTTTTGGTTAAACTAAGGATATATATGATTGTTTTTCCGAGAACGTGCCGCGAAGGTTCTCAGTAACCTTAACTCTTCCAAAATAAACTAGGATTTGACATTAGTTTTATAAAAATAATTTTTTTAAGGTTTTATTAAAAATTCGGGTGTGACATTTTCAAGAGATAACGTTGTCGAACTTCTCGACCTTGACTCCCAAGTAACACATTGTTTTAATCCTTAAAGGTGTTTCTCAAAACCATGTCTACGATTTTTAAAATTTTGCTTTGTTCAAAAGTTATCGAACTTTTAAAGTTTGAAGGTCAAATTTTATAGAATTTTTACGCTCTAAAGATTCAAAAAGTTCATAACTTTTGAACTAAACAAAATTAAAAAAGACACGGCTTTTGAGAAACACCTTTAAGGATTAAAAAAATATGTTACTCGGGAGTCATGGTCCAGCAGTTCGACAGCGTTAGCTCGTGAAAATGGCACATCAAAATATTTAATCAGTGCTTTAAAAAAATTATAGGTATCAAAACGTGATTTCCTATATAGATTTTTCTATAAGCTTTCCAACGATATATAGGTTGGCATGTTTTGGTTAAACTAAGGACGTGTATGATTGTTTTTCCGAGGACATGCCGCGAAGGTTCTCAGTAACCTTAACAGGAATTCGTTATTTGTTTAGGCGAAACAGCGATCAAAATTTCAATTTCAGGAAGACTATTTTGAATATTTTATATATAATGCGACCGTCACATTGTAAGCGAACTAAAACTACAGGTGATCTGTAAGAACTACAGAATTCGCTGACAATCAAACAAAACCCATAGACTTGACAACTTCGCTCCCCTAAGTGCGACAAACATAGACGGGGGTGCTCGTCCTATCCCTTAGGGTATAAAATTCACCCAACTGCTATCTCTTAGGGGTTTCCAAAGAATCTGTTATCCCTTAGGGAGTCTCACGCCAAAGGTGACCTAGCAAATTCAACAATTCAGCATTGTTTCAACTTGATGTTAATTTCAAGGACCGCAATAGCATTAGGATTTTCCGCATCCAATTTGCTATCTCGCAGTGGTAAAATTCAATGTTGTCCACACCCAATTTGCTATCTCTTAGGGTTAAAGTCAATTTTCACGACGAGCAACACCGTCTTTTTTGATGGGAAAACTCCCCACGCACGGGGGTGCGCCCCCTGCGGCCTAAAGCTACGGCTAAACTAGGACACATGTAGCGCACAACATTTGTGTCCTGCATGTTAAACAAAAATTTTAAAAAATTTCGAAACATCGCACGTGTGTCTCGGACACATCAAATATTTCTGGTCTTGCGAAGAAACATTTCTTTGTGTCCCGGCTACAAAATTTGTCGCGCGCAACAATGTTTCTCGCGTGGCTAAACAGGGAAACATGTTTAGTTACAATGGCCGTTTTCACACTAGAGACGAACAAATCGTCTGTTGACGAACAAATCGTCCGATGTGAAAACGGGACGAACAAATTTTCAGACGAACAAATCGTCTAAATTTGTTCGTCTGTTTGGCCGTCTAGGAACACGATTTTTCATAGACAACTTGTTCGTATAGACGAACAAATCGACTAAGTCCGACCTGAATTCACACTAGACGTACAAAGACGAACAAATCGTCAGACGATTTGTCCGTCTAGACGATTTGTTCGCGTCTTCTAGTGTGAAAACGGCCAATGTGTCCAGTTACAATGTTGCGCGCCACATGTGTCCTAGTTTAGCCAGGGCTTAACTGCGAACGTGCTTTCTTGAGTATAATAGGCTTTTCGCCGCAACGAAAAACCATTCGGCTTAGGACCTCATTACCTTCGATGGTTTGCCTGGCGGAACAGAAAATCCAACATTACAAACCCAAAGCGACCTTTTTGCGTACGCGAAACAACAAATTTAGCTTTGACTCAAACGGTTTAATTCAATGTCACAACTCTTGTAACATTCTTCACACTGATAAGGTATTACTCCTGTGTGCAACCGGTCATGTACTGTACGGGTACTAGACGACGTATAGCATTATTGACCTAAAGAGCTGAAGTAATAGCTTGAAACGTTTTTGCAAAATCCGTCTGTTTTGTCCTTTTTTGTCATCTATTCCTTGTTAATTTTGGGGCGTTGTATCCATACGGATCCAGACGCGTCGATGTTTGTGTTTTTCACCTATTCCACGCAAATGACATACAAAGGGCTCAATGCCTGAATGTGTTATTTTATGTTGTTTCTTGTTAAGTCATCCAACGTGAAAAACCTCTTGGGACACTCTTCACATTTGTGCGATTTAACTCTTGCATGCGTTCGTTCATGTGATCCACGATTACCAGAGGAAGTAAAAGATTTACTGCAATATCGACATTCATAAGGTTTAAATCCTGAGTGTCTTCGTTTATGATCTGTTAACATACTTGATCTCGTAAACCTCTTGCCACATTCTTCACATTCATACGGTTTAACTCCTGTGTGTGCCCGTTCATGTGCTGTACGATTACCAGAGGAAGAAAAGGATTTACTGCAATATCGACATTCATAAGGCTTAAACCCTGAATGTGTTAGTTTATGCTGTGTTAGGTTTCTCGGTGTGCCAAACCTCTTGTTACATTCTTCACATTTATAATTTTTAACTTCTGAATGCGTTAGCATGTGCCTCTTTAGGCTGCAAGAAGTGGTAAAGCATTTATTACAATCTTCACATTCATAAGGTTTAACGCCTGAGTGTGTTCGTTTATGCTCTTTTAGGTATTTCGATGTTTTAAACCTCTTGCTGCATTCTTCACACTCATATGGTTTAACTACTGAAGGTGTTGTCAAGTGACTCGATCTTGTTGAATCTTGTTGCTGGGGACACGTGCCCTGGACTTCTTGTACTATTTTAAAAAGATCAAATTCGTTAACTGGGACATCTGTCTTGATTCTGTTTTTCATGTCATTGCCCACACCAGTTAAATTCTTCTCATGATCCCCTGACCTTTTCACCTCACCCGAGTCCGAAATCACCTGTTGGACGTCCGTTTCCTCACACTCCTCTTTTTTAATTACACGATGAGCATCAAATGTAGATGTAGACTCCGAAGTATGTTCGGCATGATCTCCGAAGCCTTTTCCGTGTTGATGAGAAACCAAACTATTACCTGCCAATTTTGATAACTCCTGTGTCTGCTCCAACTTCATCGATAAAACCTGAGAGTTTTCTTCCTTGAAAACATGATTAGAATTACCATGAACGGCTATGGAGCTTTTTAAATACCCTTCGAAGTTATGTTGCTGATAAGAATCTGAATTTTTGTTGTGAACTGCTACAAACCTGTGTCCTTCAGGCAACATCTTGTCTTCTATGTCTTGATGTATGTAAGGGAGATCCCATTGGTCAACATTTTCTTCTTTGGCGCCTGCAGAACCAAAGTGACTACAAGTACCTGTGCAACTATCAGGCGGTTCTGTTTTAAACTCGTTTCCACAAGTTATATGCGAAGTGATCAGTTTGGCGCTTGTGGAACCAAAGTGACTACAAGTACCTGTGCAACTATCAGGCGGTTCTGTTTTAAACTCGTTTCCACAAGTTATATGCGAAGTGATCATTTTTCCTTCCATTTTATCAGAAAAATCACAGTCTTCGTGTTCAACTCTTTCTTTCTTGATTACACGATAAAGGTTATCACCATCTGTTCCACCAAGACAGCTTGTCTTGGTATCTCTGTACTTGTTTCCGGACATGATGTGAGACGTGACAGTGGGAGCTTCTACAAAAGTTTGTCTTTGAGGTAACATCTTATCTTCCACTACTTTCACTATATTGGATGGCTCCAATTGTTCACCATTTTCTTGTTTGTCAACTGTGGAACCAAAGTGACTACAAGTACATGTGCAACTATCAGGCGATTCTGTTTTAAACTCGTTTCCACAAGTTACATGCGAAGTGATCATTTTTCCTTGCATTTTATCAGAGAAATCAAAGTCTTCGTGTTCAACTTTTTCTTTCTTGATTACGAGACAAAGGTTATCACTATCTGTTCCACCAAAAGAACTTGTCTTGATATGCCTGTACTTGTTTCCGGACATGGTGTGAGACGTGATACTGTGAGCTTCTACAAACCGTTGTCTTTGAGGCAACATCTTATCTTCCACTACCTTCACTATGTTGGAGAGCTCCAATTGTTCACCATTTCCTTGTTTGTCGACTGTGGAACCAAAGTAACTATCAGGCGGTTCTGTTTTAAACTCATTTCTACAAGTTATATGCGAAGTGATCTTTTTTCCTTCCACTTTATCAGAGAAATCACAGCAGGCTTCATGTTCAACTATTTCTTTCTTGATTACAAGACGAAGGTTATCATCATCTGTTCCACCAAGGGAGCTTGCGTTGGTATCTCTGTACTTGTTCCCAGACATGACAAGAGATGTGATCCCTTTCTAGGAACAAGATCCGAACATCAAGTTATAACACTGACAGCAATTGTGCAGATTTGTTGCTCAAAGTGAACAACAAAACTCATGAATGCAAACAGCCTAGTCCCTGACTTTCTGGGTGGGCTTCCTGTATCCTCACAGTTTATATCCGCGCACAGGAAGCCCAAGAACACCAGTGACTAGGCTGGAATGCAAATGCACTTCTAGAAAATTTGTTGCATCAAGATAGAGCAGATTTCAGATGACTGTCGTGAGTAATTCGCAATTACTTTTTTAGTCACTCCTATAGGTGCTATTCCGAAGTGGTGTAATTATTTTGCGATTGTTATACTACAGTCATATGAAAATCACTCTAAAAGATTGTTAATTGGTATAATTGGTTAATTGGTCTTGCTGGTATAATTTCAACTCAAATTCCATCTGTTCTGCAGCAGTAAAAGAGCCAAAGATTTAGGACATCAAAACTCTCTCAGAATTATAAAACAATCCTTTAAATTAGTGCATGTAAACACTCCGGTTCATCTGGGATAATGTGAATTGCTGAAATTTTTGCAAAGTAGAATGTATAATCAATAAAATTGCATAAAACGTGTTTAATTGCCAAATTTGAATGGAAATGTATAAAAAAAAGAGAAGAATGCATTAAAGGTCACCATGTGTTTATGGGGTAGACATGCCACTCTATTAGATATCAAGTAGAGACAACACACATATTTCAAGACAGTTTCAGAAGTCTTTTAGAGACATTGCACTTTATAATGAAATGGGGGGGGGGATTTTAGTACAAAAATATCGGAAATAGAAATTATTGGGGAGGGGCACAGTACAAAAATATTGGAAACATGTATAAGCCATCAAATTATTGGGGGCTAATAATAATGGGGGTATCCCCAAAATGGTTTACTGTCAGCTTGGTAGACTGCAAGTGAAGTTGATTAGTTGGTTAGAGAATGTAATACTTATTAGTTCATGGTGAAAGTTTCTTGATGAACAACACTGCTATTCTGTACTACAGCTCCTGTTGAGCAGGCTTGGCCTGTTAACATGAAGGTTGGGGAACTAAGTTAGATGGGCTGGGGTACCCTGGTTCAGTTGGGTTACTCCCTTTTCGAGATAATCTCTCTTATTTTCTTGTTTTCCGTTTACATGAGTGGTGGAGACCCGTTGCCAGCTTACGTAGTGTTCTAATTTCATGTGAACTATGAACCCTGGGGTGCTGGGAGGGATGTCACTAAAACGGGGAGCGGGGATCCGCGGAACAGGGATCCGCAGTCTAGGGAAGAGTTTCGATGGATTTTTTGTGGAAAACCACACTTATGTAAGAACCAATACGTCCTTAACTGCATAGATGTGCAAACATGAAAATAACAGATTATTATCATCTCTGATGTGAAAAAAGAGAACGGTTATTTTGTTTGCAAGAGCAAGTTGTTTAAGAGAGCTAGGTGGTGTTAACAAGACCGCACTCTCCTCGCTCAACTGCCAGTCAGTCAAAGTACCATCAGCCATCCTCTGATCAGGGCATCTGACAGGGTGCAGAAACTTTTTGGAAATTGTGTGGAAATTTCAGGGCAAAATGTGCAGAAGAAAAGGCAAATTGTGCGGAAAAAAATACAAATTGTGCGGAAATTTAAATGCCTCTAAAACAAATTTAATTCGCCTCTAAAACAATTTCAGAGTTGAAATATGGTCTATCATTGTGTATACACATTAAAAGATAAAACAGGGGGGAAAATGTTAAAATGTTAAAAGTTAACTTAAGCTTAAATGTACCGAGAAATAGGCTAAATCACTTACTGGATTTCTGATAATAACACCTCTAAAACGAGTCTAATTGACCTCTAAAACAATTTATACATACTGAAAGGACATTTTTGTACTCAAAAGGGCAAGTTTTTGGACAGAAATTCAACGAGAAACTCTCAGCAAGCCCCCCCCCCCCCACCGGGGGGGGGGGGGGGGTCTTCACATGTCGACCTGATAGGGGTGCTCGTCGTATTTTTCAGGGGTCAAAATCGACTCTCAGGTATTTTTTAGGGGGTATCGGAGAAACATTGTGGCTTTCACTAATAAATGGTATTTTTTAGGGGTACGCAAATGAATGAAAGGGTCACAAACCAAGTAAAACGTTTTCTTTCTTTCTTTGTTCATTTATAGCTCTAAAACAAGCTTGTTTTGAGATGAAAAACAATAAACAAAAACAAAAAATGTTATTGTTGGTATTTTTTAGGGGTCATTTTGTTTTATTTTTTAGGGGTTGGATGTTTTGTGTCCTGGTATTTTTAGGGTTTATTTTCCGATGTCCCGACGAGCACCCCTATCACTCTTACATGGGAGAACCCCCCCCCCCAAACAGGGCAGCAAGGTCTCGTTTTTCGAAGGAAAGTGAAAACTAGGGCCCAGGCTATTTTGGTCACCAGGAACGCCTGGACATAAATAGAGTCGAGTTTTCTAGAGATTTTCGTTCTTTTATCACCCAAATCACTCAGAAAATGCTAGAAATTGAGGAAATATATAACTGTAAAGATGATCTGAGGTCTTGAAGAAGTGAATTCCCAAGAATTTTTTCCAAATTATGCGGGAAAAGCTCTCAAGGTGCGGAAATGGCCAAATTGTGCGGATCCGAACCACCGCACCCTGTCAGATGCCCTGTCTGATGTCCTGGATATAGAACAGGATACTAGAAAATTTCTCAAATAACCTCAAGTGGGACACTCATGAACAAAGAAGAGTAAAATTCTTAGAAAACCAGCTGTGGCCTCTATGTTTTGTGTCATTAACCTCTCTCCAGTGCGACTGAAATCCATCGCAAGCATCAGACATCACAACTTCATCTGCTTGCCTTTGACTGCATTTAAAATGTTTTTTTAGCCAAAAACCAGTAAAAAGGCTTGCCTTTCTTCGAAAGGAAATTTCACTTACGAACAGCCGCCATGTTTGTATTATGCGAAATGGGCAATTCAGCTGGAAACTGGTCCCCTGGCCAGGGGGCCCGTTCCCCGGATCCCTGTTTAAAATAGTAACATACTTCCGGGAGAGGTCGCGCTAACATCTGTTTCTCAAAATTGCTTCAAATACAATAATTTAGTTATGTTTTCAATCATTGGTGGCTCCTTTGAATCAATAAAATTGTTTATGCAAAAATACAATTATTTTGCATTTCCTAGCAAAAGATGATTTTAGCAACTGTCAATTCATGTCTTTAGCCACCATTTAAAATTTTTGCTAGCTGACTAGAGCACCCGGGGGTCAATATGAATTCACATATTTTTCAAACTAATCAAGCTGGGGTACCCCAGCTACCCGTGGTACCCCCACCTTCATGTAGACAGGCGCGTAAGGCTGGTTTCCATATAATCACTTCAATCTTATCAGTCTCGCCCTGGTCTCGCCAATCACATGAAATAGTGCATGAGATTCGATAGGATCGTATGTTTCTCCATATGATCTCACCGATAGCATAACGTGGACATTCATTTTTTGCATGCCATTTTGAAAGTGTACGTGACCGAAAGTGCTGGTCTCGAAATAATGCACCAGTCAATGTAAACCCCCGCCCCCCCAGGCCACAACTAGCAAGGTCACTGCGAAGCGATTTTCTATTTTTTGACAAGCAATATGTACCCGGGGAGCGAGGTATTTCCATTGTTTTGCTGCGATTCATGTCCCCGGGGAGCGGTGCATGTGACTTTTTTGAGGAACTGGCGAGGGCTTTGAAAGGAGTCTTCCACCATCTTGAAAAATACCCAGAAGCCGCTTGGATCCTTTGGGATGAACTTTTGTGCGTTTTTATCTGGTAGCCTACGTGCGTTTCTTCTTTCAGCGAAGGCAGAACGAAAGGTTGAGGGTTTGAGGTTCTAGATATCATTCTATATATTATTTTATAACCACCAAGCCTCTCACAGAATTGACTTTGTACACAAAAAGAGAGCATTATTTTTGTGAAAATAGCCGCACGGAAACCCCAAACTGTCCCCGGGGTCCCATGCCTGAGCAATCACATCAGTAGCTTTATAATGCTTTTGAATGTCTCCATATAACCATTCAATCTCACGCGATTGTATCGATCTCCTGTATAGAACAGTGGTCTATCCGCGCGATCTCGATCGTTTCGGTCTTTTCCGATCGCGAGAGAAGTGTCTCCATATATAACCGCCCGTCTGTATTCAATACTCCCATCAAAATGGCCGCATGGAGACAAAATTTCGTTTCAAAGAGGGAAGGTCTAGAGAACTTTTTCTTTATTCTCCATTATTAGCCCATACAAAATTGAGAAATCCTCTAAAATTCTCACCTTTTCATCAGAAGTTGTTGTCGCTGTTTTTCCTTCGCTGTCGGCCATCTTGGAAAGTAAACAATCCGCTGATGAGCTCAGATCGCGGACGCAACGCAAAAGCAAGGGCTTGAGGACTATTATAGTCCGGCCTGACACGTGATTTTTCTGACACGTGAGAGCTGGAGGGATAGCTCGAAACTTAAAATGAGGATTATCATCAATTGTTAAATGGTCTTGAAATGAGGATTATCATCATTCTGGTGACATGGTTATTTGACATGCGCAAGTGTCCCACATGGTTGTAGGTTAAAGTGGTTTTAGTCCGAACCCAAAAAAAAACCTAACCACACCTTAAAAGGTGTGGTTAGGTTTTTTTTTTGGGTTCGGACTATTTTGGATGATGTTCATTTATATACATTGCTTCGTTCTATTTATGTCTTTAATAGAACGAAGATAATAGTAATATAGTCATGTCCCCCAAATGATGATAATCCTCATTTCAAGGCCACACATCAAGAAAACATTGTCGTCTTTCTAGAGATAGACCGGGCTTCCTGTGGTGTCTCGTCTACCTTGTTTCCAGGTTCTTGACCGTGAAAAACACAGCAGAAAATGCACAGAACATATTTTCTCGAGTATATTTGAGTTCTGGTTGAGTTTGAAGTATTCTACGTCAATAAAAATAGTGAAAAACTTGCTGGGATTCAAAATATGGTATGCAGATACTTCCTTATAAGGAAGTTGAAGAAAGTCGACAATTTTTAAGGGAATTTTCTTGATATGTTTTAAACAATTGATGATAATCCTCATTTTAAGTTCGAGGTCATGTTGAAAAAAGGTATCGCACAATAAAAGCTGATGGTGAAATAATAAAGCAAGCTCACTCTAAAATTATCCACTCCTGTCCATGCATAAAGCATGTTTTCAAACTTTCTAACAGTGTCAACAGTTTCCAGCCTAAAAACCTCTTGTGAGAATCGCTGTTCTCAATAAAGTTTATAGAAGTAGTTAACAGTACTATTTGTGTCATCGTTTTCGTGTTTTGGGCGGCATTTCTGGGTTTAAAAGGAACTTTCTGATTACCCACAGAGACAAAGAAGAAGGTTCCTTTTAAACCCAGAAATACCGCCCAAAACACGAAAATAATGACATAAAAAGTACTATTTACTACTTCTACAAACTTTATTGAGAACAATTCTCATAAGAGGTTTTGGGCTGTGGCATCTCCCTGATGTTTTAAATTATCCAGGCGCGTAGCTACCTTTTTAATAGCCTGTTAAGCACGGGCTTAGCAAAGTTTTCGTTTTTTTTAAGGACTGAGATAAAAGAACTAGTTCAAGTTTTGTAGCGACTGAGAGTCAGTTTCTACGGCGGTTGCATTGACCACATGGGGGTGAATTTTTGGTTACCATATGCCAACAAATTTTGGCTTAAAGGTGGAAAATGCCTTGCTACGCCCCTTAAATGCTAAAAGTAGATGTACTATCAACAAACGATAAATAACAGGAAAACAGCAGTTCAAAACTGCAGTGCTCTTCACGCGCATAGAGGAATACAATACTGCAATTTATACAACAACACTAGTAAATCGCGCGCTCTGATTAGTCGCGAGCCATGTTGTTATAAGAGTCCAGATACACGGTTGACAAAAATCCCTGTTTGTTGTTGTATAAAACAAATAGATCTCGTTTTTTGTGCGTTGTACTGTAATAGATACACAAAAGACGTCACAGAATGTCATGAACAACAGGACCACGCAACTCGATGCGTCTCGTTGCGTATTTTTTGTTCATGACATTCTGTGACGTCATCTGTGTATCTATTACAGTACACACGCACACAAAACGAGATCTATTTGTTAAACAACACACTTAAGTTATACTGGTCAACCTGCTCAGAGGTAAACCCGAACAAGACGTCCATTGGTCAACTATGATCAATTTGATGCCGTTCAAAGCAAACGGTTGTTCTTTACCAATGGTAAGCACCTCAGTTCTGGACTAGAGAGCTCAGTGAGATACACGGGCACACAACGAGCCCCCCTGGTTAAAATGCGTTTAAATGGCGTATTTGGACATTTCTACGCGCGTAGAGCATATAAATACATGTTTTAAAAGTTGCTGGCAAAAATTTAGCTGTTCCTTTTTGCCAGGAGAGGGTCTCAATTTTTCCCAGCCAGCAGCTGGGTGTTAAAAAAATTTCCCAGCCAGGAGAGTAACATTACCACAGGAAGCCCGAAGTAGTATAAAAAATCGGGTATTCTTAAAAACGAGCACTAATAACTAAGTGCATTTTTAAGTGCTGTCTCTTAAAATTTCATTTTTCAACATCCATGAGCAACTTGTGTTTCCCAGCAAAGACGATATGCATACATTTTTGCCAGGAACGGAAGGCGATGAAATTTTGCCAGCCAGCAAGAGACCGCGATAAATATTTGCCAGCCAGCAGCGAAAGGGGGCGAGGAACAGCTTTTTGAGGAACAGCTCCGTTGTGTGCCCGTGGAGATAACTAGACAGACAGAGTAAACTAAACAGTTTATTTCTTTTAATTATGAAATTGCACATGGAGTTATGATTACACTAATAGGCGGATATCTTGTGACGTCGATGTTTACATTATTTAAAGCAATAGTGAAAACCAGCAAGCGCAAAAAAGGTTCACAAACAGATGTTCTGAATTTCAATAGCGCCTGGCGAATGAAGCGTAATTAGAAAGTTTGACGTTCGCAATTCGAATTCTGAGCGCATTGCGTGAAGTCCAATTTACAGAAAACAGGTGGGCTAATGAGCCTATGGCCACCCGAGAAACTCGCTTTTGAGAAAGCCTCTTTGCTCTTAAAAATGTAATCAAAATGGTAAAAATATATATTCCCAAGGACGTATTGACGTTTTCATAAGGGTTTTGGAGGCTCTACGCAACTTTGACTGACTGAAATGTTGGGTGAAAAAAGGCTCATTGACTCGCCATAGTTTCTCTCTAAAATGAAAATTTAACTGCGCCCTTACCACTGAATGTATATAACCTTCATATTTCCTGAGCAGGCTTCATTTGCTGTCCGCTATTCATATTCAGTGCTGATTATTTTCGATCTCCTTCAAACATTCTGAATCTAGACCCTGCTTATGCAAATGAGTTCAGACTGTAAAAAAGGATCCTCATATACTAGTTTAAACCACGCCATAGAAAATACAGCCAATCAAAACACAGGGAAATGCCGCTGTTGTTGTTTGGCGGTTTTCCACTCAACCTTTCAATCATGCACTGTGTCAGTGAAACGTTGCCTTTAATTTTCTGTAGCGTGGTATAAAATAGCTATAGAATGAATTCTCGTGGCATACTGCAGAACAGCCAACTTATCATACAGCATATCGATGGCACAAACACGTACCAGAAATATGTATTTAAAAAAATCAGACTTTTATTGTACGAAATTTGGGCGACGCCATAATGCGTAGGGCGTTTACGTGTATTTTCAAGATGATTACTCCAGGAAAGCAGCCAGATGCGCTCAATTTTTTGTATTTAGGTACTTTTAAGATTACATTACATGATGTTACGCATTTTCTTGTTGTAACCTCGAACTCATTAGCGTTAACTGTATGTATTCCCTTTTTCATTTTACCACAAGACGAAATAAAGCATTTTTGCTATAAAAAAAATTGAGATCACGAGGTTTGATCAGCTATAACGGACCAGCTGACTATGAGACCGACCGAAGGACTTGTTACAAAGCTTAAATTCGTTGGGTTAAATTCCTACTGGATATGTTGCTGCTAGAGGTAGTAAAAGATTTACTGCCACAAGGGAATCCATAGGGTTTATTAACCTGAATCTGTTCGTTTGTGTTTTGTTAACTCACTCGATGTCTTAAACCTCTTACTACATTCTTCACACTCATACGGTTTAACATCTGAATGTGTTCGTTTATGTTGTGTTAAACCACTCGATGTCTTAAACCTCTTACTACATTCTTCACACTCATACGGTTTAACATCTGAATGTGTTCGTTTATGTTGTGTTAAACCACTCGATGTCTTAAACCTCTTACTACAGTCTTCACACTCATACGGTTGAACTCCTGAATGTGTTTGTTTATGTTTTGTTAAACCACTCGATGCCGTAAACCTCTTATTACATTCTTCACATTCATACGGTTTAACATCTGAATGTGTTCGTCTGTGTGCTGTTAACTCACTCGATGTCGTAAACCTCTTACTACATTCTTCACACTTGTACGGTTTAACTCCTGTATGTCTCCGTTCATGTACTTTACGTCGACTAGACGAAACAAAGCATTTACTGCAATATTGACATTGAAAAGGTTTAATGCCTAAATGTCTTAATTGATGTTCTTTTAATTTACTCAATGTCGTAAACATCTTGCTACATTCTTCACACTCGTGCAGTTCATGTCCTGTGTGTATTCGTTCATGTATTCTACGGCATTTAGACGAAATAAAACATTTACTACAATACTGGCATACAAAAGGTTTAACTCCTAAATGTCCTAGTTTATGTGTTTTAAACTTACTCAAAGTCGTAAACCTCTTGCTACATTCTTCACATTCATGCAGTTTATGGCCTGTGTGTATTCTTTCATGTATTGTACGGGCTTTAGAAGAAGTGAAACATTTACAGCAATATTGACATGAATGAGGTTTTATGTCTGAATGTGTTATTATATGTTCTCTTAATTTACTAAATGTGGTAACCCTCTTGTTACATTCTTCACATTCAAACAGTTGAGCTCCTAAATGTATTTGTTCATGTTTTGTACGTTGAACAGTCGTACTAAAGCTTTTACTGCAATACTGACATCCGTAAGGTTTAACTCGTGAGTGTGTTCTGCTATGGACCGATAGACTGCTAGATTGACTGAAGGACTTGCCACATACTTTACACTCAAAACGGTTAACATAGTTTACACTCAGCACATTTAAATGTGTTCTCCTATGTGTCACTAGGTTTTATGCGAGCCAAAGCATTCACTACATTTTTCACACTCATAAGGCTTAACTCCTGGATGTGTTTTTTTATGTCTTATTAGATGGGTAGAAGTAATAAACGATTTACTACAATACTGACATTTATAAGGTTTAACTCTTGAATGTGATCGTGTATGTTCTGTAAAATATCTAAAATTCGCAAACCTCTCGTTGCATTCTTTGCACTTGTGTACTTTCGTTGAATTTTGTTCTTGCGCATACATGCCCTGGACTGCTTGTACTATTTCAAAGAGATCAAATTCTTCAACATGACCATTTGTATTGGTTCTGTTTTTCAATTCATTCCCGCTAACAACTGATTTGTCATCATGATCTCTTGAGCTTTGCACCTCCTTGGGATCCGGACTCTCCCGTTGGACCTCCTGGCTTTGGTTCCATTTTTCTTTCTTAATGGTTTGATGCAACCCAATACTATGATTTGAATGGGTTCTGTGCTCACTTCCACTACTTATCTGCGAACAGATAATTTCCTCTTGCATGACTTTATTAGAAAAATCACAGTCTTTGTGTTCAGCTTTTTCTTTCTTGATTACGAGATGAAGGTTATCATCATCTGTTCCATCAAGAGAACTTGCCTTGATATCTCTGTACTTGTTTCCGGACATGAGAAGAGATGTGATCCTTTTCTAGGAACAAGATCAGAAGACAAAGTTATGGTACCAACAACAACAATTGTGCATTTGTGTTGCTGTACCGGTAGTAACCAGATTATAGTAACTAAACAACTGTACTCGGTTCTGGACATGGCGGGGGTTGTGATCCTTTTCTACCACTAGGAATGAGAATGGCCCCTTCAATAAGGAGCTTTTCAAATTAAAATTAGTATCTTGCTCTGCATATTCATTACCATCAACTCCACTTTTTTATAACCCTAAGGGACGTATTGCAACTACAAGTATTAGGTGACTGTTCTTTCTATCACCCCGGGGGCAGGGGGGGGGGGGGAACTCCCCTATTTTTGGGCGGGGGTGCTTGTTGTACCTTTTAGGGTTTAAAATCAGGTCTCTGGTACTTTTTAGGGAGTAAAATTTAAAAAACTTGCAATTTCTCCCAGATAGGTACCTGTTAGAGGTCCGTTCTAGCAAATCACACTTGTTGGTAGCCTGAATTTCAGACCCCACATCCCAAAAAGGGGAGTTATTAAATTTCCTTAAAATGGTTTGAATTTCTATAAAAGACAAACGTTTTACGGCCTGGTTGATGTAGTCGCATATCTTTTAAGATTAACGTTTTAGTATTTTGTATTTTTTAGTCGGGAGGTAACAATATAATTATTTGTTTTCAGTGATCTTTCTATCAGTCTATTATAATTATAGTCATAATATATGAACAGATCAGAAACTTACTCATTTTCTAACGTGATGTGTGTGTTACTGGCTAAAAATGTGGAGTGAAATGTAGATGGAGGATTTATAGGACATCAAATTTTTGGCCTATAGATCAAACATGACAGCCCACTTAATAAAATCAATGAAAAATGATTTTTTAGCTATTGAAGTTGTGTCTTTTTTGGGAGGAAATCTGTAATGAGGTAGTTTTTTGGGGTATGAATATTTAGGGCTTTTCGTTCTGGGCGAGCTTGATGTCGGATCCCTACGAAACCATTGATTTATCAGAATCTAGCATTTTTGGAGTGGCATTTTGGAGCCGTTTCAGGCCGGATCAACTTCAAACTTGGTATAGATAAAACAACCCTAAGTGACTATTCAGACTGTTTTTCGATTTTACGATTTTTGACAAACAAACTGCAGTAACCTTGGTAAAACAGCCTAAAACTAGCCTCTGTATTTTCCCAAAAAAATCCCTGCAAGAATGCCGTAAAACCGCTTCTAACCTGTGGCTGTATCATCTGGTGTGCTTTGAAAAATCACATCATTCTGAAACTAAAAGAACGAAAAGTGACAACTAGTACGCTCCTCAAATTTGTTCTACCAGAAAGTCACCAAGTCCAACTTGTTGGCGGATATAATGGTTTGTTTACAGGAGAATTTGAAAATATGCATTTTTACACCATATAACAAGTCTGGAAAACATCATTTTTGAACTCCAATTTTTATGGCAAAGAAGTCAGTTAGAAGTCAAAACCCAACGTTCAAAGCAAAATTCCATCTTATTTCATGTAATTTCCTTCGCTCATTCCATCCAAATGCCGCAACGGGCCAAGCAGCAGCCATTTGATTTGGCTTACTAATGCGTTCACATCTTTTCTCGTTTTTCAAGCACAAAGCATTGTGGGTAAAACTGAAAAAAAAAATTGACAGCACTTAGCCCCTAATCCACAGTTTACATATTTTTATAAGTGCCAAGTCACTCACACCTGTCAACTAAATATTGCGCCGAATGCATTCTTTTGGATTCAAAACTAACCCAAATTGTCTTGACAGTGCTGAAGGGAAGCTATTATAAATAGAGAAGTTAGTCTTAGACTATTTGAACATGATTTGCGCAGAATTTTTAAAAACCGAAAAACAGTCCGAATAGTCATTATTGAACCCATCCCTTCATATAATAATAATAATAATAATAATAATAATAATAATAATAATGCTTGTTTATTACTTCCGTTTGCAGATATACATACTGAATTGCCGGACTAGGTCCTGACAATATTAAGTGAAACTATGCTTGAAGCAATTTCAATAATATGAAAATATGTATTAAACTACTTATTATACCTGACAGTGATAAAGTTATTTAAGCGGTCCGTCCTCCCCGGAGTTATAGATGATGTGATATGAATACTAACATGATACACTTCTAGAAGTGTACTTGAAGTACCAACCAAAATTTGAAGATGGCAGCCAAAATTGCTGCGAACTGTAATAGTTGAACATCAATGAGCATTCACACTTGAAATAAGTAGAGGCTGTATGTACATGGAAATGATCATGCATGTGCAGAATTATTATTTTTCTTTGTTCCTGGACTAATGGAGTAGTACTCACGTTTTGTCCTCTCCCGTTTGGATGGTGCTATGAGAGCTGAAATTTTTTTACTTGATTTCAATCCCTTAAAATTTTTATATCCCATATTACTTTCTGCTACAAAATCTAAACAGATAAAAAAATTGTAGGGATTAAAAGTTCCCAAATTACAGTCACTTTTTTATAGTCACAATTTACAGACAAATCCCAAGGTTCCCAGTGGTGTAGCTACCACTAGGCAAAAAGGCATTTGCCTGACACAAGCTTTCTCTGCCTCACGAAAGGGAAAAAAGTAAGAAATCTGTGCCACACAAAAATCTTTAGCAAACAAAACTTGCCCTTTCTGGAGACAGGGTACCTGCCTAAGGCACCACAGCGAGAGCGTTGATTGAGAAAGGTTGAAAATTTGTTGTTTATTCCTTTAAGCCATCTCTTCGAATATCAACTACTTTAATAGTTACCCCTCCCTTCGCTTAGATACTTTGCCTACACTTGAAAGAGGTCATGGCTATGTCACCATAACACAGCGGTCAAATATTGCGCATGCGCGAGTCCTTGTGGAGTTTCATACATTTTTTTGCGAATTCTGGAACAGAAGAAGCTTCGAAGCGAAAACAGTGTTTTAACCATAATTTTCAACTTTCCCTATTCATCCAAGAGTTTTTTTTCGTCCAGGGTTCTATTAATGCTATCCAGGAGTATAATTAGCTGTCGAAATCGTAGAGAAACTGCAAAAACATTGTCAGAAATGGAAAACACTCTTGTGGGAAATGGCGGACTTTTCGACGAGTTTTCTCAACACTGGAAATAAGGATTTCGCTCTTGTGCCCAATCAGTGAAAAAGGGATATCGATGACAGCCTTTAAGGTAATAATAATAATAATAATAATAATAATGGTTTATTAGCATTCCAACAAAGAGGCTCTTCTATGCTAATAATCTATACTAAATGAACTATACTAATGAACTATACTACTGAACTAGAGCGATAAAAATACTAATACAAACTATTAATAAAAACTACTGATAATAAACAAATTGGTGGCGGTTCTCTGGTAAGACTAAGCTAATCTCATTTTAGCCTTATCATTAAAAAATGTCCTAGCATTACGCTTAAAAATTGAGAACTCTTTGGCCTCTCTTGTAGCGGACGGTAACGAATTAAAAATCTGAGAGGCGTTGTACCCGAAGGTGCCTTGAGTGTGCGCAGTGCTGAGTTTAAAAACACTACTTGATCTTAATGTTCTGCCAGGTATATACTGGTCGAGGCGTAAGTGTGCAGGCCAATTTGTGTAATGGGCAGCCTTAAAGGCGAAATTAGTGAGGTGGAATTCGCGTCTCTCTGTGATGGGTAGCCAACCTAGTTTAAGCACCTCTTCTAACCCAGCGTGCTTCCTTATTACAAATCCTGCAGCGGCTAGGTAAGGGTAATACTTGACTCCCTTTTCCAGAAGAAAGTTTTGCTGAATACAACATTTTAAACAATCTTGACAATATTTCCATAGGGCCATTCATTTTACCCAGGAATCTTCGCAGGTTTTTTTTATAAGCGATGTGGTGACACAAGAGAATATAGAATTTCCAGATCTCCCAATTTAGTTATTCTGAAAAAATTGTTGACATGGAAAGCCTTTGGGGGTGGGGAAGGTTGTTAGCTACCCAATGTTACCCATAATATTTCATTGAGGCCCTGTACTTGTGGATTATAAACTTTGTTACTAGCCAACCCTTCTTTTCTGGAAAAACTAGTATTAAACATTGTATAGCCACTCCTTTCTGACACTTTGGATCAGCCACTGCTAATGCACATAAACAAGAATATTTTGGTGGTGTATTATTTCATAAATTTACAGAGATTTATATAACGAATTTGCTCTGCAGTAATTATTTTTCAAAATGTGTTATAAACTACACAAGAAAATGTAACTTTGGTTGTGTAATCCCAGAAATTTTCCTAATGCCTCAACCATTCTAGATTGTATGGGGAATTTTCCAATAGAAAACTATGGTTTGATAGTATGGAAAATACATCAACCAATGTGTATGTGGCAGGAGTTTAGATCCTTTCCTGGCTCATTTAGGATACTATGGCTGTGGACTGTAAACGCAGATGAAACTGGACAGAATACTGAGTAGTGTTCCAGGGTATCTTGAACACTCACCAGCTGCTTCAAATAATAACTGTATTCCTTCTTAAAGGGGCACTGTCAGCATTTTACACGATTTTAGGGTTAATTTAGGTAGCTTAAATACAGTCAAATTCACAAGAATTGAACAAAATAATCATCTAGGTTTGTTAAATAACCTTTGAGCTACAAGATGAGTACAAATTTGGAGTATTTCCGTGTGCTGTCGAGCAGATGGAATTGGATTGAAATGACATTTTTCATTTCGTATCAGGCTGAACAGTTTTAAAACTTGGAAATTTGGTAGCGAAAGCAATTAAATCTTACGTAAGAATGCCTATGTAATGCAAGTTTCTTTCTAGGACATAATAACAGTATACATAGAATTCTGAGTTGTTTCTGTAGATCACTGGTCTTATTTTATAATATTTTGTTGAAACAACCGTGACAGTGCCCCTTTAAGGTGTAGTATGTCGCTATGGAGATGGCATAGAATGAAAATGCAAAATTATTACTGATAGCATTCAGTGAACGTGAAAACTCTCTGGTGAACCATGCCTCGATACTTTTCATAAAGTTCAGATGATACTTTCGCGAGCTTGTACATGCTGGTAGCTAAAGCATTATTATTCACCAGATGCTTGTGAAAGGAAATAATTATACTTCCAACCATTGTAGTGATTTGTTGTCTTCGGATTGCACAAAGTGAAGTAGTAGTCTATTGGGCCATGATTTGCGATTCGCTAAACGTATTAGCAGGTTCTCGACGGATACGTCTTTTGTCACTACGAATTTTCTATTCCAACTTGCGGTTTTCTTTAAATCAACTTCCCTAGCTTGAGACTTGAATCTTCTGTCATTCGAATCTACGATCGAAATTGTAAAGAATACCGAACGATTCTAGCGATTTTCTATTTTTAGCGATAAGCAGTTTTCGGTGATTCGTCCCCTTTGTGTATTTTGTAACATGATTCCAGTTTGTTAGTCCTGCATATCACGGCATGGGACAGCGCCCTTTTAGTTAGTTTTTGAATTAGTATCGTGAGTGTTGGATTATATTGGATTTAGTAATTGCTTAAGTTCGTTGCTACCTTTGGCACTTAGAGGCAAGCGGGAACTGATATGTAAGTATCCTAGTTTTAGTTTATTTATATACAAGCCCTTGCCTATCAATGTTACACGTTTAGCACCCTTTAAAGACCGTTTTGCATTGTACTTATGTTGTTGAATAAGCTCGTAGCAACGCCCATAATTCTTCGAGTTTAGTTATATCACCAGGCCTTATATAATTGGAAATTGTAAGCTACCTAGCGTTATACGCCGTTTAAGTCTCGTCTCAGATCCATATTCATGTATTCAGAGTATATTTAGCCCACGTTCTTTTGATCGCGTGATTACCCATTGTAGCACACCTATATGAGCGTGTCTAGTTGATAATCTAATAGTTTAAATGTATCACGAGAACCTATACTTAGTTTAAGCCATTTATGATTTACGCTCGCTGTTTTTTATTGATATGTAATGTTTGTTGTCCATGTTTTAAACTTTACCAAATGATTATCGACAAACCAAAACTATGATTGGAATGCATGCCATTTATCTGCTCATGAATTGCACTATTGTAAAATGTTTTAATTAGAATTGCTTGTTGCATTGTATTTCAGTTTACGATCGATTAATGTCCATTAAATCACCTTAAATCATCACCTCCGGTTTTCTGTGGTTTTCCGACTTTCGTCGACCTGTAAAAGCTATTCCCGTGGATCGCCGCGAAAGGTTGTTTAGCCGGTGACATATTTTGGCTCTTCAACAGTCGCTACGCGAGCAAACGCTACAGTAAAATATCAAGGCTACCCTATGTCGACCATCGGTAGTTGAACTCAACAGAACTTTGTGGACTTTGTGAACTTTTGAATAAACGTGACCGTCGAACAATGAGTGCTCTGTCCGCACCGGAAGAGCTGGCTTTAATCGACGATAAAACAAGTTACGATCGCTCCAAAGAAGCACCCGTGGCTAGATCAGAATTTCAGTATGTTTCGCCTCACCGAAAACAGAAGTTTTCCGAAAGGGGAAAGGCCTTTCTGAAAGGTGTAAGGAAAAAAAATAGGGAAAGCGCATTTCGAAAGTTGAAAAGGGAGCTCGAACGCGTCAAAAAACTTTGTGCCGACCCACAAGTTAATTTAGAATCATTAGAAGACGGGCGGCAAAGGTTAGATTTCTTAAAGGAACAACTTAACGATGCGCATTTTGCACACGACGAACTATTAGACACTGTTCTGGAAAAGGATCAGTCCTATCAATGGTTCGATGCCAGAGATCGTGAGTTCACAGAACAGAGGCTTAGGATTTGTGAATTTATACAATCACTCGAAAGGGCTTCTTATCGTGCCGAGTCGAGTGTCAAATCTAGTCATAGGAGCGACGCGAAGACAAATAAAAGCAGCCAGTCATGTAGGTCTTCCCTGCGCTCAGCATCACTAGCTAAAGCAGATGCCATTGCAAAGGCTGCTAAAGCGAAAATTGAATTGGCCTATTTCGAGAAAGAAAACGAGCTCAGACGAATTCAGTTGGAGAAAGACTATGCGCTCGCTAAAGCAGAAGAAAGCGCTTTCAAAGACATTTTAGACGAAAAACCTGACGCGCAAATGAAACAGGAAGTGAAAACAGGGGATGTAGTTATCAAGCCCGAGATAAACTTTGAAATGCCAGAGGTCACGAAATCTGTCAAACAGGAAATTGGCTTGCACGAATTGAAAATGGACCCTAATAGTCCTTCCTTTGCCCCAAAATCAGAGCCTGCAGTTCTCGCCTCCCAACCACCACATAGTCTTACCCAGCAGCAAATTACTTCAGCACAGAACGCTGAGCAACCATCTGATATGAGCCTCGCTCTCAATCAGCTTGTCAGCCTTCAAGCTCGTCAAACAGAGCTTAGTTCATTACTGATAAATCAACAGAAATCCTTTCATCTCCCCGTAAAGGAGCCGCCGACGTTCTCGGGTGACACTTTCGAGTACCCGGCTTTCATCACCGCCTTCAAATCTATTATCGCCGCTAATGTCCCTTCAGATAAGGACCGTATGTTTTTCCTAGAAAAATATACGAGTGGAAAGGCAAATGAGGCCATAAAGGGTTTCCTAGCAACCAACTCTGACAATGCCTACCGTGAAGCACGCAAGCTCTTGGCCCGGCGTTTCGGTAACCCTGTGGTTGTCGCAGAGAATTATAAGTCTAAATTAAGTAGCTGGCGGCAGATAAGTGATGGAGACAGTAAAGGGCTTCAGGACTTTTCAGATTTCTTAATTCGCTGTGAGGAGGCGATGAAAACCATGAAGTCTCTAACCGAGCTAGGCTCGACTCAAATTCTTCAGAGCATATCCGCTAAACTACCTTCCTACTCAGGAATTAAGTGGTGTAGGTTGGCACACGAGCTACAGATCAAAGAACAGAGACTAGTAGAATTTAAAGATTTTGTTAAGTTTGTGAAACAAGAATCTGAGCTCGCCAACGATCCAGTGTTCTCCCCTGATGTGCTCAAAAAAGAAAGAAGAAAAAATAACCCTAGAGATACGCGAAGTGGAAGGCCGAGACAGCCAGTTGGAGTTAGCTCAAGCCAAGCCCTCGCAACTAGTACCACGCAAAGCGTTGCCCCGCGTCGCTCTAGCCAACCCGGTCAATCAAGCGCAATAACGCAACAACAACCCTGTCCAAAGTGTAACGCTAAGCACGCCCTGGCAAAATGCAGCAGTTTTGCTGAGGCTCCTGTGAATGAAAGATTTGAGTTTGCTAGATCCAAGGGACGGTGCTTCCGATGTCTCATGTCTGGTCATCTCTCAGCCAATTGCACGTTCTCGTCTGGCTGCGAAGAATGCGGAAAACGTCACCACACCCTCTTGCACGGAGCACGAGTTAAACCCAAGTCACGTGATGACTTACCTAGTGCCCAGTCTTCAGCTCGGTCTTCGCAATCGCCTCCCGCCACGGAAGCCGCGCAGTCTAACGCCACTAGTGTTTCGCTCAGTTCAGCCAGCGGTCTAGGCTGTATCACCGCCTGTCGAATCGTCCCTGTAGTCTTGCACCACAAAGACGACCCGAGCGTCGAGGTCAAGACTTATGCACTTCTCGACGACGCGAGCGACACAACCTTCGTGACAGTTAAGGTGAAAGGAGAGCTTGGAATCGAGGGAGTGGAAACAAACCTGAACCTATCCACAATGCATGGAAACCAAGTGATATCCGTGACCAGAGTTGACGGCTTAATAGCAGAACGCACAGACAGACGTGCGAAGGTAGAACTCCCGCGGGCCTATGCCAGGGAAAACATTCCTTCAAGAAGAGACCAAATACCGACCCCCGACATGGCAGAAAATTGGCCACATCTGCGAAGAATCAAAGACAAGATCCCAAGACTAGACGAGAACTTGAAAATAGGCCTGCTTATCGGATGCAATTGCCCGAAAGCAACCAAGCCTAAAGAAGTCATCACTGGCAAGACCGAAGACCCGTATGCCGTCCGAACATTGCTCGGTTGGTGCATAGTCGGACCGGTCAGTCCCCCTCACGTCCCTTCGAATGACGGCGAATTAGAAGAATCTTCTTGCAATAGAATTCTCGCCCAAGAAACAAATAGCGAGGACAGAGAGCTAAAGTTCGTTATCAGTGAACAAACAAAGGAAATTGTTCACCCGTCCGCTGTGGCACAAATGTTCAATCTAGACTTCGCAGAGCACAAGAAGACCCCCAAGAGTCTTTCTAAGGAAGACAGGAAATTCCTAACTATTGTCGAGCAAGGTATACACAGGTGCGACGGCCATTACGAACTCCCCCTGCCGCTGAAAGAGAATTTTAAGGGTCTGCCGAATAACCGAAATACAGCAGTGCATCGAATGAACCAACTAAAAAAGAGAATGGAGTCGCCTAGCAACCTAGCATACAAAGAAGAATATTTTAAGTTTATGTCAGAGATGATGAAACACGGATTCGCCGAGAGAATCCCAAGTGACGAAGTTCATTCTCCCCCAGGTACTACCTGGTACATCAATCACCATGGCACATTCCATCCCAGAAAGAAGAAATTAAGAGTCGTGTTTAATTGCAGTCAAGAGCTCATGGGAGAATCCCTCAACAAGTACCTTCTCCAAGGACCTTTACTCACGAACAATCTAACTGGTGTCTTACTCAGGTTCCGACAAGAAGCAGTAGCGTTCACGTGCGACATCGAGGGAATGTTTCACCAAGTGAAAGTAAACAAAGAGCACAGAGATCTTCTGCGCTTCCTCTGGTGGCCAAACGGCGACATGAATCAAGAACCAGTAGACCATAGAATGACCGTACACTTGTTTGGTGCCACGTCGTCACCCGCATGCGCAAACTTCGCACTTAAGACCACCGCCGACGACCATGAAAGCGAGTTTGGTACAGACGCGGCAAATTTCCTCAGGAACGACTTTTACGTAGACGACGGCCTGAAGGCTCTCCCCACGGCCGAAGAAGCAGCTGCACTCGCCGAGAAAGCGAAACAAATGTGCGCAAGTGGAGGCTTCAAGCTACACAAATTCACCTCAAACAGTAAGAGCTTCATAAGAAAGATCCCAGAGTCAGATCGGGCCGAAGGTGTTAAACAGTTAAACCTGGACTTAGACTCGCTTCCTCTAGAACGCACCCTCGGAGTCCAATGGTGCGTAGAATCAGACCGCTTCCAGTTTTGCATAACACTACAAGACAAGCCGTGCACAAGACGAGGTATTCTGTCAACTGTCAGTTCTATCTTCGACCCTATCGGATTCGTTGCCCCGCTCTTGTTACAAGGAAAGTCTATCCTCCAAGAGTTATGCAGTCTGGACTTAGGATGGGACGATCCAATTCCAGACGACGTTAAAGTTAAGTGGGAAAGGTGGAGGACAGAGCTGTTGCAACTCGAGCGCATCTCAATCCCTAGATGTTACAAGCCCGTCGATTTTGGACACGTTGTGAGAGCCGAACTTCATCACTTTTCCGACGCAAGTGTCAAGGGCTACGGTCAGTGTAGCTATTTGCGACTCGAAAACGAGGATATGCGAGTCCACTGTTCCTTCGTGATGGGCAAGTCCAGGGTAGCTCCACTGAAGCCAGTCACGATTCCGCGACTGGGGCTCACCGCCGCCGTGTGCTCTGTCAGAGTCAGCGAACAAATCCACCAAGAGCTGGGATACAAGATAGATCAAGATTACTTTTGGACGGACAGTAAAGTGGTCATCGGCTACGTCAATAACGAGAGCCGGCGTTTTCACGTGTTCGTCTCAAACCGCGTCCAAGAGATCCAGGACCACACTATTCCATCTCAGTGGAAGTATGTAGAATCGAAAGAAAACCCAGCTGACGAAGCATCCAGAGGAGTAAAGGCTCAAGACCTCTCAAGCTCAAGATGGATATCAGGACCAGGATTCCTGTGGGAAGATCGGAGTAAGTGGCCGTCAAGTGACAAATCCGACCAAGACTTCGTTCTTTCACAAGACGATCCAAACGTCAAGAAGTCCGTCGCCATGGCGACGACATCCGCCGTCAGTTATCCTAACCTTGCAGAGAGAGTCGAGCGATTCTCGGATTGGCATCGTGCTAAACGCGCCGTCGCCATTTGCGTGAAGTATCTAAAGAAACTAAAGAATCGAGCAAGCAAGAAAGAAAGCGAAGAAACGCCTATTACTGTTTTAGATTTAGAAGAAGCTGGAATGCTCATCATCCGCTCTGTTCAAGGCCAAGCCTTTCAAGAAGAGATCAAGACCCTAGGAAAGGACGAGAATGAAAACCCGATCAACCTGAAGCTGCACAGTGTCATTTGCAAGCTAGACCCGTTCGTTGACAACAATGGTACGTTGCGCGTTGGTGGACGACTCAAACGCGCAGATCTGCCCACAGCAGTCAAACATCCAGTGATTCTACCGAAAAAGAGTCACGTGTCGTCCCTGATGATCAAGCACTTCCACGAGCGCGCGATGCATCAAGGCAAAGGAATTACACTAAACGAAGTACGGTGCAATGGCTACTGGATTATTGGAGGCACGACATCAGTCAACAGCGCGATCGCGTCGTGTGTGAAATGTCGTAAGCTTCGTGGCTCTGTCATGGAACAGAAGATGTCCGATCTCCCAGAAGATCGCCTGGAGTCCTGCCCAATGTTCTCCTATTGTGCCGTGGATTATTTTGGGCCCTATGTGATAAAAGAAGGTCGTACAAAGAGAGTCAAGAGGTATGGCGTCCTTTTCACGTGTATGTCATCAAGAGCGATTCATCTGGAAACTGCGACCTCGCTCGAAACAGACGCCTTCCTGAACGCGCTGAGGCGTTTTGTGTGTAGAAGAGGCCCCGTCAGGCAACTCCGCAGCGATCAAGGTACGAACTTCGTTGGCGCTAGCAGAGAACTGAAAGAAGCCCTCACGGAGATGGATCAAGCACGTGTAAGAGAAGAGCTCTTAAAATTCCAGTGCGACTGGATCGAATTTAAGATGAATGTACCGGCAGCCAGTCACATGGGAGGAGTGTGGGAGAGACAGATCAGATCCGTGCGTTCTGTTCTGTCGTCTGTTCTAACCGCTAACGGCGAGCAGCTCGACGACGAGTCCTTGCGGACTCTGATGTGCGAGGCTGAGTCCGTAGTTAACAGCCGCCCACTCACAGTCAATCAGCCCACAGATCCTGACTCGCCTCAACCGCTGACTCCGAATCTCCTCCTGACGATGAAATCCAAGGTGCTCACCTCACTTCCCGGAAACTTCGAGCCAGCAGACGTATATGCCCGTAAGCGTTGGAGACGTGTACAACATCTAGCAAACGAGTTTTGGACTCGATGGCGCAAGGAGTACCTTTTGCATATGCAAGAACGCCAGAAGTGGACACGCCCTCGCAGAAACCTGTGCGTAGGTGACATCGTTATAGTCAAGGATGCTAATACTCCACGCAGCGTATGGCAACTCGCCCGTGTCGCTACAGTATATCCAAGTCAAGACGGCCAAGTACGCAAGGTCCAGGTGGCCCTTGCGGATGGCCGCCTGGACAAGAAGGGTAGGAGAGCGAAACCAGTGCGCTATCTGGAACGACCAGTCCAGAAACTAGTACTGCTGTTACCTGCAAGCGACCATACCAATCAAGTGAGTGAGACCGGGGAAGTCCCGGCCGAGGAGCCTACAAGTAAGTGAAGAACTGTTAATTGAACTCTCAGGTCAGGACACTGATATGAACATTTATAGTTAATATAGCTTCATGAACAATGATTATAGTAGTTAGTGAAATATTGATATTTCAGGGGAGCCATGTAAAGAATACCGAACGATTCTAGCGATTTTCTATTTTTAGCGATAAGCAGTTTTCGGTGATTCGTCCCCTTTGTGTATTTTGTAACATGATTCCAGTTTGTTAGTCCTGCATATCACGGCATGGGACAGCGCCCTTTTAGTTAGTTTTTGAATTAGTATCGTGAGTGTTGGATTATATTGGATTTAGTAATTGCTTAAGTTCGTTGCTACCTTTGGCACTTAGAGGCAAGCGGGAACTGATATGTAAGTATCCTAGTTTTAGTTTATTTATATACAAGCCCTTGCCTATCAATGTTACACGTTTAGCACCCTTTAAAGACCGTTTTGCATTGTACTTATGTTGTTGAATAAGCTCGTAGCAACGCCCATAATTCTTCGAGTTTAGTTATATCACCAGGCCTTATATAATTGGAAATTGTAAGCTACCTAGCGTTATACGCCGTTTAAGTCTCGTCTCAGATCCATATTCATGTATTCAGAGTATATTTAGCCCACGTTCTTTTGATCGCGTGATTACCCATTGTAGCACACCTATATGAGCGTGTCTAGTTGATAATCTAATAGTTTAAATGTATCACGAGAACCTATACTTAGTTTAAGCCATTTATGATTTACGCTCGCTGTTTTTTATTGATATGTAATGTTTGTTGTCCATGTTTTAAACTTTACCAAATGATTATCGACAAACCAAAACTATGATTGGAATGCATGCCATTTATCTGCTCATGAATTGCACTATTGTAAAATGTTTTAATTAGAATTGCTTGTTGCATTGTATTTCAGTTTACGATCGATTAATGTCCATTAAATCACCTTAAATCATCACCTCCGGTTTTCTGTGGTTTTCCGACTTTCGTCGACCTGTAAAAGCTATTCCCGTGGATCGCTGCGAAAGGTTGTTTAGCCGGTGACATATTTTGGCTCTTCAACAGTCGCTACGCGAGCAAACGCTACAGAAATGGTGGCAACGAGTGGAGTGAGCTTCAGCTCATCACAGCAAAAAGTGTAAACAAAATTACGAGAGTGTAAACTAACAGGACCTAAAGAATACTCTAAAGAATGTTGTGTATAAGTTTCAATCTTAGACATTCAGACATTTTCTTAGAAACTGCGAAAAACTAAATGTTTCCCAGCTTTCCCGTAGCTTCCAATACAAATTTGCCGCTGGGCTCAGCTCGTATTACGCATGCGCCGCCGTTTGACCGCTGTGTTTGTCACCATCCGGTTTAAAAGGGATAAGGCCGTCCACTTTCACTTTTGAATTGGCAATTATCAGACCTGCCAACTCTCAGGGTTTCACCGTGAGATATTATTGTAGAAAAGATTTTTATTCGTGATTTTAAATTTCCATCGTATATTTTTCTCGTGATTTACATGTCCATACATTCTCTGTATTTTACCGTATATTCTTCACACAAATCAGTAGCCTGGGGAGCCTATGATTTTACAATAATATCTCGTTGGCTTGTACCGTGGCCGGTTCCAATAATTCTCGTCAAAATGGCCCCTAGAGACACACTTTTCGTTTCAAAGAGGGGACATCTAATTAAAGTTTACTCTTATATACTATATGGTTGTAAATAAAGCGCAAAATCCTCTTAAATTCTCACCTTTTCAACAGAGTTTGATGTCGCTGTTTTTTACTTCGCTGTCCGCCATTTTGGATTCAGAACAGTCCGCTGACGGGCTCACATCGCGGACGCAATACAAAAGCAAGGGCTTCAGGACTACGAAAGGAAGGCATGATTACTGCATGTGTTGCTCTTATCATTAGTCACAGTATGATTCGACCTAAGCTCTAACTTTTTTCACAGTCGTTTAGCGCACCAGTGATAGAACCCTCTCTCCAGGCTGGGAATTAGCGGGAACATTGATTTTGGTTGAAGAAAATTGCGTCTCCACGGCGTTCGTTGGAAAGTATAAATTTTCGCGCGGGAGATCACTTTCAAAAGTGTTGTTTATATCGTTCAATTTTTACCACATTTTCTTCATTTGTCAATATCTAGGGACTGGTCATTAATTAGAGGATGGTGCATTTTTATTTTGGTCTACATCTTTTGGGAAACCCTCACCTTACAAGATGCAGGGAAAATGTTGGCACTCCCAATGGTGACATAGTCAATGGTTCCCCTTCCCCTATTAGACTGATAGCCGCGAGCCCCCGACGAACGCCCGAGGAGTGCCGAAGGCACAAGCGAGTGCGCTTCACGTCATCGTCGCGCCTTCGGCGCTCCTCTGGCGGTCGTCGTGGGTTCGCGCTCTTCTCTTTGGAAGCACCAAAGTAGGGGTTGCTATCAGTCTACTTCCTCATCAACTATGCTACTTGTCAAGAGTACATAAAAAAGAGTAAACAACTCCGATATGGTATTCGTGAGAGATCCTTTGGACAGACCTAGTTATTTTTAGAACTGTTTTTCTCGCTAAATTATAAAGCTATTGTTTTTGTAGCCAATCAAATTCATTTTATCAGTAGCACATTAAAACTAATAACGATACGCACGTTCTTGCAAAACTGTGTTCTTTAATTAGGCCTATTGTTTTCTGCCTTTGTTGTTCTCTGTGCGTGACCATAGTTAGTAGAGGGGACTCTACTAACTATGGCGTGACCATAAGGGAAGTATAAAGAAGACTAAGGCCTGTTTCAAACGTCGATCTTTTGCCGCGTCGAATTCAATTCAGTCGACTGGTTTTGTCCATTTCACAACCAAAGAAAGAATAAACAAGAAAAACAAACTTTACATTACTTTTTGTTCTGCCGTGGCTCTTCTAGATTTACCTTTTGCACTAGACAAAGTGAGCCGTTCCTCAAAAAAAACCGTTCCCCATAAAGAAAATCTGCTGGCTGGAAATTACGAATCTAGAGACCTTCCTGGCTGAGATTTTTAACATACTGGTTCCCGGCTAGAAAATTTAACCAAATGTTACACGTCCTGGCTGGATTTCTTAACCGCATGCTGGCTGCTCGCTGTTGGCTGTTGTTGCGTGATGTTGACTTTATTATTTAGCTGGCAAGTACTTCACTTCCGCCGGCCGATCTAGCGAAAGTAAATTATTAACGAAACACAATCAGGTGTCAATGACCAATGACTGCAGTTTTGGCTGTCACAATGACAGTTTGAATAAGGGTCTGGAAGGCGGTAGAGCCAATCACACCGCAGTGGAAAACAGATGGGTATTCATTGATCTAAGAATGCTAATTGCTTTGTGTGATGTAGCTTACACAACGGCATCTTTTGATAAGGGACATTTTTTCGGTAGATAATAAACTTGTCAATCAAATGGAGCACGCAGTATTTTCGATGTATAAAAACTTCGTTCTTCTTTCTACGAACTTCTACGACGTGGATTACCTGGATTACCTTTCTGGTCAACATTTAGCGTTGTTAGTATGGCTAAGTGAATGAATATTAATATTTTACGTTGGCAGAGGAGTATTGCCAGTCTGCCGAAAGTTTCTTTCCTTATTAGTAACAGAAGTCTCCGGGATGCTTGAGATGTTTCTAGCACACCGCAAGGGAAGTCAAGCAATTCGCTACTCAACCCTTAGATAACAAAGCACAAAATGATAATAAGCGGTTCATGCCAGTCAAGTGCACGATTTTTTTTAAAATCATGTGCATTTTAGTGTTACAGCAAAAATGTTTACGAACCTTCAACATTGTTTTAGGTTTGCGAACTTTATGCGAGTAACACTATACTTGCATTTCATGCCACTCAAGAGTGCACGATTTTTTTATTTTTGTGTTAGGCTTTTGGGGTAAAATATGTGCATTTTAGTGTTACAGCAAAAATGTTTACGAACCTTCAACATTGTTTTAGGTTTGCGAACTTTATGCGAGTAACACTATACTTGCATTTCATGCCACTCAAGTGCACGATTTTTTTTATTTTAGGCTTTTTAGGTAAAATATGTGCATTTTAGTGTTACAGCAAAAATGTCTACGAACCTTCAACATTGTTTTAGGTTTGCGAACTTTATGCGAGTAACACTATACTTGCATTTCTTGTCACTAGTGCACGATTTTTTTTATTTTTGTTTTAGGCTTTTTAGGTAAAATATGTACAGCAAAAATGTTTACGAACCTTCAACGTTGTTTTAGGTTTGCGAACTTTATGCGAGTAACACTATACTTGCATTTCATGCCACTCAAGAGTGCACGATTTTTTTATTTTTGTTTTAGGCTTTTGGGTAAAATATGTACATTTTAGTGTTACAGCAAAAATGTTTACGAACCTTCAACATTGTTTTAGGTTTGCGAACTTTATGCGAGTAACACTATACTTGCATTTCATGCCAGTCAAGTGCACGATTTTTTTAAATTTTGTTTTAGGCTTTTTGGGTAAAATCATGTGCATTTTAGTGTTACAGCAAAAATGTTTACGAACCTTCAACATTGTTTTAGGTTTGCGAACTTTATGCGAGTAACACTATACTTGCATTTCATGCCACTCAAGTGCACGATTTTTTTTATTTTTGTTTTAGGCTTTTTCGGTAAAATATGTGCATTTTAGTGTTACAGCAAAAATGATTACGAACCTTCAACGTTGTTTTAGGTTTGCGAACTTTATGCGAGTAACACTATACTTGCATTTCATGCCAGTCAAGTGCACGATTTTTTTAAATTTTGTTTTAGGCTTTTGGGGTAAAATCATGTGCATTTTAGTGTTACAGCAAAAATGTTTACGAACCTTCAACGTTGTTTTAGGTTTGCGAACTTTATGCGAGTAACACTATACTTGCACTTCATGCCACTTTTTGCTGGCTGCTGGCAAAAAAGTACATTTAATCATTTTTGGTGCTGGCTGGCAAATAACAGTACATCAGGCACATGGTGGCTGGCAACGCTTGTTACTCTAGGTGAGTGCTGGCTAGGAATAAAGTATAAAGGGCACTCCCTGGCTGGCTTTGAGGAACGGATTATTTTTTCCCACGAAGATTAATAATTAGCTTATTAATGGTTGCAAGTACTCTTAAAGATGTTTTTGCTATGTTTACCGGAGCCGTTCCTCAAAAAAACCGTTCCCCATAAAGAAAATCTGCTGGCTGGAAATTACGAATCTAGAGACCTTCCTGGCTGAGATTTTTAACATACTGGTTCCCGGCTAGAAAATTTAACCAAATGTTACACGTCCTGGCTGGATTTCTTAACCTCATGCTGGCTGCTCGCTGTTGGCTGTTGTTGCGTGATGTTGACTTCATTATTTAGCTGGCAAGTACTTCACTTCCGCCGGCCGATCTAGCGAAAGTAAATTATTAACGAAACACAATCAGGTGTCAATGACCAATGACTGCAGTTTTGGCTGTCACAATGACAGTTTGAATAAGGGTCTGGAAGGCGGTAGAGCCAATCACACCGCAGTGGAAAACAGATGGGTATTCATTGATCTAAGGAAGCAGTGCTAATTGCTTTGTGTGATGTAGCTTACACAACGGCATCTTTTGATAAGGGACATAATTCGGTAGATAATAAACTTGTCAATCAAATGGAGCACGCAGTATTTCGATGTATAAAAACTTCGTTCTTCTTTCTACGAACTTCTACGACGTGGATTACCTGGATTACCTTTCTGGTCAACATTTAGCGTTGTTAGTATGGCTAAGTGAATGAATATTAATATTTTACGTTGGCAGAGGAGTATTGCCAGTCTGCCGAAAGTTTCTTTCCTTATTAGTAACAGAAGTCTCCGGGATGCTTGAGATGTTTCTAGCACACCGCAAGGGAAGTCAAGCAATTCGCTACTCAACCCTTAGATAACAAAGCACAAAATGATAATAAGCGGTTCATGCCACTCAAGTGCACGATTTTTTTTATTTTAGGCTTTCTGGGTAAAATATGTGCATTTTAGTGTTACAGCAAAAATGTTTACGAACCTTCAACATTGTTTTAGGTTTGCGAACTTTATGCGAGTAACACTATACTTGCATTTCATGCCACTCAAGTGCACGATTTTTTTTATTTTAGGCTTTTTGGGTAAAATATGGGCATTTTAGTGTTACAGCAAAAATGTTTACGAACCTTCAACATTGTTTTAGGTTTGCGAACTTTATGCGAGTAACACTATACTTGCATTTCATGCCAGTCAAGTGCACGATTTTTTTTAAAATCATGTGCATTTTAGTGTTACAGCAAAAATGTTTACGAACCTTCAACATTGTTTTAGGTTTGCGAACTTTATGCGAGTAACACTATACTTGCATTTCATGCCACTCAAGAGTGCACGATTTTTTTATTTTGTTTTAGGCTTTTGGGGTAAAATATGTGCATTTTAGTGTTACAGCAAAAATGTTTACGAACCTTCAACATTGTTTTAGGTTTGCGAACTTTATGCGAGTAACACTATACTTGCATTTCATGCCACTCAAGTGCACGATTTTTTTTATTTTAGGCTTTTTAGGTAAAATATGTGCATTTTAGTGTTACAGCAAAAATGTCTACGAACCTTCAACATTGTTTTAGGTTTGCGAACTTTATGCGAGTAACACTATACTTGCATTTCTTGTCACTAGTGCACGATTTTTTTTATTTTTGTTTTAGGCTTTTTAGGTAAAATATGTACATTTTAGTGTTACAGCAAAAATGTTTACGAACCTTCAACGTTGTTTTAGGTTTGCGAACTTTATGCGAGTAACACTATACTTGCATTTCTTGTCACTAGTGCACGATTTTTTTTATTTTTGTTTTAGGCTTTTTAGGTAAAATATGTACATTTTAGTGTTACAGCAAAAATGTTTACGAACCTTCAACGTTGTTTTAGGTTTGCGAACTTTATGCGAGTAACACTATACTTGCATCGCGATACATCGAAACCGGCTGCGAAATTCCAATATGTCGTGAAATAATTTATGCATAACTGTATTTGTGACATCCCTGCCCCCAAGACCTGACTCCGTGGCGCAATGGTAGCGCGTCTGACTCCAGATCAGAAGGTTGCGTGTTCGAATCACGTCGGGGTCAGTGCAATGTTTCTTTTTCTCGATCCCCCCTCCACACCACTTGAAAGGCAACACATTCTCTTCTCCACTCAAACAGACAATTATTACAGTGTTCTGTCCAAACTCCGGACGGTACTGAACCTCGGACACTTTGCACAAGTACATGATTTTTAAAACGTAGAGGAAATGTAATTTTTGCTAGCTCACGAATTACACTTGTCGTGAATATTTTACGTGCTTGACGTCTTTTGATGCGGGAGAACTTTGTGTTTCCGCTTGTAAGGCCAAGTAAAAAAAAAAAAATCACATGTTTTCTTGTCCGGATTTGCGAGAAAATTGGAGCGGGCTGGCGCATTTTATTTGAGCATTACAGTATGAGCACAACTTTCTATGACGTTATCGGCCAAATAGAGAACGCGTGATGTCAGAGACACGAGAGAGTTAGAGACACGAGAACGTTTATTATTAGAGCATAGATTTGGGCCAATGAGAGCGCGCGTTATATCGTAGCTATTTAACAAATAGATTCGTTTTGCGTGCGCGTGTACTGTAATAGATACACAGATGACGTCTCCGGAGGTAAACATTCTGTGACGTCTTCTGTGTATCTATTACAGTACATACGCACACAAAAACGAGATCTATCTATACTATCATACTCGGGTTGTCTGCGCAAACGTTTCTGATTAGCTAAATCAGTCTGTCAGAAAGCAACACTGAAATGGCTACTCTCACGTGTTCCCTAACCACAGCTTTGTGCCCTCCATCACGTACAACACTGACATGGCTTCCCCGACCACAGCTTTGTGCCCTCAGTCACGTCGGTACATTACGAGGATGTGCTTTTCAAAATCTCTATCTTTCAAAAGCTCTAGAATTTAAAAACACATTTACGCTACCTTATGTAATGCCCAAACAAAATCATATTCTGAGTCTTCTAGCGTCACGAAGTGACGGGCTGTTTTCTTGTTTGTTTTATACAACAACAAACATGATTTTTCGTCAACCGTGTGTATGTACTCTTATAGCAACATGGCTCTCAACCAATCAGAGCGCGCGGTTTACTACAGAGTTGTGTATAAATTATAATAGATTATGATCTATCAAACGTACGTAGCTTTGGCGTGGACGGGTGGTTATTTTTTTTTTTGGCTCGTTATTTTTCTTCGTCCCGTTCAGTCCCGTTTTGCTGCTCATTTTTTTTACCCAAGAACGTGACTGCGCTCGATATTTTCCTTGTGTTTTAGTCTTCCTGGAAAAGCCTGGAATCTCGAACAAACCCCTGGTCAAGAAAGAATTTTCTCTTTCACTGTCAAAATTGCCATGATCTCAAGCTGTATCAAAAATACTCAAAATAGAAGTGAAAAAGTGAAAATTTGTTCTCAAAAACTGAAGACCTCGTGTTTGTGCATGAGAAGAACTCTTGTTGATTTGCAAAAATATCTAATTAGATTCTCGGCGGATGGGATCATTCACCGTAACACAGCGCGTAAAAGAATTTGAGAAAACTCGAAATTGATGTGGAAATGTTGCTGTCGTGGAGAGGCTGTTGGCGATTTTGTTTCTTATGTTGAATGTGGAGTGAGAGAACATTAAAAAGGGCCCCAGTTATCAAAAATTGAAGCGGATATCAAACGAGATCATATGGTGCTGTAGATATTTAATACTTTTCTCTTGATTTACTTGGCAAGACATTCTCGTTTTATTTTAACTCTATTTCTTCATCTACATTCTTAGTTATTTTACCGTATTCTTCACACAAACCAAAAGCCTGGGAAGCCTGTGGTTTGACGTGTCATTATTTAGCGGGGTAGCTCCCCCTTTTTTTGTGGGGAGGGTTCTAATTTATTTTCGCCTGTCTAAAGGGAGGGTCCAAAATTTTTTCACTCCTGTTTGGGGGAGGGTCAATTTTTTCAGCAACATTTGGACGATGATAAAACAGATGCCGATACAGTAAATGTATGGGAAAATCTCCCGAGAAAGGGGGGGCCGCCCTCCCCTGGCTACGCCCCTGATAGAAGCTATCATCTAACCTATATAGTTGAGGTAGCGTTCTCCCTGGGCACCTGAAAGGCTTTGTTTACTATACCGTACAAAAAACATGTTCATCTACCCTTTCTCTGAGGCTTGATGAAATACGTTTAGCAAAATTCGGGCGCGTTTCGCGCGCAACGAAAGAAAAATGCGATCCCCTTTTTTGTAAAATGTCTTCAATACTATGTCAAATAGGGGACGGGAGATGTGGGATCACCTTAATCATTGTATACTTATAGAGGGAGGATCACTGCATTTTTACCGTGTATTACCTAAAATCCTCTCACGTGTAAATAATCGAGGCGATAAATAATGAGCGCGGTTTACTAGCTTTGACTGAAGTAAGAAAGAAAGAGACATTGCATCACTCGGACAAGAGTCTTATATCTGAAGGGTTTTTCAGAAAATAATATATAGATTTAGCCACTGGCTAAAAGCGGAGCTCCCGGTTACATATTTTTGTGTAAATGAGACAAAAAGCAGCAATTATACATAGCCGGTCACCATCATACCACATGACCAAACACTACCATCCTCTTGCCACTTAGATAATTTCACCCAAGTTTGGTTCTCTGAGTTTCATCCCTTCCAAAGATATAAATGTTTTCTCGTTTGATGACGTCATCGATGATGTCATGCACGTGACTACGCCATCGCACCCTCATTGCCACTTAAACAATTTCGCCAAAGTTTGGTTGTCTGGGCTTCATCCCTTCCAAAGATTCCTCTTTTGATGACGTCATCAATGACGTCATACCACATGACTACGCCATCGCACCCCCATTGCCACTTAAACAATTTCGCCCAAGTTTTATTTGTCTGAGGTTCATCCCTTCCCCAGATATACACCTTTTCCCATTTGATGACGTTATCGATGACGTCATACCACGTGACCAGGCCGTTGCACCTCCCTTGCCACTTAGATAACTCCACCCAAGTTTGGTTGTCTGAGGTTCATCCCTTTCAAAGATATAGACCTTTTCTCGTTTGATGACGTCATTCCACGTGACTATGCCATCGCACCCCCCTTGTCACTTAAACAACTTCACCCAAGTTTGGTTGACTGAGTTTTATCCCTTCCCAAGATATATACCTTTTCTCGTTTGATGACGTCATCGATGACGTCATACCACGTGACTACGCCATCGCACTCCCTTGCCACTTAAACAACTTCATCCAATATTTGGTTGACTGAGTTTTATCCCTTCCCAAGATATATACCTTTTCTCGTTTGATGACGTCATCGATGACGTCATACCACGTGACTACGCCATCGCACTCCCTTGCCACTTAAACAACTTCATCCAAGTTTGGTTGACTGAGTTTTATTCCTTCCCAAGATATATACCTTTTCTCGTTTGATGACGTCATACCACGCGACTACGCCATCGCACTCCCTTGCCACTTAGACAACTTTACCCAAGTTTGGTTGTCTGAGGTTCATCCCTTCCAAAGATATAGACCGTTTCTCATTTGATGACGTCATAGATGACGTCATACCACGTGACCACGCAGTTGCACCCCCCTTGCCACTTAGACATTTTGACCCAAGTTTGGTTGTCTTAGGTTTCCCTTCCTAAGATACATGCACTTTCTGGTTTGCTGACGTTTGGGTTCGCCTGTGTTACGCCGAACGAACGGACGGACGCACAAACCGGATCGAAGTCCATGACAGAATCGGTCGATGCATATACACTTTTGTTTTGTTCCTTCTCCTCCTGCATGTAGCTATGGGGCTCCGCTACGCGGGCGCCGAAGCTCCGCTATAAATTACATGGGGAGGGTCACATTTTGTTTTTCCTACGGAGAGTCGAATTTTTTGGTCATGTTCAAGGGGCCGCCTTGCCTTGTTTGAAAAAAAAAAAAAAAAAATGGGAGCCCTCGCCCCGGTAAACGTCCCTTAGCGAGTTTTACAAAATTCTGAATGCCCCCAATTTAAGTTATCCGAGGCTGAAATTTTGTTTACGGAGGTTCGAAAAAAAAAATCGTTAGGCAAATGTTCAACTGGATCAACGCACAAATATAAAGCACGACAAAATTAGCCGGAAATGTGTTATTTGCGTGCGCCACGGAGATCGAAAGCGCGTAACGACTTAAAATGTTACAGAGAAGTAGCCTAATGTCTGGCCAATACCTGAGAGACACGCGCATGGCAAGATTCGAAGTGATAATTCTCCAGTCAAACGAATAGACAAGTTTGAACTTTATTAAGGTTTCCTCTCGGGTTTTTATAACAGAATTTACCGGTATAGTCTATTTATTAAGCTCTTATATTTGTATATGAGTGTGGTCCTCTGGGTCCTCTATGCTAACGTCGTACAAATGACGCGTGTTAAAATCTTACAGGGCGCGTTCTTTCTTTTCCTTCAGCTATCATGTTTCCCCGCCCTCGATGGATTTGAGTAAAGAAGAAGCAAGCCTCCTGAGCCCAACTTTTTTCTTTATCACCTCTGTCTGCTTCTCAAGCCATCTATCCACATAAGACTTGTCTGTTCCCTCAGACGGTATGGCCAGGAAATCGGTCCTCACTGCCGGCAAAACCGCGTAGAAGGACTGGCAAAGGGAGCTCATTTTTTTGGCTTCAGCATTCATAACCTTGAAATACAGCTTCTTCGGCGATTCAATTCCCTTTTCGGCTTTCCCTTCGAACTTAATCAACTCTTGCTCCATGACTGAAAAGAATCCTGCCGCGGCTGTGAGGCCCTTGATGAAATTCTTCAGCGCAGGAATAAGTGTTTCGCTGACGGTGAGTGCGGCTGCCTCGTGAATTTTGGATTCCGCTTGCTTGGCGATCGCTTTGGCCAGGTCTTCGTCCGCTGATTCACACAGCAGCGGAGAGGCAACCATATTCACAAAAGGAACAAACGCAAGTCCTAACGCCCAAGCACGCTTCGTCTCGGCTTTTTCCTCTAGTTCTTTCTTCTTCTTCTCAAATTCCTTCTGCAGGTCATTGAACTCTGTAATAATTATTCTCGCTTCGTCTTCTCTTTTCTTCAAGGGAACAAGAATGTCTTCATACATGGTGACAACGGTTTCGGCAAGCTGCCTGTAAGCAACAGTTTCTTCGCGGATATCTGAAAGCATCTCACACCACTCGTCGTAAGTCAGAGCGGTGTAATACTCGAAATACTCGCTGATGGATGCCACAAACTTGGTGGATATTGGGAGAATGCCCTTGAGATAGACCATGGCGTCATTTCTTGTGTCATCTCGAAGTTTTCGAAACTTGACAGAAGCTGAGTAGGAGCCGCCAACGGCTTGGTCCGCATAGAGGGCCCTCATTGCAAGGGAGAACAGGCGCATGTCTTTGGGCATTTCACGGAGATTGTCTTGCAGATCACAGACCTGCGCTTCGGTCTTGCTTTTCTGCAATTGGGCCATATTTGCGGTTCAGCCAAGCCTGTAAATATAGTAGGTTTTAGGGACTGTTCGTTAATTACGTCGCAGGGGGGGCTGGTGGTTTTATAGGGGGGGGTAAATTTTGCAGAACGTCGAAATATTTGGGGGTAAATTTTTAGAACACGCGAAACTTTTTTTTTGGGGGGGGGGGGAGGTTCATTTCAGTGTCATGCAAATTTTCAACAGGCTAGGATTGAGATTGAGTGCGATTGCGTGAAACGCAGAACACCGTATTGAATCCGGATGATTTCTGCCGAACTTCTGTTCTCTTTTCTTGCCATTTTAGAGCTTGTTCTACCGGTACATCATCTTCAACAATCGTACTTAGTTTAGACGCCATTTTGAAAATAGGAGACTAATATACTAGCTTTGGATTAGCGCGCAGGGGGGGGGGGGGGGGGGGGGGGGGGGGGTAAAATTTCAAATAGCCGTTTTTCGAAGGGGGTAGAAATTGAAACTACTTTTTTGTACGGGGGTAAGTTTTCACAAAACCTACAAGCAGAAAAAAACACCAGCCCCCCCCTGCGACGTAATTAACGAACAGTCCCTTAACAACGGCAGCGACTGTTTACGGCTGTAAGCTTGGCAGGCTAGAATCGAGGGAACTCCTTCAGTATTATATCACTGAAGCTAATAATACAAATCTGGAGCAGCGTTACTGCATCTTCCGTTCTGATATGAGGGGGTTAAGCGTGGAGGTTTTCTCTCCTTGCATTATTTGTTACATTTCGAGGTCCACAAGATAGCCAGGGAATATTGATCATAAACAAAATGATGAACAACTTGACAAGTTCAATTATTTTAGTTTTACGGTTGGATTCTGAAGAACCAAAAGTTACAAATAACTGAGTCGCTACAGGTCACTGTAGCGACAACACGCGCTTGCGTTGTGTTTTGGAACAGGGGACTTTTTTGCTTATGCCATGCGCAACTACCGCTGCTCTCCAAGTTTACATTGCAGACTCAACTCAGGGAAAAGCACTGTTGAGTATCACGAATTTGTAAACAAATGGCGCACTATTTCTATTTCTCGTTTGTTTTTCTTTTATTCTGAATGCGGGCAGGATAAAACTAAATAATAAAACGTTTATTCAGCTGCCTTCAAATAAAAATTGTTTGATTTTAGGATCTGTGGACCTTCCTCCGCGAATGTCTGAGTCAGACTGAAATTCAAACTGCAAGAACCGGTTTTTTGTCCTATCCTATCCTATCCCTGATATTTCGGGGCCCTCCCAGACTGAATACAAGCTCATTTTCACCCTAGGATTCAATGATGGATTACGAAAAGGATGAGACTCCATATTGGTGAACTATTAATTATGCTTTTATTACTAACAGAACATTCCAACAAGTTCAATACAATTACAATACAATTACACCTGTTGACAATATTGGGTTTTGAGGTGGCAATATAATTATTACAAGGAAAATTGAAGCAAAGAGGATTTTGATAACAGCATTGTGATGTTCTACTGAGCACTAAACTATCTGTAGTGAAAACTCTTGAAAGTAGCCCCTACTCCCCAGAAAGTGACTCTCTCTTGATATAGTTCTACTTCTGAAAATCAATTGAAGTGAAATGCTCTCATAATACTGCAGCCCTTATCTAACTTGTGTCATCTCTGAACCACCAGCACTTGTGCTAGGAATTGGTATTTGCTTGCAGGGTACAGTTATTTTGTGTCATCAAGCCAAGAATGGCATTATGTTCCCTTAGTGAATTGGGCATAGACATGTACACCTACACCTTCAGAACCTGCAACAAACAATGCACAGCAAGTTACTTCTGGATGTCCTACCCTCTATTATATCTTTTATCAGATGCTTCTAAACAACTTTCCATTTTTATGCTTATATTAACTAGGAGAAGTGAAATGGCATTTGTATTATTACAGTCACATCAGTTGTTCTCTTCACTCACATTGATGGACAACTTGCCTGGTATCAGAATGCAATTGTCGTGCACAACTTTCATTCGCCCATGTCTGAATACTGGAGGGGAAGACCATAGTGGATGAATTGGAAATTGGACTATTCGCTGGTACAATCTTGAAGACAGATACAAAAATTTTTTTTTGAATTTGATTCAAGCAAGCTTTCCATCAATGTTGCTAGGCCATGTTGCAAAATTGTAGGGAAGAGAACATCTTGTTTGACTGTAACATTATTTTATCATTTCCACTCACAAGTCACCATTTATCAAATCTTGAGACAGCGTGTATACAATCTAAGAGTAGTTTTATCAAAACATAAACTTGAATTTCTCACCAAATTTAATTTTTAATTCAGTAAGTATACATAACTTGCAGTGTTTTTTAGACCAGCTCAGATGTCAATTCATTTTGCTTTTTAGGCAAACAAATTGAGCACTTCAGTTCTTTCAACAGCTATGAAGATATCAATTTCAGTGAAAATATTTCTAAGGAGCATGCTCAAGCATAGGTAAGATTATTGTGTCCCGTGTCGGTGAACACACAAAAAAATCCTTAACTTCCCCCATTTTTTTCAAAAATATAGCACCACACAGTGAAGACATATAGAATGTAGTTTTGTTTTCAAGAGATACTTCAGTGGCACAACGAGCCGTTTTCGAAAAATAATCAATTAATTTATATTCATGAGACAACATTTTCAAGCAGATTTTTGAACTCGAGTAAAGACCCGATTTTGCTGCCGATCTCAAGGTAATCAAATGGTTTCATTTAAACTGGGTCCTAGAAACTACGTGTGACATATTTCCAGATCTAATATTCCCCGTGAGGAAAGTGGGAGTACAAGAACAACAACCACTGAAACTCATGTGCTTAACTGTCGAACTAAAAACACCTAACTTCCCCCATTTTCTGTTTCATCCCCGTTAGATAAACGAATTTCAACATGATAGTACTTCCATTTTTCTCTAACAACTCTGTGGCACAACGACTAGATTTCGAAAACACATTCTGGCAAGACGACAAGAAATCGGCTTTTAGCATTACAGCAAGGAAGCTCAACGAAATATCCCACAAAACCCCTTGGAGCGATGTCTCAAAGAGAGACCTACATAAATCAACAATAATTAAAAGCTTACCTTGGCGGATAATTTAACACTTGACCTTTCAGCTGCTAGCAGAAAGTTAACATGGGAATTCCACCACAGATCACAAACATCCGCCATATTTCAATCGAAATCCTTGAAAGAGCTGCTTTGCCGAAGCGAATAGCGTAGCAATCCAAGCTCAAACTGCTCAAATTTCGTTCCCCAAGTACAAATAGTGTTTCTGTTGAAATTCGTTTGTGGTTTACATTACTTATTCCCGCTTAAAAATGGAGAAATTAACTCGGTCGACACGACAACAAGCCAGCATTTGCTCAGCTGAAGGCAAATCAGGCCGAACACTGGTGCATCTGCGCATGCGTCACACTGAAAAGTCCCCTGCTGTGTTTTGGCGGGAGTTCGCTCACTTTTCCTGGGCCAGGTGTCGAAAACCTCCCCCCCTAGGGGAATTTTGCTAACACATATCATTCGAAAGCTTAGCCCGAGGGTAGTCTAAAACCGGTTGTTTGCACTTTTGAAGTACCCTGGGTACCAGAGGCTCGAGCTTCACTCGTTTACTGACACTCTAAGCCAAAGGCTCAAGCGATTAGGAGTTACGGCGCATTTACATTTGAGCTTCAAAACCACAGGGTACCCACGTAATGATGTTGCGAAATATACGAATAAAATACCTGTATTTCATCAAAAACACTGTATCACAAATTTTGCATAATAACAGCCGAAATGCACTATTTTACTAGGAAAGGTCTTTGGCCCTACATGATTATCACGCGTTCCCTGTCCTAGATATACATAAAATAGAGTCTTAGCAGTAGCAAACGCATATTTGCGCCGTGAGGCATATCATGCCATCCATGTTTGTTCTTGTTATTAGATGTATCGGAGCATTTTCGGGCTCTGGGCTCGCCGCACTTTCCGCGTAAGACTTTCCACACAAGACTTGGTTGCTTCCCCGGAGCCATTTTGTCGTCTTAGCCCGCTTGTAATCGCCAGATCTGGATTTGAGCATTATGCACGCGGATAGCTTGAATAAGTTGGTAGCGGTGATCGCTTACTCCGAAGAATTAATAATTACCCCCTGTTCATGGTATTGAAATACAATAGTTTGGCGTTATGCTTTGGGATTTGATGTTTACTTCTATGCCGTAGTACGCAAAAGAATACTAAAAGTTCTGCCGAGTGTTCTCATGCTCTCGAATGTGCTGGATTTCTATCAGTATTGCGACTTTTAGATTGTGAAAGGAAAGTAATAGCTACCTGCTTACCAATACGCACTTGCGTGTCTCTGTTTTTTTAAAATAATGCTGTTGAGGCCACATTTGTAATAACCTGCCACATTTGTAATAACTGCCACATTTGTAATAACATTGTGCCACATTTGTAATAACTGCCACATTTGTAATAACATTGTGCCACATTTGTAATAACTGCCACATTTGTAATAACATTGTGCCACATTTGTAACCCAATTCTGTCACATTTGTAATAAATTCATAACTAGGTGGAAAGTCATCGTCATCATGACAAAAAGTTGAAAAAATCATATCTCGTGAAGGGAAGATTCCAAGACAACCAAACTTGGACAACATGGTAAAGCATATCAAGAAAACATTGTCGTCTTTCTAGAGATAGAGCGGGCTTCCTGTGGTGTCTTGTCTACCTTGTTTCCAAGTTCTTGACCGCGAAAAACAGCGGAAATGCACATAACTATGGCGTACTAGACCGTTCAAAATTAGTCTGACATTTTCCCACCCCGAAAAATGAGTGTATTTGAGTTCTGGGTGATTTTGAAGTATTCTACGTCAATAAAAATATTGAAAAACAGTACTGGGATTCCAAATATGGTATGCAGATACTTCCTTATAAGGAAGTTGAAGAAAGTCGACAATTTTTAAGGGAATTTTCTTGATATGGTGAGTAGAGAAGCGCAGCAAAACGGTCATGTGATGTGACGTCATCGAACGTCATCAAAATTGGAAAAGAAAGTTAATATCTCAAGAAGGCAATATCGCTAGGTGGCCAAACTTGGGTAAAGTTATCTTGGAGGCAAGTGATTGCACCCCAAGATCACGTGGCATGATGTCACAACTATGAAGTCATCAAAACAAAGAAAACTCAATATCTGGAGAAGCAACATTGCTAGGTAACCAAACTTGGATTAAGTTTTTTTGGAGGCATGTGGGTGCACTACCAAGGTCACGTCATCGATGACGTCATCAAATGTAGAAAAGTCGACTTACCCTCGATAACATGTATTAACTCCAGCTCCGCTTTTAGGCGGTGCCTAAATCTATATATAATCTTTGTAATATAATAATGTGTATATTAATATAATAATATAATAATTGCATATCAAGAAAATTTCGCCAAAAGCTGTCGTTTTGCCGACGTTGCAAAACTTCCTTATTAGGAAATCCCCCTTACCTTATTTGGAAGGTCTGTAAGTACTTTTCCTCATATCTTAGCGAAAAAAAGCAGGAAAATTGACCAAAACTTGCAGATACTCGAGAAACATCCTTCTCTTGGTCGCCATTTTGTTTTTACCCCCCGCCGAGGGGCCTGAATCACGTTTTGAACACCACAGGCAACCCGCGCGGATTTGCCATAAAAACGACAGCACTTTCTTGATATGTGTCAACGAAAAGCATTACACATTACTCTACACTTATAATTCATTGTTGTCTGACAATATTTTTGCTCTCCAAGCACCGGAGGTATTTGACTTCTGAAATTGATTGAAAACAAGTTTAGCACTCGAACGTTCGATTGTAAACTTCTCTGGAAAGTTGGGTTATGGTTGATTACCGAACTCAATCGATCGAATGGGGTTTGATTGAGTTTGATTACCGAACGTTCGGTTGATACATAAGGTTTGTGAAATTGTGTCATTGTACGTTTGTTTGTTTGAGTTTCTCATCTTTCCCTTTTCAATTTTGGATTTGTAATTAAAACATTTTATCAGCTCAAGACAATCAATTAGATTTATCTTTGCTCATGCCTGCACTGTAATCTGTCAATTTAGCTCCCATTTTAAGGCTTCGCGACATCACTGACGTCATCGATGACGTCACATCACGTGTCCATCTTGTCAGTACTTTTCTAGTCACCTACACAATTTCGAGATCTATTCTCATTCTCCTATTATGAAGTCATTGATGACATCATACCACGTGACCAGGCAGTTACACCCGACTGCCACTAACGCAACTCCCCCGTCACCTACATTGGTTGTCCTGACTTCATCCCTTCCTGAGATATTTATAAACGGAGGGAGGTCTTGGTTTACCTGTGGTGGATGCCCAGGCAGCCACGGAGGCGTCCGCGATACCCATATGGGAATACCGCTGAACAGTGAGAAATGAAATCGAACGTATACCTGAGTTCAAGTTTGAATTATTGCATTTGTCCTGGGATAGCTATGGTGCTCCGCTCTGCGGCCTTCGGCCGCTGAGGAGCTCCGCTATTACAAATGTGGCACAGTGGTATTACAAATGTGGCAGTTATTACAAATGTGGCACAATGTTATTACAAATGTGGCAGTTATTACAAATGTGGCACAATGTTATTACAAATGTGGCAGTTATTACAAATGTGGCAGGTTATTACAAATGTGGCCTCAACAAATGCAGACTAAAATATGAAAATCCGCGAACGAGGTATTTTGCCAAGCTGGATCCTGATAAACGGACCTGTCAACCAGTTGAACTGAGAAAAATATATATAATGAAAGGTCGACGAACAGCTTAAACGATGATTATTTAATACGATATTTCAATCGGCCATTACCGATCTTCTTCAGGTTTTGAATGGAGATATTTACATTGCATGCTGGATATAAATAAAATAACGGTCACATTTAAAAAAAGTTGCGCTACGTTTGCTGACGGGAAATTCTTGTACGCGAAATTCTTGCTAGTGAGTGATGAAACTTTTCTTTTGGATTGCTTAGCGTGTTCAGATATCATCCGAGTCTTTGATAAGTTTTGCTGGTCCCTTATATACAGAGTGAAGTGAGATTCGCTTCGAAAAGTCCAAAGCACTGCGGATTACGAGTTCCCTCGGATAGCTGATGGCTACCATGCTCTCCAAAAGTGCATTAGTTGGAAACGCGAAGGCTACGATCCATAGCTGGGTATCTTGTGAGATTTTGCACATAGAGTAACAACAGTGCAGCACTAGTAGTGTTTTCGCATAATGTAAAATTTATTTTTCATTTACAGCAACCACGAAACAATATTAGGAAATAACAAGATTCCACCTTTGCTGACAAGCGAGAAGCGCACTTAGACATGGTTCTCCTTTCCAGCTTTCCGACATTTCTACGAGAAAATGTTGATTGAGTTAGCCATTTGTAGTTGTTATAAACAATGTTGTATATAGTTCATTCATTTTCTCACGGACAAATAAAATTCCGCCTGATACTCAGGCTATAAAGTTCGTATTTCTATTTTCTTAAAACCGTGCGACGCGGGTATCCTGTTGAATGCAATATTGACAAATGCACCTATTTCAATGCCTTCGAACACACTTTTTCAACGAAAACATGGCTTTAAGGCTATGTCGTGACAGGCGGCACAATATATTTGTGTTTGAATCGAATGCAAGCATTTTATTTGTGTTTTTTCGCAAACATTACGACGTGGGTACCCTGTGGTTTTGAAGCTCAAATGTAAAATGCGCCATAACTCCTAAACGCTTCCACTTCAAAAGTGCAAACAACCGGTTTTAGACTACCCTCAGGCTAAGCTTTCGAATGATATGGGTTAGCAAAATTCCCATGGGGGGGGGGAGGGTTTCGACTCCTGGCCCACGGACTAATCTTTACAACACTGGAAGAAAGTCGACTCGTCAGTCACTCTAAACTAATTCTGTGGAAGACTTCTTTGATTGCCCGGAAAACAAAAACACAAGAAAAGCTAGTCACCATTCAAACTGCTCAAGAAAAGTGTGCAAACAAAACACGAAGAACGTGAAGTTCATGACATTTATCGGAAGGAAATTGTTCAATACATGATGGATTTTATCCAGCCTGTAAAAGAATGACGGTGGAGAATACGAACGAGCCTGGAAGTCTGAGAAGCTTAATCGCTAGCTTTGAGAGATTTCTGAAGCTGAAATATTAAACCAAGTCAGTGTCACAAAATGACAACGAATTTGAACTGCAAAACTCACTCGAAAGTGCCAAAGCAACAAAAACAAATTCAGGCAAACAGAGAGCTGCATCGTAATGGATAGTGAGGTCGAAAATTTACGCAAAATCATGACTTTAAGGCGTAACGTTTATTACGAGCACATTTGTCTTTAAGTTATGCTTCGTGATTTCTTATTACAGCACGTAAAGAGTAAAATATTGTGAAACGTTTTACCTTATTCATTTGACAGCATACTCTTTTTTTTATAAGAACATCTAATTTTCAGTTGAGGCTGGCCCGTTCTTAGTTTGGAGCAGTTTGGGGCTGGAAAAGTTCTTACGGATGTTCTTAAATTCAGTGACGTCGGAACCCCGGGGGGGACTCCCATATTTTTTGACCGGGGATGATCGTCGGAAATTTTCAGTTTCACCCTAAAAGATACCAAACATGGCGGGCCATGGCGTGGCTCAAATAATTTCTTACCCTAAAAGATACCCTAAAAGATGAGGCCTTATGTGCAAAGTAGGCGCGAAGGAGACAGGTAACAGGTAAAAGATACCCATCAAGAAATTTCCGTGTTTGTTTCTAATTTATCGTCTTCTCATCGAGTAATCTCTCTTTCTTACACGGTTTTTAGAAGCACCATCATGAGAGAAAACAATTTGGACACATATTTCGGCCCTAAAAGATACCAAAATCCCTAATTTTATTGAAGATTAAGATCACCCCTAAAAGAGACCAAGGCCCCGTGATTTTAACCCCTAAAAGATACGACGATCATCCCCGGTCAAAAAATATGGGAGTCCCCCCCCCCGGGGTCGGAACCTGAAATATGATAGATCTTATAGAAGGATACACACCAATGAAGTAGTTAAGAGAGTTTATTAATTACAATATTGAAGGTCGTTGTTAGTAACGCATTTGATTCTGGATTTTAGAACGCATCACTGAAAATAAATCTATTTTGCTCCTATCTGAGGCTCAGGCATGTTCTTACCATGTTCTTAAAATTTGGTTAAATTTCAGGCTGAACGTTCTTATAAAAAAGGTTCTTATAAAAAAAGAGTGTATTTGAGATAAATGGATGTTGTTTTCTCTCCCTTTTTCTGCAAGATGTCTCAGTATGAATATAATAAAGTAAATACAACATGGAAAGTGCTTTGTACAAGCCTCGCTCGTTCGATTTCTGACACGAACAAACTCGTGCGTAAATTCCGAACGAGCGGCGCAGTTTCCATGAAGTATTCTCTATATAGACTGACCTAGAATAGGGTGGGGTGACCTAAAATATCTCCTATGGCTTTACATGTATAACAGTACCTTAAACGCAACGTCGCTTGTAATGTAGTGTGCGTTGAATAGTGATTACTTTGCGCTTGCCACCTTGCTGCCGTGTATTTATATCATGTAACTTTCGTATTCTTGGAAATCAATATAGCGCATGAGGTGGGCAGTTTCGGTTTCGCGTTACACAATGTTTACCATAGTTTATAGAGGGAAATGGTTGGGAAAACTGACACCCTGTTATTGTACTATGTCTTTGTTTTTTTTCAGAGGAATCCTTTGTTTGTGCAGGGTCACGGTACATAAGTACCAAACTCCAGCCAGAAACATTCCCAGTGTACAACCAGACATGCATATTCGATGAAAGCGAAACAAAAGATTGTGCAGGGTCAATATCACGTGGTAGCCCCTTTCAACATCCAGCCCACGCTATTGTGTTGGTCCTCGGGCTTCCTAACCATTCTACTCCATTAACTATTGACTAACCAAAACTATGAACATCTTAAATGTGTCCGGAATGCTCTTTGTTTTCCGACCAATTGTGTAAAAATTGGCAAAAAAAGCACTTAAATTCCAAGGTATTCTTAGCCACACTGCAAGCCGTACTACCTAGAAGTACGAAAAAAAAGGAATTTTTTCCCGGAAATGTAAACAAGTGAAACGGCGGACAAAGCTTAACCCTGCAGGAGTTTAGACAGATTTAATAACAAAGCACTTATTCCCGAAGGAAGGGATGCACAAGGGATTTCTCCGTAAGAATCCCCGCCTATTCATTTTCCGGAAATGTAAAATTAGACCCCGGTTACACGGGTCAGGACGAATTTTTGACCGGGCGAATTTTGTACCTGGAACACCTGTTTACACGGTACCGTGCAAGTTTTGTTCCACATTGCAGAGGTGTTTACACGGGTCCGTGCAACTGAACTAACACTAACATGGCTTCTTCAGTCTCGTTCTCTGATTGGTTGAAGGTTGAATAGTAGCTTAGCATCCTCGCCTGAAGAGGGCTAGTTTCCAGGCCATTACCGTGGAAGTGTGCCAAAACTTGCACGGTTCCGGTGTTCACACGGGTCCGGTACGAAAACGGAACCGTACCGGTCAAAAGTTGTACCTGTTTTTTGCAGGTCCCAAACTTGCACACTTTGCCGTGCAAAAATTGGTCCAGTTCCGCCGGACCCGTGTGAACAGAAGCCGTAAGTGGGTCAGAATTCGCCCGGTCAAATATTCGTCCGGACCCGTGTAACCGGGGTACTAGTTGTAATCATAGATTAGAAACGCCGGAATTAAATGTTTAAATGTCCGGAATGCTCTTTGTTTTCCGACCAATTGTGTAAAAATTGGCCAAAAAGCACTTAAATTCCAAGGTATTCTTAGCCACACTGTAAGCCGTACTACCTAGAAGTACGAAAAAAGATTTTTTTCCCCGGAAATGTAAACAAGTGAAACGGCGGACAAAGCTTAACCCTGCAGGAGTTTAGACAGATTTAATAACAAAGCACTTATTCCCCGAAGGAAGGGATGCACAAGGGATTTCTTCGAAAGAATCCCCGCATATTCATTTTCCGGAAATGTAATATTAAACTACTAGTTCTAATCATAGATTAGAAATGCGTTTGAAGAAGACTTTTTCCGTATCTATATCACCCCGTTTTTATTTGTGATGCATTTGTCAACTTTGGCCAAATTAGAAGGCTGATTCAGCTTGGCTTGAATTGAATTTTAATAGTGCTCCGAAAACTCATTATTTGGGGCTCTTCCTTCGGCACTATATTGTATAGTAATGTATTAAACTTAACGGAAGGTCAGATTGTAAATACGATGAGCTACTAAAGTGTTGGAAAATTATTTACCGAGGAAAGAAATCGTGAAAGCGCAATGAATTTATTACAAGAATGTCGCGTTAAAATGTGTTGTTATTACGTAGTATTTCTTGCTAAGATATATATAGACGTTAACCTTGTGGCAATGGTAAGCCTTTGTAACCAAGTTTGACCATTATGTGTGCTTATTTGGTATAGAAGAAAATTCCAAAGTTACGACATTCACCCTCTACTCTTGCACGCAGATTTGAAGCTCTCTTGTTTATGAACGATATTGAAATCTGACGTTTTTCCAGGGGGAGCTCATTAGGCCAAATCTAATCAATAGCAGTCACGCTCCGAAAATAGCAATTGTCTGATTAAGTCCCTATGGATCATAAAAAACTCGCTATGATAAAAGCTTTCTTTGTTCGTGATTAGAGTAGGCCTAAATGTGCTCCCCCTGGCGAAACGTCAGATTTCATTACCATTCATAAACAAGAGAGCTTCAAATCTGCGTGCAAGACTAGAGGGTGAATGTCGTAACTTTGTAATTTTCTTCTACACCAAACAAGCACATATAATGGTCCAATTTGGTTACTTAGTTTTACCAATGCCACAAGCTTTTCGTCTATATAAATCTTAGCAAGAAATTATACGTAATAACGACACATTTTAACGCGACATTCTTGTAATAAATTCATTGCGCTTTCACGATTTCTTTCCTTGGTAGATAATTTTCCAACATTTTAGTAGTAGTTCATGGTGTTTACAAACTGACCTTCGGTAAAGTTTAATACGTTACTATACAATATAGTGCCGAAGGAAGAGCCCCAAATAATGAGTTTTCGGAGCACTATTAAAATTCAATTCAAGCCAAGCTGAATCAGCCTTCTAATTTGGCCAAAGTTGACGGCATTTTTATTACCGCGTTTCTGTTCCGACGAATTTTCTGTAACTTAGCTCGATTTGAGATTACTTCAACTGGAATCGATTCCTGGAGTTTGAGCCAAAAAAAACCGGCAAATTTTTTTTCTAGTACGACCTGAATATGAAATTAAGGCCTCACAAAAATTTTGATTGTGACTTCTAAAAAGTTTCCAAGAAGATCGGTTATTAATAACTGATTTATACATCATTAAAGTAGGATTTGAAAAAAGAATTATAACAATAGGGGAAAAGACACAAAAGTTATAGCCTTGAGTTTGGCGACGCAGATTTGCGCTCTAGACACAGTTGGGTGCATTTTGAATTTCGAATGAGTCACCTTAAACCCTGCTCACATCTTGGCATGCATCACAAATAAAAACGGATGGGGTGGACTCTCCTATTTTTTGGGCGGGGGTGCTCGTCGGCAACTTGGGACGAAAACATGGGACGAAATTAAGTTGCAAATTTTCTTCATCAAGTACAGTAAATGTATGGCAAAATCTCCCGAGAATGGGGAGCCGCGCTCCCCTGCCCCCCGTAAGTTAGCGATTTTGTTTCTCACATGGGCGAATTATATTGAATATTGAATGGGGAGCGGTTTTCCCAAGTGGCACTCATGCGAAACAATGTCTTTTGTTTTAATTCTTGAATGCACGAGAACATTCATTAATATGGATGTGTGGACAGATGGGTAAACAAACCACAGGGTCCCCACTAAGTGGAAAAGGTCTATTGACGCGGATATGAAGATATATTATCGGAATCATATCATATGGTGCTGTAGAAGAGTTCTTTATTTGTTATTTAGATTTTTATCTTACTTTTCTCTTGCTTTACTTGGCAAGACATTCTCGTTTCTCTATCAAAATTCTCAGTATTTTTACTGGCATATTCTTCAAAATTTAAGAGACATATATATTAAGAAGGTAAACTTTCTGTTGCAATTTGTTTTAGATTGTTGTGAGTTTCGTTCTTTAATTTTACCGTACTACAGCCCATTGTTAAATAAAGTCCAGGTCTATGACATGGCCATTTTAGTTTTCAACCCCAGCAAGAGTGCTGTATATTTGATTAGTCTCATCAGTTGATAACGGTTATCTTATTTGAATAAACATTGTTAAATATACTTTATTGGTACTAATTTTCGCGGGCACTTAATTTCGCGAAAAAAATCGACATATTTCGCGGGTCTTTATTTTCGCGATTTGGGTGCAAAATTATTTTCTTAGGAAATTAATTTTCGGGAAATTGGAAAAAAAAAACATTTTATCTCGAGAATTTATTATCATTTTTACACTTCTTATTGCTGAAAATCATCACCTCATAACAAAACCAAACTATAGAAACCGCATCGTGTACCACAGGCATAGTCAAACACATTATCCTTGTGCTAACGTTCTTTGAAATTGTATAATGCATATTTACATTGTAGCCATTTGTTCTTCATTAAATCGAGAAAAAACAAGAAATATGGGAGGGAATTAATTTCGCGTCGCTTTAAGTTCGCGATATTTTTTAAATCGCGAAAATCGCCAAATTAAAGCGACGCGAAAATTAGTACCAATAAGGTAGTGTCACATAGCCATTTGTCTTCGTCCTGAACCTCAGCAGGAGTGTTGTATATTGGATTAGTCTCATCAACTGTGACGGTTATCTTATTGGAATAGTCATTGTTAAATATAGTCCTCAGGTGTGTCACGTGGTCATTAGTCTTCGTCCTGAACCTCAGCAGGAGTGCTGTATATTGGATTAGTCTCATCAACTGTGACGGTTATCTTATTGGAATAGTCATTGTTAAATATAGTCCCCAGGTGTGTCACGTGGCCACTAGTCTTCGTCTTGATCCTCAGTAGGAGTGCTGTATATTGGATTAGTCTCATCTTATTAGAATAGTCATTGTTGAATATAGTCCTCAGGTGTGTCACGTGACCATTAGTCTTCGTCTTGAACCTCAGTAGGAGTGCTGTATACTGGATTGGCCTCGTCAACTGTAACGGTTATCTTATTGGAATATAGTCATTGTTAAATATAGTCCTCAGGTGTGTGACGTGGTCATTAGTCTTCGTATTGAACATGAGCAGGAGTGTGTATATTGGATTTGCCTCGTCAACTGTAACGGTTATCTTATTGGAATATAGTCATTGTTAAATATAGTCCTCAGGTGTGTGACGTGGTCATTAGTCTTCGTATTGAACATGAGCAGGAGTGTTGTATATTGGATTAGTCTCATCAACTGTAACGGTTATCTTATTGGAATAGTCATTGTTAAATATAGTCATCAGGTGTGTCACGTGGTCATTAGTCTTCGTCTTGAACCTCAGTAGGAGTGCTGTATATTGGATTAGTCTCATCTTAGGTCATCTTATTGGAATGTAGTCATTGTTAAATATAGTACTCAGGTGTACCCTGTGGTCATTAGTCTTCGTCTTGAACCACAGTAGGAGTGCTGTATATTGGATTAGTCTCATCTTATTAGAATAGTCATTGTTGAATATAGTCCTCAGGTGTGTCACGTGACCATTAGTCTTCGTCTTGAACCTCAGTAGGAGTGTACTGGATTGGCCTCGTCAACTGTAACGGTTATCTTATTGGAATATAGTCATTGTTAAATATAGTCCTCAGGTGTGTGACGTAGTCATTAGTCTTCGTATTGAACAGAGCAGGAGTGTGTATATTGGATTAGTCTTATCAACTGTAACGGTTATCTTATTGGAATAGTCACTGTTAAATATAGTCATCAGGTGTGTCACGTGGTCATTAGTCTTCGTCTTGAACCTCAGTAGGAGTGCTGTATATTGGATTAGTCTCATCTTATTAGAATAGTCATTGTTAAATATAGTCCTCAGGTGTGTCACGTGACCATTGGTCTTCGTCTTGATCCTCAGTAGGAGTGCTGTATATTGGGTTGGCCTCGTCAACTGTAACGGTTATCTTATTGGAATAGTCATTGTTAAATATTAAGTCCTCAGGTGCACCCTGTGGTCATTAGTCTTCGTCTTCAACATGAGCAGGAGTGTTGTATATTGGATTAGTCTCATCAACTGTGACGGTTATTTTATTGGAATAGTCATTGTTAAATATAGTCCTCAGGTGTGTCCTGTGGTCATTAGTCTTCGTCTTGAACCTCAGTAGGAGTGCTGTATACTGGGTTGGCCTCGTCAACTGTAACGGTTATCTTATTGGAATAGTCATTGTTGAATATAGTCCTCAGGTGTGTGACGTGGTCATTAGTCTTCGTCTTGAACCTCAGTAGGAGTGCTGTATATTGGATTAGTCTCATCTTATTAGAATAGTCATTGTTAAATATAGTCCTCAGGTGTGTAACGTGGTCATTAGTCTTCGTCTTGAACTACAGTAGGAGTGCTGTATATTGGATTAGTCTCATCAACTGTAACGGTTATCTTATTGGAATAGTCATTGTTAAATATAGTCCTCAGGTGTGTCACGTGGCCACTAGTCTTCGTCTTACACCTCAGCAGGAGTGCTGTATATTGGATTAGTCTCATCATAGTCATTGTTAAATATAGTCATCAGGTGTGTAACGTGGTCATTAGTCTTCGTCTTGAACTTGAGCAGGAGTGCGTATATTGGATTAGTCTCATCAACAGTGACGGTTATCTTATTGGAATGTAGTCATTGTTAAATATAGTACTCAGGTGTGTCACGTGGTCATCAGTATTTGTCTTGAACATGAGCAGGAGCGTGTATATTGGATTAGTCTCATCAATTATAACGGTTATCTTATTGGAATGTATTCATTGAATATAGTCCTCAGGTGTGTCACGTGGCCATTAGTCTTCGTCTTGAACATGAGCAGGAGTGCTGTATATTGGATTGGTCTCATCAACTGTGACGGTTAACTCCGTGTAGTCAGCCATGCTCATCAGGATATTGTCCAAGGTTTCTTTTAGCGCGGTGAACGTCGGTCTCTCGCCTGGGCTCAGTTTCCAGCAGCTTTCCATGACGTCATATCTAGAATAGTGAAACCGCCAGAGGTAGAAAGTTACTCGATGAGATTACTTTTTTCTGTACATCATGTACGTCGGATACCAAGACCTATGGCATCTCCGCTCTATAGGAGGATCCTTTTTTATAGTCTGTCAGCATTGTTTGGAATGAGATAACAAATAATCGGCAATGAATATCAATAGCGGAAAACCATTGAAGCCTGACTCAGAAAATTTGAAGATTGTACATTCAATTGTAACGGCGCAGTTAAATGTTCATTTTAGAGAGGACATGGGAGAAAATGCGAGTTAATGAACCTTTTGCCACACAGCAATCCACTCATTTTTAAAACCTTTCTCAGAGCCTACAAAACGTTATGAAACGAAATTCTACGGAATAGTAATTATTTGATCTCCGAGCATTTTTATGACATTTTTCAAGAGCTGAGAGGCTTTCTTGGGTAGCAAGAGGCTCATTAGCCCACATGTTTGCTGTAAATTGAACTTCCCGCAATGCGCTCATTACTCGAATGAAGAACGTCAAACTTTCTAATTACGCTTCATTCACCAGGCGCTATTGAAATTCAGAACAATTATTTTTGTAGCTCCGTTACGCTTGCTGATTTTCACGGATGCTTAAAATATGTAAACACTGACGTCACAAGATATACGCCTTTATACAACAACACTAGCAAAACGCGCGCTCTGATTGGCTGACAGGCCGTGTGTTATTAGAGTACACACGCACGATTGACGTCAATACGTCATAGCGCGCGCATGCAGCAAAACTGAGTTTGAAATGCGCGCACTGTGTGAGCTCATTCATCTCTAGAAAAATCGCTTTTGTTGTTGTATAAAACAAATAGATCTCGTTTTTTGTGCGTTAAATACAACGAAATATTAGAACTTTTTAATGTGTTCGCAGGTGATCTTAAAACGACCTCGATTCTTTTGTTTTGTCGCTGTGATCATATAGCTTGATCTCACTCCAAAGGTTTGTGTGGGGTTTCTTTCGTATTACATTTTTGCACAATTTAGTTTCTATTTCATGAGCCTTTTGAAAACGGATGTTTCTTGCTGTCATCAAACAACTAACAATAATGACAGCTAAAATCACATTACGTTTTTCTCACTCTGGGGAAGGGGGTCACATTCGTCTTTAATTCGCTTTGTGGAGGGTCAACGCGTTTTTGAGAATTGTTTGTTTTCAAATATAGTAGTCTTTGGAGGACTACCACTCGGGCCTCGGGGGTCGCATATTATTTTGACGAAGTGCTGACGGTACTAGCAGCTCTGCGAAGAACAATGTGCTCGCCATTGTATTGCTGTGTTCACAGTGATTATTTGTTTCCCCTCTGGATGCTTACATTTCGTCTGGACATTCGCTAGGCTTCTCCAGTCTTCCGCCATTCTGGATGTAAAGCAATACTTGAGTATTGTCAAAAGCCGGATAGGGATTGCCACCTATTAAAAAAAGATATTCATTATTGGCCATATGTTGCTATGATGTATTATGCCTGTAAAGCTTTCTCTTGTCGTTCTGGATATAACGCAATGCTTGATTATTGTCAAAAGCCGGTTAAGGATAGCCACCTATAAAAAGGGCACTCATTATTGACTAGGGGCAATTATTTAGGTCCAAGGCGGAATGGGCTATTGACAAGAAGGGCACAAGGGCGAGAGGAATGACCTTTCCCTCAGCATTGGGAAAACAAGTGACCTGAACAAAATTACCGGGGGAATACAGTGGACCGGCGGAATACAGGTAATCGTAAGCATCTTACCCATTGTCATGATCTCCCAAAGGGTGACTCCAAATGACCAACTGTTGAACAACGAGAGAACATGAGACAAAAGTATCACATCTTGTTAGTACAGGATGGAGTAGATGAGGCAGGAGCTTGAAACAGCTGGAGCCTCATCCTGCTCCAAGGTCATTTTTGAAATTCGCACTTTATGAAAAAGGTTACGGTTACGGACTACCTTCGCGGTAATTTTCGTTAAAACGCAATAGTTTCGCGAACAAAACGTTGTATCTTGACAAGTGATATCTCATTTTAAAGCTTATTTCTTCTCCTCAACTATTATGAATAGTTTATTTCTTCAATTAACAAAAGATATTTTTTTAGGGAGTCCGACGCATCGGGTCAAGTTTCGATAGAGCTCCACGCACGCAAAAAGTAATAACTTGAAAAGGAGATCGAATTTTTAAAATCCTCGACACGTTTTTTTAGAACACATCTTAGGCAACGCTAATATTGAGTCAATAACGAAAAGAGCAAGTATTCGCGGAGGTTGGAACTCTAAAACGTTGAACTGATGCACCGGAAAGGGAGCTTCAAAAAAATTGTGTTTAGTAAAATTAAATGAAATTATATACCATAGTTTAGCCCAGGATATAAGCTTTAAAGTGAGGTATCACTTGTAAAGATTCGACCATTTAACCAAACCAAAGTACCCCGAAGGTAGACCATGACTTTAAGGATACCGTAAACCTTCGCGGGTAACCTTTGCACAAAAATTCTCTACGCGGCGCATTTAAATAAACCCCAATAAACTAGATATCATTTTAAAGCTTAATAAACAAAGTTTATGATGATCGCTTTTTATCCTGTTTTTCGAATTCTGCCATAACGCGAAAAAAAAAAAACCCGACAAAACGGTGCGATTTAAATATGCAAAATGTTCATATAGAATTACGGCTTATTTGATGAGTTTCGGCCTTCGAAAAGTAATAAAAGTGCGAGAAATTAAAATATCGCCGACACGCTTTTGAAGATCAATGTTTTTACTGACTGCTCGCCAAATTTGAAGGCAATCGTACAAATCTTTGTGGGCGAACATTTTGGGTCTTTCCTTTGCATCGGCAGCAAAATGAATACCGAGTTATAGCCATTTGTAGTTGTGTCAACATTTGAAGCGCTAACATCAGGAGAGCAAAAAAACGTGACACGATTGGCCAATTGGAGGCGAGCCTTCTCTGCGCGCGGGAAAGTATTACTGTGCTCAGATTTCATGTTGTGCTTGAGCTTTGGTACTCGTGGTAATCGCTATCTCTAACATCTTCGACCATTTCCAGCAACCAAATTTTGATAAATAATGGGCAAAGTGCCTCTTCAACGAAGAAAGCCAGGCAGGCACATGCCAGGAAGAAGCGCCAATTTCCTGACCCGAAGGCTAAGTAAACAAGAATAAAAGATTATAGCGGCCGAATCATGTAACGCAAAACAGTTGAAAACTAGATTTTCTTATTTTTCTTCGTGAAATATAAGTTATTTTAATTTTCTTTTTTGGAATATTGAAGTTCCTACCCTAACTTATCGACTGGGATCATAGGCTTCCCAGGATCATTGAGCGAACTTTAGAGTTGATAGTTTGCAGTTTTATAGTGTCGCTGTGTGAAGTTTGACTGAGTTCGATGAGCGCTAAAGTACGAGTACCTACGAAAAATAAAAAAGTTTGAAAAATACCCTTATCTAGTCCTTTAGTACTTTAATAAATCACTACTACCATTTATTCGGTCAGAAATACACTTTTAAGCGAGTTTTAGCCAATTTTATTGCCACCTCTTACTCTTACTATATGTTCTGGAAGGCCGAAAACTGCAAAATTCCGAACGCTCAGCGATCCACAAATTTCCCTCGATTTTTTTCCAAAATCATCGTCGCTTGCTCAAACAAACCTCGCATAATAAAAGTAAAACTATTCAGCTTTGTTGTTTACCTTTCTCGTGGAAATCAAACTCTCTCTGGCTGATATAAATGGCGAATCTTTCAGCCTCGTCCTTTGGTCCTGAGAGCAATGGCGGCCCCGGCAGTAAATCCCGTTCCAAAACACAAACCGTTGAGACATTTTTTCTCCCGTCGAGGGGTGGGCCAGACATTGTGTGAGGCTCTAGTCACTTCCCGTCCTAGACCCGGTAAAATCAATCAAATCCAACGATCACGTGCAAAAACGTTTTAACCGGGTCTAGTCACTTTCTAGCGTGTGACAAATCTCTCTAATAGGTATTTAGTGCACCTTCGTGTTCGTGGCACTAGAGTGGAGTGTACGCATGTACTTACACATCGCTGGATGTAGTAAATTCCATGTCAGTAAGAGCCTAGCGTGCTACAATTCTCTCTAATAGGTGTATAGTGCTCCACAAGCATGTACTCACACATCACTGGATGTAGTAAATTCCATGTCAGTAAGAGCCTAGCGTGCTACAATTCTCTCTAATAGGTGTATAGTGCACCACAAGCATGTACTCACACATCGCTGGATGTAGTAAATTCCATGTCAGTAAGAGCCTAGCGTGCTACAATTCTCTCTAATAGGTGTATAGTGCACCACAAGCATGTACTCACACATCACTGGATGTAGTAAATTCCATGTCAGTAAGAGCCTAGCGTGCTACAGTTCTCTCTAATAGGTGTATAGTGCTCCACAAGCATGTACTCACACATCACTGGATATAGTAAATTCCATGTCAGTAAGAGCCTAGCGTGCTGCAAATCTCTCTAATTGGTGTATAGTGCAGCACAAGAATGTACTCACACATCACTGGATGTAGTAAATTCCATGTCAGTAAGAGCCTCCGGTGCCGTCCATTTGATTGGTAACCTCCTTCCTCTCCCGGTATGATAAACAGCCTCCTGATAAACACGACGCATCAAACCAAAGTCGGCGACCTTAGCGACAAGACCCTTGGACACCAGAATGTTACGAGCAGCGAGATCTCGATGAATCAAACCCTTGTTGGAAAGGAACTCCTACAGGTAGTAACGATAATAAGCAATTATTGGATGAGGTTTTTGTGATCTCTAGAATAAACAATGTCGAGACAGGTGGAATCAGGCGAGGCCGTTAGGCCTTGTTAATAGGGAAAGCGCTCTAGTTGTTCCATGATGCATTGCGCGCGTATCAATAATCAGCTAGCTGATTCTTGAACAATCAGCACGCCTGATTCTTGGAGACCCTCAAAGTGCGTGATTCCCAAAGTAAAGCGCGCGCTCTTAGCCAATCAGAATCGATATAGTGAGTACAATGTATAATAATGACAATAATCGAAGAGGTACAGAAGCTCGATAGCAATAGTAATGGCAAATCACAATAGTCACAATAGTAATAATTTGTCTGTGGGTAAACAACCTTTTACGGGGAGGTGAACTAAAACGTCCTTAACTTTGCTCGGACCAGTGCCTAGATCCTCTGTGGTCACAGATGATTGAACCTCTTGGGTTTCTCGGGCTTTTCGTTTATAATAGATTCTTATGACGCCAAACTACTGCACTTGTATTGCTGTTTCGTAGAATCCAGCCCTGTCCCTGATTTATCGAAATAGAAGAATGTTTTTTTTGCACCTGCTATCGGCCTGGGGAATGAGCGAGTAGGCTTTGAGAGCTCACAAGGCATAAAGACGTTTCCTGAGATACCTAATGGACTAAAAATATTTGGTCTAGTTATTCTTCCCCACTACATACCACAAAACAGCAATTTTCCTTGAAAAGCAAATGTACTTTATAATCGGTTTTACCGATATGAAGCTCCAAACTCAGTAAATATATAGACAAAGATATCCCTTATTGGGAACCACTAAATGGAGTACTCACCATTCCTTTTACAATCTGCCACCCAAAAGATGCAAGCTTTGTGACGTCAAACTCTGGGAATGTCTCTTTATGTTTCCCAGGTTTCTTGACAGAACCAATTCTCTTCAGCATCGACTGGTACACATCATTGCCATTGTCATTGTCACGTTCGTCATTGCCATTGTAACGCTCGTCATTGTCATTGACATTGCCATTGTCACACTCGTCATTGTCATTGCCATGCTCGTCATTGTCATTGTCACGCTTCCTGTTGTAATATTTGCTGTTTTCACGCTTGTCATTACCATTTTCACGCTCTTCTTGTTCCTCGTTTTGCTGGACAGATTCTTCATGCGAGGTGAGAGCAGAATTTCCTTCTTGATCCTGCTGCAATTCTTCAATAACCTCGGGGTCAATGTCAACAGTCGTGCATGCTGTATGAGCCTCAGGCAAAATGCCAGTAAACCTTACAATCTTCCCGCTGCCTATATTGCTATCTTTTGTGTGCTGAGAATCAGGACAGGGTTCGTCCGCGTCTTCTTGTTGGTATGGCCTCTGAGTATGGTCTTTCTGCGTGTTGAAGTAGGGTCCGATGCTCATATTGCTTTCTATCCTCAGATCAGCTCTGTCCGCAGCAATGTTCTTGTTCTCTGGAGTGTTTTTCTACAGAAAAAAAATTAAATGATTAGGACGACCTACTTGGTAAAATATGTCAAAGTTGCCTATCTGGCTATTTCTAATCATGTAACTCAAAGATACTCATAGATACTTTTTATGATGTTGTCAAAAATGAGCAGCTCCTCTTTGGCTCGTTCTATTTTCCCTTTGTGTAGCTACTCTTACGTGTTCATATCGGTACTGGTGTGTCAAGGCGCCAAGACTTGCCCGACTCTCGCCTTGCGGGTATCCCGCTTTTACCGACAAAAGCCAGTCCCTATCTTAAGCTATAATAAAACCAATCCATCAATTCCAAATTAATTTCAGGCCTCAGACAGATAATGTCAAACCTTTCTGACTGTTTTGAGCAATGTCAATAGGTCCCCATACTCGGCGAACTCCAGGACCAGACTTGGTGGATCTGACCTCGTGCAATAACCAATAAAGTTCACGATGTTGGGATGAGATCCCACGTTTGCCATGATAACCATTTCTTTAAGAAACTCTGCTTTCTCGGCTTCACTTGCTCCTTCTATGATTTGAGTGACAAAAAGGCAATCAGTGAATTGCTTTGTATTAGAGCAGGACCGTAACCATTTTTGGGTCCTGTCGTCGTTGAAGCGCTTGCAGTATGTAACAAAATCATACTAAACTTCTTCCGGCTTGTCCAACATAGCTCACTGAGAGTGCTTTGATATTTTTTAATCTTTCTTGTAAAAATTCCTTTATCTCCGGGTGAATCCTCAAAACCTCACCCACCTTTCTGGTGTGAAGGGCAAGAGTTTCTACTTTTCTCACTCATTGAAGGGTTTTGGAGAGCATCAATATATTCAAAACTAATTCAAACAAGAATCGCTCACCATGCAATAAGTTAACTGCCACCTCTCTACCTTCCTTTCCATGAACTTCCCTCTCTCTTGCCGTCTTTTTGAGATACTCTTTCTCGTGTAAAATGGCTTTAAACACAAAACCAAACGCTCCTTGGCCAATGTCATGCTGGTATTTCAGCAAGTCTGGGACTATCTCGTACTCGTCCTTGCTTGCCCTTGATTTCCTGAAATCGAACTTTCTATAGTCAATCAACTTCTTGGTTGTTTTTTTTCTAATTAAAAGGACAATTGAAACGTTTTAAAAAATAATGGCGACGTGAGAGCGTCTATCACTGCTATTATTTGTGGGAAAATTGGACAGACATCGCCCAATTCATCACAAAAGTGTAGCATTCACAGCCATTGGATGTTCCCCTTTCCCTTTGAAGCGACAGGGAAGTTTCACACTTGAATCTCTCAGGTCTTCAAGGAATAGTATAGATTTAGCATGGCTCTCTTTTATGTTTCGATAAGAAACTTCGCTTCCATACTTCGCTTCTATTCTCCTTTTCCGTCCTTGTGTGTGTTGTAGTTTTCTGTGTCCTTGATTTTGTTGTGTCACTGCGTAATTTGTAATAACTAAAACCACCTCGATTAGCTATGCTACCTGTGGGGTGAGTTATTCATGTAAAAATATTTCTACAAAGGAAATAAAATTGAAAATTGAATTGAATTGAATTGAATTTGCAACGCACCTTTTCCTTTTCTTTACAAGAAAACACACTCCAACTGTTGCAGCGATCAATACAACTGAAACAACTGTCGTGCCAACGATCACTGGAAAAAAAAAATTGCGTCGAAAAGCAAAGTAATGCCATCTTTGTCAAAAATTCATTTGGAATTTCATCTGCTTATTTGAAGCTATGTAAAATATATATTATGATAAAGTGTAGAAAACACATATTATATCTTTAAATTGCTCAATAAATGATTTTGAAGCTTATTCTTCACCTCAACTATAGAATCTTCATTTCTTTCATTTCATTAAACTTAAACACGGATTTTTTTTTAGCGATTTCCCTTTTCGCCAATCTTTTCGAATACATAATCAATATTTTACAAAGAAACGAAAGCCAGGGTCGTGGGGCTCGATTCCCTGATCATTTTTCTCTCCTTTCAACGAAAATACTCTATTCTGTGTGTGAGTCCGTCGCAATTTCTCTCGAACTAGCATTGCCTGAAGAAATACTTTAAAGCCACCATTAGCATCTCGTCATAACTATTCATTTTATTGCTCACATTCACCATTCCTGCAATGCTACAAAATAGCTCGAGTACTCAACAATTACCTGGGTCAACGCCCATGACTTCCTTGGAGTCTGAAACAATATAGATTTTTCAAATGTGCGGGTTTCAAGACGAACAGATGAAAATGGAGATGGGAAGGGAGAGTTAACGGATCAAAAGGCGGAAACAAAAAGGGAGGGTAAAGTGGTCTAGCAGGTGTAAAGCTAAGAAAAGAGCAGCGAAAGGGTAAGGGAGGGAACGGTCTGAGTGGGGGTAATAGCAACCTCGAATTGGGGAAGGGACCTAACTGACCAACAGAAGGAAAAGGGAGAAAGAGGCAAACAGGAATCTGGGAATTAATAGGAATTTTATGTCAGATCGACGGATTTCTAAAATCAGTTGTATGCCTTACCAGTTAAGAAAGGTATTGGGTCACTCCACACCCCTTCACCGACTCTCGTTCGCCCGGCAACCATCGCCGAATATCTCGTGCTCGCGTCTAACCTACTAAGTAAGGCATTTGTCCACGAGACATGTTCAAACTCCCAGGAAGTGTCACGTTGTCCTCTATACTTGACTGTGTAACCCAGCAGGACACCGTTGATGCCAGATTCAGGGAGTGGGTCCCATTTCAAATGTGCTGTTGTTTGAGTGTAATTACTGACACGGAGATTTTTGGCTTGACGTTCGGGGCTGAAATGTACGTAAAATATTTTCTAGAGAGGGAAATGTATCAGAGGGAATAAATACAACTTCAGAAAAAGACGTGGAGAAGACGCTAAAGCTGGGGCTTGTAGAGTTTCCACTAGTTTATTGCATGTTTGCAGGGAAGCACGGTTGGTCCAGCGTTACGGCGTTGGATCTCTCACCGCTGTGATCCGGGTTCGACTCCTGGCCGGGACAGAGGAAATTTTCTTTCTGTTCGGGTCTCGGTCGAAACTGGTTCATATTGTGAGTTGAACTTTGTTCTACTGTGTTTCACGTCTTTCGGATGAGACAATAAACCGAGGTCCCGTCTCGCCTTTCTACCCTACCCAGTTCCAGGGGGGACGTTAAAGAACCACTGGGGACGTAACAAACCCTCTGGCAGTGACCACCCTCAGTGTCTGTGCTTAAGACCGCTTGGCTGCCAGTGGCGCCGTTGAGACCCAACGCAATTCAGCTTACGAGCTGCGAGTTTGGGGAGTCGGTCGCACATACGTTTTTTTTTTTTTTTTTTACGGTAATTTACAGCGAAGAACTACAGTGACGCGCGGTAATTATCAATATCACTACGTCATTTCATGACAAAAGATATACCTATTAGCATCAAAAGGTCATGAAATGTTCAAGAATAATTAGCAACAAACGTATACTTTCGATAATATTTTTAGTATATATTTGTATATATAAGGCAAAATGGTCGAAAAGCTCAATTCATGCAACTTTATTTAGGAAGAAAGCAAGCAAAAACAAGGAAGATCACGGTAGAACAAAGGTTATGAACAAGAAGAGAAGTTAAGAAGCACCATTTTTATGAAAAAACTTGTTTAGGTGGAGCCAGTTAACATAGACTTTTTATTAGTTTGTAGGAATTCAAAAATACGTTGACTTTTTTATAGAATTCGGGAAACTACAGACGTATCAGGACACTGGGCCTCGGTGTATAACCTGAATAAGAATATTATATGAAAAAAGGTTATATAATATGAAATATCCATCCCTTGGTACATACTTCCCTCCTTTGTCCTCACAGTGATGCTAGACGCGGGTCCATCTCCTTTACCAGAAAATGCTCTTACCTATCAAGAAATAAAATACAGCTAAATGCAGATGAGGAGCAGCAAAACAACTGTCAAAACGTTCACCATACGCAGACTTTGAGGAAAATAATATTTATCGGATTTACCACAAACGTTTTATCCTTAATCTGACAAATTATTCTAGCCGTGAAGTGATGAATGGTCTTCTCTCTTTTAGTCAAATTTTATTACATATTACATACAATTTATATCATTTTTTATGTAAATGATAGATCACACGGCTATTATGAAAACCAGCTATGCTGATGAAACTACCGTGTTAAAATAAAAGATCTATCCTATCCTATATCCGTCTTTCTTGACTGCTTTTTGCCAGAAATGGAACATTGGGAAATTTGACCGTAGTGATGAATAAATAATTCCACTTCTACAAGAATACTAAAAGGCGGTAAACAATAATAAAACAGTCCTAAGAAAAAGAACGCTTAAAAACAGCAATGTCTTAAACGAGAAGTTCCGAAAAATATTGTCATCATATTTGACATATTCTGCCACCTAGGGTGAAATTCCCAACATTTTCCCAGTCAGTCAGCAGCAAACGTAGGCGAGGGGCGGGTTTTCGGAGGAACAGAAGATATGCGGAACTAGTCGGAGAAGTATGAGTTTGGTGCATTACCTTGATTGTGTAGTTCGTGTAAGGCTTCAAGTTTTCAAGGGTGGTCTCGGTTTGACTTACAGACTGCGGTGGCATGGCGTCTGTTCTTGGTTCGTCTGTTCTTGGTGTATTCTTTGGACGAACATACGGTAACCTTTATCTACTCCCCGCCACTGTTTGATAGTAAGCGGATCCCAGGCGATACGAATGGTTGAGGATGTGACGTTGAGAAGCCTTAGTCTGTTTGGTGAAGAGACTGGGGCTTTATAAATAAATAAACAGTAAATGAGATTGATTTAATTTGAATCTTCACTAAAACATAATAAGACTCACGGTAGTAGACTGATCAACAAGGCAGTCAGCCATAGTGCTTTTCCAAATGGTGGTTCCACATCATTCAGCACAAGAGCTGCCACGTATTCTGATTCCCTTGCTTACCGGCTGGAAGCCGAGGTTTTTCCGCATATACACCTTAGAAAATGGACTAGATACTTCTCTATTATTCTCGTACAAAGATCTTTCCGACCTTGCTCGTCACTAAAACATAATAAGACTCACGGTAGTAGACTGATCAACAAGGGAGTCAGCCATAAGTGCTTTTCCAAATGGTGCTTCCACGTCATTCAGCACAAGAGCTGCCACATATACTGATTCCCTTGCTTACCGATTGGAAGCCGAGGTTTTTCCGCACATACACCTTAGCAAATGGGCTAGGTACTTCTCTATTCTCGTACAAAGATCTTTCCGGCCGGCCCGTCAGCTCTTAAGAGAGTCTTAAGAGTGTCAACAGCTATTTGAGGGCCTAAAACGGCTGAAATAGCGCACGTACCCACCTTTGTTTTCTACGCCCTACAAGTAATTGTGAAGCAAACAACTCTTATCTTCTTAGACGCATGCATCAGTGGTTGTTACAAGAGCCTACCCCGCGAGGTGAGGTACGAAAATGTTTTTTTTTCTTCGGATAAGCTGATTATCGATCTTTTGTCATACCATGCCGGGGTATGGATGAGACGTTGTCGTTGTCATGAAGACAGCACGAGCCTTTACAGCAGAATTACCCCATTTAAAAAAATCCTTCAAACAGGAATACGGTCATTTATGGTTTCAAACCCGTTACTCTGTTTTCTGTCTTACTTAAGATACGCCAGGAAATAAACATCTGAAATTTAAAATGAGGCCATTTCGCCGTCACGAAGTCCCTTCATCCTTTTGATGTCTGTAACATGACAATATTTTTTCGCGTTTCTTGCGCATGCTGTGAGTCCAGTGACAAAGGAATTACATAACTCTGCTGATCTGAGAGACCTATCTGAAATCCGTTCTGTGGTTATACGTACTGTCTTCCTCTGTTGGTGCAGTATACCACTTGCTCCAAGGACCGTCTCCTGCTGACGTAGATGCTCGTATAGAGAGCGAGTAGTTTGTATAAGCTGTCAGTTGTGAGAAGGTTTGATTTGTGATCGAGCCATTTACGGAGGCGTTCAATACCTATAAACAACTTGAAGTTTTAATAGGAAAGAACGACTCTGTGTAGAAGGTGGAAACTTGCTACTTACCTCTTTGCTTTCGAAAGCACTTTCCTTAAAATGGAGATTGTACTTGTGGACTTCGCCGTTAGTAGTATGTGGTGACAAGGGCATCCACTTTGCGAACAGAGTATTAGGACCCATACTTCTGAAGTTAGTCAGATCCGGTGCGCGAGCTGGAACTAGAAAAAGAAGCAGCGAAACGTTATCTGCTTTAATTGTGAACAGCTCGTTTTGATTGACGTCATTTATGAACAATAGGAACGTGACTATGCTTTAGATAGCCATTTATCCAGGTATAATTTTCCAGGTTTTATCTCTATGGAAGCGTCTTTTGTCTTATATCCCACTCACTGCGGGCTTAGAGAGTCTATAAATTGGCCCTTGAACAGCGCATACATATGGTTCATCCTACTATACTTATGTGAATCCTCGTTCTATGGGACATTGGGAGAGATTTATACGGAACACATTATAATGAACCATATATGATTTAAAAACCGGCGCGATCAAGTCGTCTTGGCTCAGATTTTGTTCTGCCGTTAGGTATACATGAAATGATTAGGGCGCTACCTACACTGACAGCGTGTTGATCACGTGAAATTACGTTTTACGAACTCGTAATCATGACAAAGCCTTTAAAATTTCATTAGGGAATATCGACATTGTGTTGATTTGGAAGTTAACAATTGTTGGTAATAGTTTTTGGATATCAAAAGTTTAACCAAAAGCTCGTTAGTTCGTTAGCAACACTGGTATATTGCGTGTCCTGTTCATTTCAAAGCAGGGACAATATTTAGTCGCACGCTGCGTACCACTTGCAACAATGGCCAGAGGCGTTTCTCGGTGTAAACTGTGTTCATAATTACCTCCTTCTTTTGTTGTGACCAATTTGCCTGGGGACGCCTTCCCCGGTCCTACGGTGACAGCTGCTACGCTTACATTGTACTTCGTGTGAGGTCTCAGTCCATGCAGAACCTTTATCATTGTACTGTTGTTAGCTATTGCAGTTTCATTTCTCCATGCGTCCAAAGGCATTGATACATTCTCAGTGATGTAGATTAGGTAGTACCTCAGAACGCCATTAAGAAATTCCTGGGGAATTTCCGTCCATTCTACTTGTACTTCAGTTGCGGTGAGAGCTGTGATACTTATGTTAGACGGGTAAGTATAGGGTACTGTGAAGCAACAAAAAGTGTTAAATGGGAAAAAGATCCAAGGTGTCCTTTAACTCCTTTGCCAAAATAGCCGGCATTGCAGCTGTGCTTTAAGCCCTGGCTAAACTAGGACACATGTAGCGCACAACATTGTAGCCGGACACATGTTTCCTCTATGTTTCGCAGTTTAGCCACGCGAGAAACATTGTCGCGCGCGACAAATTTTGTAGCCGGGACACAAAGAAATGTTTCTTTGCCAGTCAAGAAACATTTGATGTGTCCGAGACACACGCGTGCGATGTTTCCTAGTTTAGCCACTCGGGGAAACATGCAGGACACAAATGTTGCGCGCTACATGTGACAATTATTCATCTTATAATTTTTTTTTTCTTTTTCGTAAGTTCTAGGACCTCAGTATTCAAAGGAGCCCATTGTATCATAATATATAAATCAGGGGCGTAGCCAGCACTTATGAGAGGGGGGGGTTCCAAAATTCAAAAAATAAAAAACTCCACATAGATCTCGGGGAAAAACTAGCGTTTGAAGAAATTTGCTACATTTTATAGGAGCTTTTATTTGTTGTCTATTAAATATTTACAATTTTAGTAGTAAGTCGGCCCAGAACAGAGGCGAGGGGGGGTTCCGCTGCGGGAGAGGGGGGTTCCGGAACCCCTGGAACCCCCCCCCCCCCCCTGGCTACGCCCCTGTAAATGTGCCACTTTTACTGTACGTATGTTCAATATTCAAGACGGCTTTCTTTTTTTTTACTTATTAGTTTTTGGTGCGACCTGAAAAACTAAACAGACTTTGACCGCATTATCGCGAGCTAGATTTGAAACACCTACAGTGAAATTTTTCAACAGCTGACTTTGACAAGGCAATTTGCAAAACTTGGGAAAATATTTGTGCCTGTGCTTACTGAACCAAGGACCTCCTTACTTGACATTACTTGGTTTATTTGCAGAGACGACCGTGGCTACGGTTGGCTTTTCGCACCTACCTCCTTCTTTTGTTTGGAAGTCAAAAATACATCGGCTTGTCGGCCCTTCCCCTATGTGGTTGACGACAGTCATTTGCATGGAATAGTTAGTATAGAGCTTCAAGGTCGGTGCGTTGCCTTGGTAACAGTCACTGTAGTTTTTACTATTGTAATTGAAATACTCTGTGAAGTTGTATGTTATTATTTGTAAACTTGAATTTCCTGTTTTTGTTTCCCAAATGTAAAGTTTGAACTCTTGTAATTCACCATAAACGGCATCTATGTCGATGCACCAGCTAAAAAACGATCTTCTCGACGTTTGGTGTATCATATGAGCGAAGGTTACTGCTCCGGGCACTGAAATACAACAAAACAATTAAAATATGTTACAACCATGTATGTAATCTAGCAATCTGATTGGCGAATTTGCTGTGGTAAATTATTTTTGTTCCCAGGTTGCTTCGCGCGCTTCACGCTGAAGGCACATTTTGTAAAATTCATTTTTTTCTGGCACTAGTGCGCATGCGTGGGATTTCATATAAATTCGATGACTTGAACCCAGCATATTCGAACCCCAATTCCATCGAAAGCTGCGGATCATGTAGAAGCTATCGGAAGGCGCCTCAGTGAAAACAATGGAAACAAAAGAATAGAACGAGAACACAATAGAACAATGAGGTGCATCAAGACAATAGCGTTAGATCTTACGAGCAGCTGCTTCATAACTGAATGACGTATCACATTTCAAAACCGTTAATATTCTTGTGCAAGATAACATTTTCTCGTCCTCCACGGGAAATGAGGAGATGGATGTAGAAGTCGTTGTAGAGAACCTGTTTACCATCCATGTTATTCCCTATTACAATTTGCTCTGTTGAAGAAAAGGGTACGGCATTCCAGTGCGGATATAAGGGCTGTGCAATAAGCAAATCTGTATTTTTAAAGAATGCTCTCAGACTTGATAGTCACTTTTTAACGCCCCCATTGTTATAGATACGGCGACTTGAGCTGCACCACGAAAACAATTTTGACCTACCATCTTCTTTAGTTCGCTCAGACGTTATTCCAAGAAGTTCGGCTCTCTTAGCAGAAACTGCTCTGACTTCGATCTGGTACTTCATATATGCTGTGAGGTTTCGAATACTGTAAGATGCCTTGAAGCTATTAGACATTGAGAGATCCTCATTTGTCACATTTATAAACCGTATATTGTTTTCACCCTTAAGGGAATAAATTAGCTTAATTATGAACGTGCTTGACAAGTTTGTCTTCTTCCAGGTAATTCTGATAGAATGCGGTCCTAATACCTCTGCCTTGACATTTGATCGAGCACCTACGCCTGTGAAAAGAGAAAAAAAAAACAGCCTCCACCATTTGATCACAGTACGGCAGCCTTATCAAGAAATTCATTCGATTGAGCAATATTTGTCCTTGGATTTGGAAAGGGGAAAATAAATGAATGCTACACACCACAAATGGCCACCTAAATACATAATTTTCTTTAAGAAATCGCTGTTCTTTGGTTGCGTTTTAAAGTTTTGAACGCAGCCTAAATAAAGAAAATTATGTATTCAGTTGGCCATTTCTTGGTCTCGTTTGAGCCGATTTGCCTCATTTTTTGCATCCGATTTTCTTTCCCCTTTGTCATGCAATATTAGTGGAATAAAATTGGAAATTCACGATTTTTCAAATTTATGACGTCACACTTGAGTACTCTATTGTGAGTAGTATAGTAGGACCCAAATTAGCCCAATTTTTGGTGGTGAGCACGGTGGTGAGCATGCTGGTGAGGAGGATGACGTCACAGATAAGGATGGTGGTGAGCATGAGAAGGGTGAGCCTGTTAGTCTGTGATGACGACGAGGAGGACGACGTCATCCTGTCCAGAATGTCACCAATTTAACAGTATCCGCTGCAAATCTGAACTCCATTCAATTGATGCTCAATCAAGATCTGAGTAACATAAAGCGCTGGTTGTTGACAAACAAGCTTAGCCTCAATGTAGTCATGACGGAATAAAGGATCCAAGCAAAGACTTACTAACACCATACCCAATATTAATATTAATGGCAATGCAATCGAAAGAGTCAAATCCGCTAAATCACTAGCTGTCATTATTTGACGAGAATCTTAGTTGGGAAGAGCACATTAATATTATTTCTAAGAAAATCGCTTCGGGAATTGGGGCGCTAAAACGAGTTCGTTCCATTAACGACATTAGAAATGTTCTAGAAGACAATCATTCAGCCACACTTTGATTACTGTTCTCCCGTTAACAAATAAAACACAGTTCCCGTGACTGCACAGGCTTATGCAAACCGAGATGTGGTTGGGAGAATTCGAGAGTAGATCAGTGGAAACACGAGCCGCAGGCGAGTGTTTGCACCTGCTCGAGAATTCTCCAAACCACATCGAGGTTTGCATAAGCATGTGCAGTCACGGGAACTGTGTTTTATTTGTTTTATAAAATAATTATCTACAAAAATAAAATGCGCGTGGAATATAGATAGTAAGTTTTTGAAGCGGATGAGACTCTAAATTCTCCATACAGATGAAAAGGCTGCATCAGCCAATCAGAGCGCTCCTTCTATCGCATGATTTGTCAATCTCTGATCTCTAATCGGCCTGCAAGTTTTCTGAGATGGCGGCAAACGAAGTGGTTTTAAAATGACATTCGTGGCTTAAAATGGAGCCTATCTTCCATTAAAAATACAAAATAATTATGACAGAAGGCGAACAGAAGACTTTAGTACAGAAGCCGTTGCTTTACATATGTGTGTTGGCCGAGTTTCTTCGTCTATGAAGCCGAAACAAAATCTCTCCCGAGCAACAACTTTTTGCAGATTTGGCAGCGGAACTATGATGTTGATGCTTTAGCAGCGAAGAGCGAATTTGAACGCTTTATTTACGGCACACATGGCAAATAAGAAAGGAATCCACCTATTTGCACCTTCTGGGCTTGTCAAACATTTAATACTCGAGGATCCAGAGGCAGAATTAGTTAAGATTTACAAAACGAGACTGCCGAACTGACTTGTGACTGTCGAACTGTGTGCCGAACTCAGCTCAGGTAAAGAAGCGAAAACAATGTTATTTTACGATCTCATGCTTTATGTGAATTCAATGTGCTTTGTCAAATGTCTATCCAAGTAATATTATATTCTCAATAAAGGTTTTTGCCTAAAACATGTTACTTTTTTCTATCACTCACGTGTTACGTCACAACCATGTTTGCACAGGGAAATGCAAACATGGCTCTAAGCCAATCAGAGCGCGCGTACTATCTAAATTATTTTATAATTTGGGATAATTGTAGCAAGACTCGATCGAGTAAATTGCAAAAACTACAAAATAGGGCTGCCCGTATTTTTACGTTTTCCACGTATGACAGCTCTGAAGTGCTGGGGAAGCTAAACTGGAAAAGAATTGCAAAAAGACAGATGGAGACGAAGTGCATTTTGATGTTCAAAATATTGAACGGGCTAATGCCCGATTATTTGACAGCTCTGTTCGTTGATCGCTCCCGCGATGTTATCAATTTTACTGCTAGGGATTCAACTAATAAATTGGCGCTACCAACACCCCGTACAAACTTTTTAAAGCGAAGCCTTAGATACACAGGAGCTTCGCTGTGGAATAGCTTAGGGTCCGAATTGCGACAAGGTGAGTCCCTAAAATAATTTAAATCGACACTGTTCCGAGAAGCAAAGTGACTCGAGTCATACAATTATAATGTGCACTCATCGTTTATTATTTGTAAATTTATTATTATGTACATATTATTGAACGGTTTTTATGAAAAACAGCTGTATATAGTCTGATAGAAATCCGTGGGTAAATAAAGTTATATGTATGTATGTAACCGGGAATCACAAAACACCGAGTTTGGAATCGAGTCTGAGTTGGAGTTGGATACCGAGTTGGAATTCGAGTTGGAATTCGAGTTGGAATCCCAGTCAGAATCCGAGTTCGGTCTGTCATGCTGGCCGACAATTTGATTTATCCACTCATTTGACAAAAGATAGGGCTTGAAGTGTAGATTTTTTTATTCCTTGCCCTCGCCGTGAGCCGAGGCGCAAGGAACAACTCAAAGCGCATTTTGAACTTTAAATCCAGAAGGATTGCTGAGTTCGTAAATCGTATAAATCGGATTTATATTGGCAGTCTAATAAGAGCACATTGATATTACCTCACTTTCATGGTCATTTTTTGGCTCTAACCTTGTACTGCAATTTTCGCTCGTACAATTGTCTTCAAACTTGAATGACAAAAAAACGAAGGTTGAATGACCCCAAATCCGAAATTTCAGAAAAAACTCCTGAAGATTTTTCGCACAGGAGGGACTTTTTTAAAAATACCACTGTTAGAATATCGGCTCGCAATAAGCAAATGCGGCCCTTAAAAATAAAGTCAAACAAATAGTTAAAAGCACCATTAGTCGAGGATATCCAGAGCTCAGAAATATCAGACCATTTTTGACGCGACGCGAGCGAGTTAAAAAATGTTTGAAATACGCGTTTCATTTTGTGGGAGTCACCTTAAGCGAGTTTGATCACCAACTCGGGTCCAAAAGGCGAGTTATTGAAAAAAATTCAACACTATATTTATAGGAAATGAATTGCTATACAGTAGAACCCCGATTTTACGATCTTCGATCTAACGTTATCCACGATTTTACGATATCATTTCTGGGTCCCGGCAAAAAATAAAAAGGATGTTACTAAAACGGGGAGCGGGGACCCGGGGAGCGGGGATCCGGGGAACGGGGACCCGCGGTCTGGATACGAGTTTCGATGGATTTTTCGCGAGAACCAATACGTCCTTACTGCATAGATGTGCAAAAATGAAAATAACAGAGAATTGTTTCTTTGATGTGAGAAAAAGAGAACCGTTATTACGTTGGGGATATTTTCATCGGCATGTTTTCCTTCTTCTTGTTAAAAGAAAAGCTTGCAAAGAATATTATGGAAACCCAAGAATTATGTTGATGAGAAAAGGTATATTGATGTATAGGAGGATGGAAATAACGTGACTTCGCACTACTTCGTCTTAACATATGAACACAAAATGTGCTAGGGGGTGTTAACAAGACCGCACTCTCCTCGTTCAACTGCCAGACGAGCCAGACAGTCAAGTACTATCAGCCATCCTCTGATTTCCTGGATATAGAAACATGAGTTCTCAAATAACCTTGAGTGGGACACTCATGAACAAAGAAGAGTAAAACTTTTCGAAAAGCAGCTGTGGCCTCTATGTTTTGTGTCATTAACCTCTCTCCAGTGAGACTGAAATCAATCATCACAAATTCAGTGCCCCTGACTGCATTTAAAATGGTCTTTTAGCACGAAAACCGGTAAAACGGCTTGCATTTCTTCGAAAGGAATTTTCAATCGCGAACGGCCGCCATGTTTTTATAATGCAAAATGGGCAAAACCGCTGAAAACTCGTCTCCAGACCGCGGGTCCCCGTTCCCCGGATCCGCGCTCCCCGGGTCCCCGTTTCCCGTTTTAGTAACATCCAAATAAAAATCAGATAAAACACAACGCCGATCTAATGGGATGTTACTCAAACGGGGAACGGGGACCCGGGGAGCAGGGATCCGGGGAGCGGGGACCCGCGGTCTGGGGACGAGTTTCCAGCGGTTTTGCCCATTTTGCATAATATAAACATGGCGGCCGTTTGCGAGTGGAAATTCCTTTCGAAGAAGTGCCAGCCGTTTTACCGGTTTTCGTGCTAAAAATACCATTTTAAATGCAGTCAAAGTCAAGCAGATGAATTTGTGATGATGTGTGCGACGGATTTCAGTCGCACTGGAGAGAGGTTAATGACACAAACATGAGAGGCCACAGCTGCTTTTCTAAAAGTTTTACTCTTCTTTGTTCATGAGTGCCCCACTCATGGTTATTTGAGAACCAAGAGAAAATGATATATATCATTTTCTCTTGTGCGAACTCATGTTTCTGTATCCAGGAAATCAGGCTTGTGTTGCTTTGACTGTCTGGCATGTTAAGATGAAGTAGTGCGAAGCGTGTAATTTACACCCTACTATACATCATAGACCATCATACCAGTATACCTTTTCTCATCAACATAATTCCTGGGTTTCAATAATTTTCTTTGAAGACTTTTGCTTTAACAACAACAATGAAAACATGCCGATGAAAAGATCCCACTTGTCAACTACTAGGCTGAGACAACTTGCTCTTGCAAACGTTATAAAGGTTTTCCTTTTCTCACATCAGAGAAACAATTGTCTGTTATTTTCACTTTTCTCGAATAAGTGTGGTTTTCCACGAAAAATCCATCGAAACTCGTCCCCAGACCCGTTCCCCGGGTCCCCGCTCCCCGTTTTAGTAACATCCGATCTAATGATACTCGGTCCAACGATATTCTCGATTTTACGATGGTAATCTTGGGACCCAAGCGTCAATGTGTTCCAGCTACAACAATATAGAAAATATGAAGTAGAACAGAAAGTTTAGCAATCATACGATTTCCAAACCAATGTCATATGAGTGGTATCCTCGTCTTGCAATAAATACCTTTATAAAGTGAAACTCGCAGCATTACAATGACTAATGCAATACAGTCAGCCTTTTTTCATAGATTTAATAGTAATCCATGGCCAAGCGTAAATTTGTTCCTGTAATATGATTTTACGCATATTATGCAAAAAACATCTATTTTGTTTGAGGAATAGTGAATTTTGATTTTTGTTTCCAACTCGGTATCCAACTCGGATTCCAACTCGGTATCCAACTCGGTATCCAACTCGGTATCCAACTCTAACTCGAACTCGATTCCGAACTCGGGGTTTCTGTTCTCCCTATGTAACCAGGCTCAACTGCTCACACGCTGTCATTCTATTGTCTCCAAATGCAATAGGGCTCCGCGGCTCCGCACCACCATCCTCACCCGCATGCTCACCGCCATGCTCACCATCAAAATCATCACCATCCTCATCTGTGATGGCATCCTCCTCACCACCATGCTCACCACCAAAATGGGTTCAAAATAGTCTGTGACGTCATCTGCTCATCGGCAGGCTCACCCGCTCTCCTTCTATTGTCTTGAGATAACCTTCTATTGTCTTCTATTATCATTCTATAACAATAGGCTCACCACTATCCTCACCCGTTCTCCTTCTATTGTCTTGAGAAAAAGAAGGGGCTGGGGGTATCCTTATATTGTCTTTTGAGAAAAAAGTGGGGGGATGGTATCTATGTAATGTGAGGCTCTTCGGCTTTTCACAGGGCTCCTCAAAAATAAGGGTAATTCGGTCCCTACTATACTACTATTGTGCCAGGATAACGGAGATTTCTTTTCCCAGCAAAGGCGAAAAGATACCAGGAAGAGGCTCTCTGCTTTTAAGGAACTGGTTCTTCGAGGAATAGGTCCGTTTTGTGGCCGCTATTTGCTATAGTCAAAGCTTTATACGCCAACGCTACTTACCAATTAGTATAACTTTTGGATCCGAGCACGTGATATTTCCAGAGAAAAAAGTGGCGCAGACTTTGAATTCGTAAAAACTATTGCACATGAGATCCAATTTGGCATCTTCACCGTCCGTGCTCACTCTTTCTGAAAACCAAATTGACTTGTGGCCTAAGGTCTGGAGTGGTCTGTAATTTAGTATCTGATTCACCAGCAGGCAAGTGATCTCTTTGCCATAGTTCCATGTTAAGTTAATGCTGCAGTTTGGAGTTTCTAGTTCCGTGTTTCTGATTGTCGGTGTACTGGTATCCATAGCTGCAGAAGGAAAACAAGGAAAACGTTTTCTAATGGGGATCGCCTTATTGTTAGTCGTACTTTTTATGCTTTGGTAGGAAAGATTTCCGAGAAAAATCGGATTAAAGACAAACCAAATGTTGAAAAAGTAAAAACAAAAAGCATGAACTCCTTATTTAAAGCTCGTCCACCGTGGACATAAAATAAGTAAAATTGTAGCCGTGAAAACACATGTACCGGTATTTGCCCGTAGTAATCAATATATAACTCCTGATTAATAGAAAAACCTTTCAATTGTTGGACAAATGCAATTGTAGGTTGTTTTGACCTGTTATCAAGGGGATGTAATTGGATTACGATCAGAGCTATTTCCTTGTCAGAGAAATGGCCAGCAAGCATGCGAGAGCCTCTTTAACGTCGACAACTCGCAACAGCCTTTGGTTGACAAACCTGAGGTCGACGGTAAACCTCTTAACTTCTTTTCTCTGAAGGGCTCCATTTGAATGGAAAGCAACGCTATAAGAAAGCTACCTGGACAGAGAAAAGTCAATACGGCGTCGGCCCGGGTTCGAACTAATGCGCCGTATCATAAAACACTGCTTTAGCTGGTTATACCGCAATCTTTTGTTTTCCTATGTACATCAAAAAAGATGTACAAGCCGGGGCCGTTTGGCAAAAAACATAGAAAGCCAATGCAACCACGTCTTTAATTCGGCATTTTCCAACCGGAAAAATATGCCCAATCTGAGAGCAGCATTTTATTACCCTAGAATTCGAAATGGTAGATTATGCTTTTCCAGCGCCTCGTTACGGGATTGACCCTTGAACAGTTCCCGCTGAAGCAGTGGATCATCGGACATGGTTTTACCTGTGTTGGTGTTAACACATACATTTGCTATTGGTCCTCTTCCGCCATTTGAGAAGGCTGCGATTGAGACTTGGTACTGCGTGCAAGGGCGTAATTCCATCAATTCAAGTGTAGTTCCATTTGTTACCATCTTCCTTTCTCTTTGAAAAGGTTCTTTATAACGAATTTCATAGAAGATTTCCTTTGCGTTCCAATGTTTTTGAGGTAACGCCGTCCACGATAGTCGATTGCCGTAAAGCGTTATATTTTGAGTCATTGTATCAGGTGCTAGAACATAAAAAAGATAGCTTGAATTGAATTGATTAATACTTGAATTGATTAATATCCTATCAACAGTTCTGACAAGAACGTAGGAAGGACCTGGTATGGTATGCATGTACTATTAACAATGTTAGTGCTGATTGCGTATCCGCAGATACAATCAAGAGCGAGCAGAAGTGTTCGACCAGATGCAATAAAGGATGTTAAAAATGCCAAATGCTTTTTACTAATAATAACTTTGATTTGCATATATTGCTGACCACCCCACTCAGTGAACATTCTGGACTTTATTCATATTACCTGCTTCCTGTGTCGTTATGTTTATTCCTGAGCCTGAAGGACCGGTACCCTTTGATGTTTTGGCAGCTACAGTGACTTTATAACTTGTTGAGGGATGCAAATCACTGATGGTTGCCTCATTGATGTTTGGACCCAGGGAAATAACGCGCCAAGGAATGTCTTGTTGATTAAGGTCTTCCACACGAACAATGTAACCAGCTGACCACCCGTTAAGTTGCCGCTTTGGCAAGCTGGTCCACGAAATATGGGCACTCTTTGAGTATATGTGCTTCAGTCTAGGAACAATAGTTCCACTTGGAACTGTAAATAGGTTAAAACAACTTATTAATTGGTTCGAAGCAATATCGATATTGGTCTTTTAACCATTTATCAAATGCTTGTTATTGGTTATTACAACCCAATGCAATCGACCAAAGAAAGTATTTCTCAAACACTTAAAACAGACAGGGAGTGGGAAACTAGCAAATAAAATCAGATAAAGCAATTGCAATTATGCTTTAATTATGCCGTAGGCCCGCGGGATGTATTTGGGTTATTGCCGAGAATCGAGGTAATTAAATGGCTTATTACAAGATTGGCAAGGTTTTCAGAAAACAGGAACAAATGAAATGCATTCTCTTCGTTGAATTTCAAAGTTTTGACAAGGAGTATAGTTTACAATTGAAAAGGGTAGCGCATTCCGATAGGAACTATTGTTAGTTATTTAGCTGTTTTCATAGACGTACGTTCCCCAGAGAAAATGAATGACAGGTTTTATTCAACCATGATTGACAAAGGTCCAAACCAAAAAATATACAGCTTGAGTGCATTCATTTGTTAGCAGAACACGAATTATGTCTTTTGTTTTCGTACAAAACAGCCAGGCCAGTCAATCGAGTGGCCTTTTGTAAAAGCGCGACTCATTCAAACGGTATTTTCGTTTGTACCACGCACTGACTGCTACTAGTCAATTTGCATAACGCTGAGTAACAACATGGATCGGAACTGCTTCAAGCTGGAGTAACTGAAGGCAAGTTTCAGGTATTTTGCGCTCGTTGGTTGTTTTCTAAGATAAGATATGTAAACGATTTCACCTGTATTTTCAGGTTTACCTGCTTGAACACACTCTATGGGCCAGGAAACCAAGCAAGTAGGCTGGACAAACGCTTTATGGTTCAAGTCGGTTCAAGTGAAGGCGTTTCTCGGATATTTCGGATATGGTGTTTTGTGGCGTTCAACGGGTATCGCGCATAAAGGATAATCATGCAGGAGCAAATAGAGCGGATTTCAGATGACTGTCGTGAGTTATTCGCAATTACTTTGTAATTACTCCAATAGGTTTTATTCAGAATTGCTGTAATCACGTTGCGATTGGTCTCACTACAGTCATATGAAATCCGCTCTATTTAACAATTAGACAGATAGTCATATAGATGCATGAACTGAGATTATTGGTGTTTTTTTCTCGGGATGTATGGATTTGAATTCACTAGGAAAAGAGTTTGGGGGTGACTAGATTGGGTAGCGGTAAGTAGAATGTCCATGTATTTAACTGAGTTAAATACCTAATGTTTATTTAATGAGGTATTTAACTCTGTTTATACCCGGGATGTTCCACTTACAGCTATTCAATTCTTTTCATCAGCCCCTCTCTTCCCTAGAGAATTTCAAATCCCTTCCCGGCTTTAAGTTACTTGCGAGGTATGTACTTTAGTTGGAGACCTCAAAAACACAATGGAAACCGTGTCAAACATGTAATAAGAAGAGGAAGAGCCAGGACATTCTGTATTCTTAAGAGAAACTTACCGCTTTCTTCTGTGTACACGAATATTGGCTGAGAGGTAACTGTCTCGTTATTACTATCATCGAGTAATTTTGCCACTGATATTTTATAGATCGTGTGTGGTTCCAATCCTGACATAACAACTGTATCATCTGTGACGATTTTGGACCAGGAGAGGCCATCAGTACCTTCTAGGTTGACACGATATGAAAAACTCTCGTTCGCCGTCTTGTTGTCTGGTTTACTGAAATTTGCTGCTGAATTTCTGCTAAAATCTTCAACCTTCATTATTACTAACTTTGTCGTCTTCTTTTGGATTTTTATGAGTAGTTTGGAATTGTTTTCTGAAACAGAAAGTACCTTATTATTCTTGGGCTTCACGTGTCACGTTGCCATACTAAAACGCTGTAATGCCTATAGGCCACGACAATAAACACATTAATACAGAACCCTTTAGATAATGCCATATACTTGTGGTTAAGTTAAGTAATATTTCTCGAAATCTCGTAAATACAATTTTAGTAAGAAATGTAATGGGAGCTTTGCGATTCGATGTCTTATTTTCGTTTTTTTTTTCTGATGACATCTATGAGAAACATCAAATAGCATGGATTAAAAGGTCAAGCGGTCTTTTGACCAATTGAGATATGTTAGTTTCAGAATGAAATATGAGTAACTTAATACACCTCAAGATTACAATAAAATGCATGGAGTCGCCACGTTTGTGTCCGTCGAAGGGCACAGAGATGGCGGCCAAATCACGAAGTCTCTCGAAAGCGCATAATATGAACAGCATCGAATGACATCTGTTAGTTATTACTCAGGCTCCCGTAGGAAGAGCCCGAGTTATAGATTCGGCTCTGTTTTTATTTTCTGTTGTTTCGAGCAAAACGCAGTCACGTGGGCTTGGACCAATTAGAGCGCTACATGAAAGTGAGGCTTTAGAAAGTGGACAGATTCCAAACGGAACAAACTTGTGCTTTGTTTTCATGGAAAATGCATGTAAATTTAAAAAGCTGAGTCACTAATAAGGCTTTTTCTGTGCTCCCCGCAAGAAAACCTTTCACCTGAGCCAAACCGGTTGTAATAAAAAATACTCTGCAGCAACTAAAAAGGTAGCAGTTTGGAAAGCAAATAGTCAATATTTATTTTTTCAAAAACTCCGTTTTAAAACCAAATTTTGAATTTTACGTTGATCCTGTGACAGCTGAGTGACAACTGACGTCATAAATGTTGGGGGCTCGCTGTTTTTATAGCGGAATCTCGTGTTTAAAGCAAACTGAGCCAAAATATTTTATTTCACATTTGACCTATGCATGCACCGTTCGATTCACGTGTCTCTGATATTGTATACTCCATGGATTGCGTGACAAACAAAGGCCGCCAGGATAAATCACCAAATAACTACGCCTTGAATTTGACAATGTTTCACTCAATTCTATATAAAGATAGATATAGACAGAAGCTCGAGTTCACGCAGTTATGCGTCTAGTTCTAAGATCATATATTCTATACTAGTATTCAATAGAACATAACCTCCTGTAAGTTCCCAATCGCCTCTTCGAAATTCGTGTTGCGTGACATGAATTACATTCTCGTACCGAGAGCTCCCCGGCTCGTCACCTAACGGGGGGAGGCTCTGGTGACATCCACTGACGCATGCGTAAAAGAAAATGAAGGTTTTATGCCTCACAATTACTTTTAGAGCGTTCAAGTCGAAAGCATAGGTTGAAAAGACGACTAGGAAACGAATGCCATGTGTTATTTTGACAGATACCTGTTTATAAAGCGAGATTAAGCTACTTTTATGTACGCGTGCGCGCCATTTCAGCCAATCAGCGAAGGCCCTAAAATGGATGTCCCCTGAGCTTCCCCTGCGAGTCGACGAGCCGGGGAGCTCTGGGTACGAGAATGCATGAATTAGGGACGTGTCATTATTTAGCGGGGAGAAGGACTCCTAGTTCTGTGGCGAGGGTCCTAATTTTGTTCACGTGTATCAAGGGAGGGTCCAAAAAAATTTCACTCCTGTTTGGGGAAGGGTCATATTTTTTTTCAGCAACTTTGGACGATGAAGAGGGTAAAATATCTGTCTATAGTGGTTATTTCAGCAACTTCTCCACAAAAATTTCGGCGCGCATGTTCCTCTACCCTTTCTCTGTTTATCAAAATTTCGGCCGCGCTTTGCGCGCAACGAAAGATATGCCACCCTTTTTTCTGTAAAATGTCTTCAGTACTAGGTCAAATAGGGGACGGGAAAGGTGAGATGATCATATCTAAAAGTCATATTCTTCAAATTTCTTTAAAAATTGTAATTAAGTTTTTGGTCACAGAAACTCCTTGTATATGGAATCTTAAGCTTATGTTTTGAAATATGGCGAAGTTAGACACTTTTTTTTTGGTAATTTCCGCTCTGTCGTGTCACCCACGAAATGTCAGCCGATTGGCTAAATAAAAATTGACGGGTTTAGTTTCACCTGTTTCTACTCAAATTGTTCTTAAAATTGTCATAAAACTGTCTTACCCATGGGTTTTGCCTGGTCCCAGCGCATATAAGGACGGCGATTTCGTAAGGTCAGTTTTATTAAAAAGAGATGTAAAAGAACTGTTAAAGCTGTTAACAGAGAATTAAAAATCAAGAATCCGCCAAACTACAATCAAATGCAAAATGTTGGAACACAGTGTCGAGAGAACGTTTTCTCCCTGCCCTCCCTTCAATGTTGGCCAAAATTGTGTCCAGCAAATTTTTCCCGCTCAGCATTGGGAGGGGAAGGAAGGACTGGATGTTCCAACGACTTATGCATTTGGTTGTAGCTACGGCCTTCTTGTTGTTGACAAACTAACCAGTAGCGCCAGTTCTGATCCTTTTTCTTCGATGTGGATCCAGGTGACTTACTCCAACTAAGTTATTGGCTTGTACCCAAAAGTCATAATATCTGTCACATTGAAGTGGTATTTCAAAGTCGTTTTGAGTCACATTGGTGATGAACCAAGGGCTTGTTTTATCGCTTGAGAATACCACACGATAGCGTACAATGTAATGATCCGTCGGAGTACGACAGCTGTCATCTTGCATCAAGGCAAGACGAATGTTACAGGTTGATTGCATCAGGTCTTTGTTTGTGATTAACGGCATGTTAGGCTCGTCTGAAAACGAGAAGTTTTATTGTAATGAGTTTCAAGTCACCGGATTTGAAGAAAAAAATATTGCAACATTGAAAGTAAATACATTTTTGTATTCCAAGGGACGTTGCAGGGGTTGGGGGGGGGGGCTCCTATCTTTGTGGGGAGGGTCCAGATTTCTTTTCACTCCTGTTTTGGGAGGGTCATACTTTTTTAACAACATTTGCAGATGTAGAGAGTGAAACAGATTCCGATAGCAGTTTTTCCAGCAACTTCTCTAACATTTGAATTTCTCTACTTAATAAAAATTTCGTAGACATCTGGTATACTCGTTGTATTGAGATGCCAATGACAATCTAGCAATTTTTCTTGTTCCGCTTACTAAGGTCCTTTCTGCGCTTACCAACGCAATTGTTGGGAAAGATCATTCCATCAGCAAACGATAAGCTTTCATGCGAAAATTTCTGCTAAACCGGCCACATTTCTGATACAGGGGGAATTTTACCCTAAAATTCTATAGAAAACAGGTCATGTTTACATCTGTCCTAGGCTATGGTTGTGTAGCTGCAACGTAAATTAATGAAAATGACAAATCTATAAAGTTTCTTAAATTACACGTCCGAACCTTCTCCCTACCTGCCTCGACTAGCAATAGGCGGATTTATTGTGACGTCAGTGTTTACATATTTCAAGCATCCGTGAAAATCAGCAAGCGTAACGGCCGATTTAGACTGTACGATTTTCGCCTACAACCATCGCATGCGACATGCTCGTATCAGCATACGACTCGAATCGCAAAGTCTAAATCAGCCCTACAACTCCTCTACGACATGCGCTTAGGAGCCAAGTCATGTCGCAAGCGTGTCGCATGCGATGGTTGTAGGCGAAAATCGTACAGTCTAAATCGGCCTTTAACGGAGCTACAAAAAGAATTGTTCTGAATTTCAATAGCGCCTGGTGGATGAAGCGTAATTAGAAAGTTTTACGTTAGTCATTCAAATTATGAGCGCATGGCGATAAGTTCAATTTACAGAAAACATTAGGCGGGTAATGAGCTTCTTGCCACCCAAGAAATTCAAGGCTATTGAAAATGCCACTTTGCCCTTGAAAAATGTAATAAAGATGTTCGCGAGATGAAATAATTAACATTCCTAAGAACTTATTGACGTTTACGTTCGTTTTGGAGGCTCTACGCAGGTTTTTAAAAATGAGTGGATTGCTGTGTGGCAAACGGTTCATTAGCCCACATATTTGTACCAAAATGAACATTTAATTACGTCCTTACAACTGAATGTCAAACCTTCAAATTTTCAGAGTAGGTTTCATTTGCTGTCCGCTATTCATATTCAGTGCTGATTATTTTCGAGTTCCTTCAAACATTCTGAATCTAGACCCTGCTTATGCAAATGAGCCCAAACTGTAAACACGCAATCCCCCTATAGCTATATGCAGGTAGCTCTGTTCTGTAAAAGATATTGTGTTTATAATTATAATATTCATCCATAATTCATATGATGGTCATCCAATCTCTGCACTGGATTCGGATCAGGTGACACTACTTGTAACCCCCGATACCAAATGGCTAGGTGTCTGATACAGAATACTTATTGATCTAATTAGTATTCTGTATCTGATACAGAATACTAATTAGAGCAATTAGTATTTTGTATAGGACACTAAATATTTGTTTCAAATTACAAATATCCCCTACTGTCCAAAGGCTGAAGGGGACCACTCCAAGTCCAAGTATGGTCTTCTTTCTAAGAGCAGTACCTAAAAAAAGCTTCACCTGAGAGACTATATGTTGTTTTAGTCCGGCTAGTTCCATGTGGGACAGGAATCATGCCTTCTGCGCATGCTTGCTACTAAACGATTGGCGTTTTTTGTGCATCCGAAAATTCTTTCATTTACAATGCACATTGTTTCAAATATCCCCTACAGACTAAAAGCTGAAGGGGACCACTCTAGTGAAGTCCAAGCATGGTCTTCTCTCGTAGAGCAGTACCTAAAAAGCTTCACCTGAGAGACTATATATTGTTTTAGTCCGGCTAGTTCCATGTGGGACATAGATAAAGATATGACATTCTAGACATGTTAGAATATCATAAGTACTTTACAATATTCGTGTCTATGTTGCATCGGCAGATACAAACACTCGCGCTGCGCGCTCGTGTTTGTATCTGCCGATACAACATAGCTCCACTCATATTGCAAATAGTACATAAAGTGTTGTTGTTGTAAGTGTTGTTGTTGTTGTCTTAATATCTTACTCTAGGTTTGTCAATGCTACAAAGTATGAAGCTATTTAGCTTTTAAAAAAATGTTGTTTTAGAAATGACAGATGTATGAAAGAAGACTCATTTTTTGCTACCTGTATGGTTTTCAGGGGGATGCGTTTTCAGGGGAAGCAGAAACTGGGCGTGGTTAATGATTAACCAAGGTAATCACTGTGCACCCATGGACACGCATATCATAACATATTATTTAGACTGTTTTTACAACTAAATCTGCAACGGTTTGACGTTATGATATGGGTGTCCATGGCCGTCTAGTCTCGTTCCGATGTATTTTTCCATACATTTCTTGCAAAAAAAATAGCCAGAATACGACGTTTTGAAAATTCATATCTCAGTTCTCAGTTAACTCAGTCAGTAATCAAGAAATCTTCACCAACTTTGCTATTTTACTAACAGACTAGACGAAATATCAGAAAATTGCAATATTTAAGGCGCATGAGGCATTTTTTAGTAAAAGCTGGCAACAAGAGTTTTCTTATGTAATTAATGAAATGCAGTGCTGCTGGTCGAATGAAGCCATATGAAATATATAAAAGGCAAATCAATATGAAATGGTGAATCAGATTCACCGCCGCTTGATTTTACGATTTAAACGATATCCCCAGTTTACGATGATCATTCTTGGTCCGGCAACAAAACTGTGCCTTTGAAGCCCTTATATCAAAAGTTCGTTCACAACGATCATGCAATCTGCTGCCCCCGTGGCATAATCGAAAAACAGCGGAAACCTCAGGACCAGCAGAAAACCTCAAAAGGAAACCTCAGACAAGAAAGGGGTTGGAATAGGAAAGGGCCTTCAAGCATAGAGAGGAAAGCTACTCCGAGGACAAATTAAAGTCTTACATTCGCTACTTTTGCTTATAAGTTTTACCACCAGGCTATTTAACAATTATTCCTCGAGCCCGAATTGGCTCTGAGTCAATAGCCCATGAGGCCGAAGGCCGAATGGGCTATTGAGTCAGAGGCCATGAGGGCGAGAGGAATAATTGTTTTAGTCAAATCACACTAGTAGGTCAATTTGTATTGCCCAAAAAATGTTTTTGTTCTCGTCATTTGCCATTTTCTGGCTTTCAAATCCGACACTTTTCGCTACTAGTAGGCTATAACTTATAGCCTACTAGTAGCTCAACCAATCAGAACGCAGCATTAATAATAGACCACTAGTGTGATTTGACTAAAAAAGAAAATTCGGAAAAGGCTGGAGCAACGCCTAAATTGCCATAGAATGATTTCCCCTTTTATCCCTGCTTTTTTCTTATCATTATTATTCCTGTGTGTGTAAGAGGAATGTTCTGCATGCATTTAAAACAATAGTCGTAAATGTAGTTGACTCAGTGATAGGCTTTGAAATCAATAGTCATAGTGAGACGTTTTACAGTAGGGACGACTAAGTTGCTATAATTTTGTGGATTGCGCTTCCTACCTAAATTCACTAACAACAATCATATATTTGCCTATATATTATTCTCTTTCCACCATAATCAGTTGCTACTTTTTATGTATTGCAAAATCGTTTAAGTTTTGTCTTTTATTTTTTTTTAAGTTCAGCCTTTGAACGTGTTGGCCTCAAACAATCAACAGCTGATATCCAAAATGGCGGTACGGAGGCCAGCTACACACGCCTAAATCGAGGAATGCTCACTGATGATTTTTTTCTAAACAAGCGCTCACCTCCCGGGGGGGGACTCCCAATATTTTAGACGGGGGTGCTCATCGGGAAAATTGATTTTGACCCTAAGGGATAGCAAAATGGGTGTGGCAAACAGAAAATTTACCCCTAAAAGAGAGCAAATTTGGCGTGGCGACCGCCAAATTTACCCCTAAAAGAGAGCAAATTTTAGGGTTTTCAACCAAGTTTCCTTTGTAAATATCGGTTCTGGTGTCAGTAGCAATATATTCTGGGCAAGGATTGGTCTGAGACTCACCTAAGGGATAGGGCTGATTTTAAACACCCCTAAGAGATAGCACGTCTGTCAATTTTATACCCTAAGGGATAGGACGAGCACCCCCGTCTGAAAATATGGGGAGTCCCCCCCCGGGGCTCACCTACAGAAATGAAAAAAAGAATTATGAAAATCATCAGGGTTCGAACCTGTAACTTTCCAGTTACTATACCCAAACCCTAACCACTACGCTATGAGTGAATTCGCTGGTTCGGACAGCTCGTTTTATTGATTACGTACCTCAATAGTATTAATCTTTAATAGAACGAGGCATATACTAAAACGATGTATTAACCCTTATCCTGACTAGTAGTCTTGATAGTTCAAATATTTTGAATGTTTTTAGGTCAATTTGAAGTAATATTATCAAAAATATCGTTAAATTATTCATGGCGAGCATTCCTCCATTTAGGAATGACGAGGCCATCTTGGATCCGCCATTTTGGATGAGTTCTACGCCCATCAATAACCCTATCCCATAATATAGATACATTTTTTTGGATATCACATTGCCACTTATACATTTGAATTTCACTGGCCGTTAAAATTTGAAAAGAAAAATCGGCGAAAAATTCATTGTAGAGGTTTGTGTGACAGCTGTCAATCATGACGTCATTTCATGTCTTAAATGGCACTTGTTGCCAGCTTTTACTAAAAAATGCCTCATGAAGTACGATTTTCCGAAAGTTCGTCTAGTCTATAATACGGATGTGTAGAATTGAATACTGGATTTCATTTTCTGATAACTATTAAAAATTATTAATCAATTTTGCGTGATAACGGCCTATTGTCGAATAGCGTGCAATATATCCTTTGTATCTTGGTATCTTGAACACGACCACCGTATTACAGCCGATTGCGTTTGACTGTTTAACCAAACAGTTCGCCCGCTACGTTTTAACGTTTGAAAGCTGCGTTGTGAGAGGAAAAGTGAGACGTTTCCAAGGGCAACCGCCACGTCTATTTCTCACTGAGCAATCAGAGTGGGCAGAACTATTTGGTTCTCCATAGAAACGTCTCGTACCTTCCTAGAAACGCAACGTTCCAACGTTCAAATATAACGTGCCAACTGTTAGGGTTAAACAGTCAAACGCAATCGGCTGTATATGTCTGCTACTTTTTTCTAGTTTTTTAAATGTTTTTCAAAGGCTCGCCAAAAAGGCTCGCGGCTCGCCAAGAGGCTCGCAAATTACACAACTCCATTTTTTCTCCCGCAACGTTGGAGTGTAGGAAAGAAAAGACGGCTGAAATTCAGGCTAAATGCTCAATAAATAGAGCATATTACATGGGCTCGCGGAGATACGAATTTTATCTTGGGGTGTTCAACTCAATCTCTCACGAGTGAGCGAAGCGAAAAACATAAAACGCGATTGCTTGTACCATTGCGTTTAGCCCTTTCTTGACAAGGTAAGATATTTACTTTATCTATTGATGCCCTTTCCTAAATTTAGTGAACCACTTGCGGTATCTTAAAAAACGAATCCTCAAACCCGCGAGCAAATCAACGAAACTTAACTAGGAATTTATAGATGGTGTCTAGAGCAGATTTCGTATGACTGTGAAATATGCTGTGACACGGCGCGGTACTGTCGCGGTGGCGGCACGGGACGTGGCTTGCTGTAGATGCCGAACGAAATCGCGTAATCGCGGTACGGCCGTCATGGTCGCGGCGTGGAACAACTCTTTCGCGGCACTTTCCACAGTCATACGAAATCTGCTTTATTTCATTTAGAGTTTCAAGGGCGGGGCTTAAGAAGTTAGTTTCCGCCATGGGAGAGCTTTCCGATATGAATACGAAGCAGCTCAATTTTCCGTCGAGATGAATAAGAAATTAGGGAATTTGCTCATTAACATGAAACCTCACTCAATTTCTAACCCATACGAAACCACTCAAGGCTACGCCTTCCCTGGTTATGTAACTAGGCTGTTAAAATGACGGCTGACTGAGGCTTAATTTAATCCTTACCTAGTGGAGTACCACAGCCGCAGTATCTCATCGGACAAGGTCGTCTTCGTAGCAATCTGCCAATCTGCCACAATTTCGGACTCTGATGTTTATGAAATATCTACAGCAATCTCCGGGCGAGCTGAAGCAAACCTGGCGCGTTACTGTGCCCTCGATAACACTTGGCAGTTTGCCATTCATCCATCCTGGAGCATACGCGCCGCAGTGATATCTGGGAACACACGTTGTAGGCATGGTCTTCCCAGCATCGCCGCTGAACCGATACCATCCAGTTCGCAGATTGTCACAACCGTACTTCACCATGTTGTACTCCGTCGACAGGGTAGCGCTGCTCAGGTTATAGTAGACAAAACATTCGTTGTCTGAAAATAGAAATCATAATTGTCAACTCTTGACTTGAATCGACGATCCGGACCTTGCTTCGCTGGGCTCACTCGTAGAATATTGAAAAACGCATCCATGTGTCGCGACTAGAGAACGATATAAACACTTATATATGTTTTGTTTGTTTGGTCTGGCTGTGTTTCTGGGGCCAGTAGGGGCCTGGGACCTCACACGTGTTTGTAATTTGACACGAGTTCTGTGCACACGCCATCTTGGAATTGTGAAGTATTATATATGTTTTGTTTGTTTGGTCTGGCTGTGCTCCTGGGGCCAGTGGGGGCCTGGGACCTCACACGTGTTTGTAATTTGGCACGAGTTCTGTGCACACGCCATCTTGGAATTGTGAAGTAAAAACACTGGAGTTTATATTTGGTTTTATTGGTCAAATTCACCCACATCATGTAATGACAGATAGACAGACACTGGAATTGTTTATTGGAGCCTTGCAAAAGACTATATTTACATTAGAGTAGATCCACTGCCGGATGGAGGGCACTCGGATTGACAGGGGTCCGACAGAACTCCAAATTTCATACCTCACAACCAAAAATTTTATACCCCTAAAATAACTCTTTTAAATTAGCAAAAAGGCTGGTGGAGCTGGTGGAATAATTATAAACAAAGTTCTTGATGATCAGCTAGCAGCATGTCAGATATTTCAACCCAAAAATACCCTCGGATCCCCCCCCCCCCCCCACAAAAAAAAATCAAAAATACCCTGAAGAATGCCCCAAAAATAATTTTTACTGCAAATTTCATACCCAAAAATACGTCAGACCTCCCGCCCCCGTAATTTTCATATCCAGTACCCCCTGGGATAATGTCTACTGAGGCATTCGCCTTTGTCACACGAGCGCCATTTTGAAATTGTCAGCCGATTTATTCAGCACGGAAACGAGGCCAAGCAGCGCACAGGATTTGCTCATGGCGGAAAGCGACGCCTGATGCTGGAATTTATGCTACAAATGCTTTGAAAAATACCAAAAATTACTCCTTATTTGTTAAGAACCAAAAAGTTGATTGGCCGTTTGCTTTTTTCTGCTTTGCCGAGTCGTTCTGGAAACAAAATGGCTGCCGCGTGACAAAGGCGAATGTATCTCTAACTCCAAAAAAGCTTTCAAAACACCAACCTGGTTTAAGTGTTGTTGGAAGAGCAGATGGTGTCATTGTTGGATCTGAAAACAAAGATATTAAAAACGTTTTTGAAAATACTGAATAATGTTGCGGCCACAGCGCAATATTAACACGACGCATAACGACGCGTTAACTCGGGCTTCTGTCTATAATGCATTACGGTTTTAAAATAAAACGCAGCATAATCAAGAATACTAGTTTGTATTTGTGTATCTGTGAAAAAAGGAAAACCAGTAGCTACTCAACGTTCGGATTTCTAAACAGGCAACAATATTTCGTTGTTGCGACATTTTATGGACATGAGGTTATAACAGATAGTAGCATTTTGGCTTTTCCGTTCTTTCTAAACGACTAGCACAGCAAAGAGCACTGAACCTTGTACGCAAGAATTGGCTATCTTGTAAATCGCTCTAAAGTCATTGGGAAATAGTCTAACGATATTTTGAAACTTCCCAACTCGCGTGTAGAGATCAAGCGTGTACAAGGTCAAAAAGCAGGTATCAAAACAGATGAGCGAAGCTGTGATGGAGTAGAATTGACGTAAGTTAAAGAAAACTACATTTGCTCTGAACAATATGCATTTCGGTTGTAAAATAAAATTAAAACAAAATGCAGCATAATCAAGGAATACTAGTTTGTAATTTTGTATCAATGAAAAAAGGAAAAACTAATAGTAATATATCCTCACTGGTCCTATTGTGCTCATATAAGTTATGGGAAGGAGACCTGGCTACACCCATGATAGGCTGCCCTACTTCACGGGCTGCAGAACCGGGGAGGTTAGCCATCACCACTTAACAGACTCGGTATTCTGCAACTCAGCCTCTTTGTATGTCATACATTACCTGTAACGAGCCCCAGCATCTACTCGGCGATGTCCAGTATCAGCGAGACATCAAGGCACAAAGTGGCTTACGCTACGCAGTAGTAGGAGTGGGGTAGATAACCCGAATATATAGATTTAGCCACTGGCTAAAAGCGGAGCTCCCGGTTACATATATATTTTATTAAGATATTTTATTAATACTATAGATAACGCACGGCTTACTTAAGGTGGATTGACCCAGTAATTTTGCACCCATGCCAACCAATTTTGTACCTCTCATATAAAAACACATTGATTTCTATTGCGCAGCCAATATAACATACATACTACAAATAGACTGAAATACATGTCAGTACAAAAATGGGGGAGATCGGAGTTAGTATCACGTGACAATCGAACCACGCCTACTTTTACTCTCATCCCAGATTCAGGCTGAAACGACATTTTTTTGATAAATGCTCTACGGAACCTCGAGATTGACTGATTGCCTACTTGTAACCCAAGTTTGATTAAATTCTACAAGCCCGATCTGAAGATATTCTAGCATTTATGAATCATGGCTATAATTTATGTAAAATCCAGTGTTATGAATTAACATGGCAGAGTTTGGTACTTCATGGTTATAAATTGAAAGTTTTTATAGCTCATTCTATTTGTTTAAGGAAGGTCATGCCTTTTATCAGAATAAAATATTTCTTTGCGATTATGTTGTAACTATCCACATTATGGCCCCATGCATCAGCTTGCTGCGACATTTGGGGTTACTTTCACGAAATTTGGTCTGATTTAGAAAATCGCAGTTTTTTTTTTCGCTTCAAATTTTTGGACGACTCCAATAGATCAATGTAAAGTTGAACGCACAAACCGGAAGTCCATGACAGAATCGTTGGATGTGTATACACTTTTTTTGTTCCGTTTTCTCCCGCATGTAGCTATGGACTATGTCCAGGTGAGCAGAAGCATGCCCCCCGGATCAACGGAGGGATAAAGGTTAAGGAGGAAAAACGCTGTAGATACATAAGGAGTACCATAGTCCCGCCACTTCCACTGCATGTTGTAGAAATCCTGAAGCTTCTACCACGTAATGCTAATCCGCAGCTTCTACTGCATAATATAACCACTTTACAGCCTCTAATGCATAATAACCGATTTACAGCATTACTGCACTACCACTTTGCAGCTTCTACTGTATTAAATAACCACTGCAGCATCCATCGCATAATAACCACTTTGCAGCTTCTACTGTATAAACGACACAGAAGAACTTTACCTGCCAATGAGTCCTACCACTGTGTAGCTACCGGTACCACCTTGTAGCTACCACCTAAGACAGCAACACCCTTGCAGCTATAACTGCAAGTATATTCCCCTTGCAGCTACCACTGCCACAAGCCCCCCTGCAGCCACCACTGCAAACAAATCTCTTGCAGCTACTACTGCCGACAAGATCCCCTTGCAGCTACGACTGCAAATGTCCCCCCTTGCAGCCACCACCACAACAACTGCAAAAGTCCCCCTTGCAGCTACCACTCCAAACAAATCTATTGCAGCTACTACAGCAGACAAGACCCCCCTTGCAGCTACCACTGCAGATGTCCCCCCTTGCAGCCACCACTGCAGATGTCCCCCCTTGCAGCTACATCTGCAAACAAATCTATCGCAGCTACTACTGCAGACAAGACCCCCCTTGCAGCTACCACTGCAAATTTTCCCCCTTGCAGCTACTACTGCAAACAAATCTCTTGCAGCTTCTACTGCAGACAAGACCCTTATACACAAAGACACCCACTAAACAGGATAAACTAATCCAGGTGAAGCCGGTAAGAAGACAGAGCGGGACAACTACGATGCATAAATAATACAAAAGAATGCACCACATGAAAGAAGGTTATGCAAATAGAAGCACCGATCATGAAAAATGTGTACAGGGGAAAGAATTAAAATTATGCAAGAAAGTAAAGGACATGGACGAATAAAATTACACGGTGGGCGAAGGAACAACAAAAGCGAAAGAAAACTAGGTAGAGAATAGGGAAACTACAAGTAAACTGTGAGAGAACCGAATACTGTAAAATAGAATTTCCAATTAACCGCCAATGTAAACGAGTACTGACCCCGGGTACTGACACCTGAAAGCTGATGGAAATCACTGTGTATGCCATGAAATAATTACTAGAGAGACTAGGGATATTACAAGCAAACTGTGAGAGAACCAAATACTGTACGATAAAATAACCAATTAACGCCAATGTAAACGAGTACTGACACATGGTACCCGACGAAAGCACTGTGTATGCCATGAAATAATTACTAGAAAGGACAGAAACCCAGGAGGTAGAAAAATAACGGCTTCTCCCAGATAACGAAACTGCTCGCTATAAAAGTCGCCATCCACGTTGGTTGCAGCCGCCAACCACACGCCGAGTCCTGCAGTAAATTCTATGCTGCATATAATCGGAAATAAACCAACAAACCTGACAAACCTTGATAAACAGTTGGGCTAGCTTGCCAGAGCTTGCGACGGAAAGTAGAAAGATTCTGGAAATGACAACGGTTTAACAAGTGCCGGTCAGCTCACCGAACTAAGAGACCGTGACAACCAATTCCAAATAGTCGAGCAGCAGAAGCGACAGAAATAGGCCGATCCCAGCCACAAACAACGGTCCATGAGGGCGTCGTGAAGAAAAGCTGGCGTCGGAAATGAATGGAGCCATGAAGAAAACGAACTTTATTAAGTGTGGCGTTGTAGTCTTGGGGCAAGAATGCAGCTATGGACGAGCGGTGTGTGCCCTCTCCGAGATGAGTACATTACTTGCTAATGAGTACATTACTTACATATCGCACTTATTGGTCCAATGAGGTTAGTGAACGATAGTTTAATAAAACTACATTTGATCTGAACAATCACGGAACAATGCCAGTTTTAAAATAAAAGGCAGCATAATCAAGGAATACTATTGTGTATCTGTGAACAAAGAAAGAAACAATAGCCACAGATTTCTCAACGCTCGGATTATTCTGTGCGTCCAAGCGCTCCTTCTTAGAATATAATTAAGGTATAGATATAGGTTTGAGAGGTGTCCACGGAAAAAAAATCGTGTCGGGTCGCGCAATTGAACCTACAAAGCTGACTTTGGTATCATTTTAAAGCTAAAAGAATGACGTTTTTGGACATAAAAAATATTTAGTTTAATGTATTACCAAACTCACGATTTTGGGCCCCAAACAAAAACGCAGTGTCTTTGCTATAAGAGTTCCAGGATGTTTGTGATTAAATAAACACGACCGCTCTAAACTGAATTGTGATAATAGATGAATGTTCTAAAAAACCGTGTGCGGGATTTTTGATTTTCAAAATATTTTTCAAATATCACGTTTTAAAGTTAAACGTTTTTTTACTGGAAAATTACTCATAAAATCAATTTGGAAAAGAAAATCAAAAATCCCGCACACGGTGTTTTCAATACTACATGCGTCTATCATCTTAAATTTGAGGTCATTATCTTAAAACAGGTCCGACCTAGAACTCCGAGAAGGAGGAAATTTTTCGTCAACATCGAATCGCTAAAAACCTCCCTCCGGCCTTTTGTGGTTGTTAGGCTAGCTTCGTCCCTTACTTGAACGCCAGTTGTACTTAGCCAATCAACTTTGAGCACGTGCAGAGAAATTTATGTCACGAAAAATCGAAAAAAGTAACTTTGCCAATGTTAGCAAAATTAACCTATATCTATACCTTAACGGGCAACAACATAACATTTCATTGTTGAAAAATAAGAGTCATTCCCCCTCCTGGTCAAAGTAGAAGATGATGTAATCTCCTGTTGTTGTTACGATAAAGCTTCACTTTCATGTTGTAGCTCACCAGCCGGCGCGATACTTAACCCTATTTGTACCCGCGTTTTCTGACCGAAAGCAGAACAAAAAAACAGAGCCGAATTTCTGACTCTGGTTCTTTAGCAAAGGAAAGCCCGAGTAAATAGCCAAGAAGAAATGGCTTCTTTAGTATAGAAGAGATCCATTTGATCCCTTGTAATCCCCCTAACAGATCCTTTAGATGAATGTGCTTCAAAAATAGGCGTGTAATCCCTGTAAACTTGGCGTCTTTTCTGTGTTCTTTCGAATCAATGAAATAAAACCTGCGCCTGTAATATCGGCTTGCACTATTTCGATATACAAGATACACAGAGATTACGAAGATACAGAGAAACGAAAATACGAAGATACAAAACTCTGGTGACAGACACTGACGCATGCGCGAGATTTAATACAGAGCCGCTGAGAGAAAGACCTTTCAGCGCATGCTCCAACGCTCAAAATCAGCCAATCAGCGACGGCCCTCAAATAGATGTCCCTCCCCCGCGAGGTTACGAGCCGGGGAGATCTGGGTTCGAGAATGGTAAGGGGAGGAACTTTCCGCCCATGCCCCAACGTTGAAGATCACTCAATTAGTGGAGCTCTGGAAACGATAATGTATAGATTTAGGCCCTGCCTAAAAGCGGAGCTCGAATCAATACATACTGTCAACGACGTATCGACGTTTCGAGATATTTTAAAAGTTTTCTAGTTTTGATGAAGTCATTGAGGACGTCATGCCACGTGACCTTGGTGATGCACCTCCCTTGCCTCCAGGTAACTTTACCCAAGTTTGGCCACCTAGCGATGTTGCCTTCTCGAGATACTGACTTTTCTAGTTTTATTGACGTCATCGATAAAGTCATGCCACGTGACATTGGTGATGCACCCCCTTGCCTCCAATATAATTTTACCCAAGTTTGGTCACCTAGCGATGTTCCGTTCTCAATTTTTCTTTCTTGATGGGAACCCTGTGGTGGCACAGGGACGTCCGACGGACACCGCACGCGCGTTCAAAAATCAGATTCATACCTATACATTATTCTAAGTATGGAGAATCCGCTGCCACGCTTCGCGAGCCTGTGGTCCTCTAGTTGATAATCAACTATCAGGAACAAGGCGTTTCGTTAATTCCTGCTTGAAATATTTTTGAAAACACTAACAGCGATGGATCTGGATCCAAAATAGATGCAATGTCCCAATAAAATCGAAGACAAATAGGGAGAAAGGACAAAACAGACATGATTTGTGCCGACGTTTCGGACTCTTTACATTCAGTCCTTCATCAGGGCGGTTACAGAAATCTGTAACCGCTCTGATGAAGGACTAAAAGTAAAGAGTCCGAAATGTCGGCACAAATCTTGTCTGTTTTGTACTTTCTCCCTATTTGTCTTTAATTCCTGCTTCTTACTTTGTGTCGTCGTAACCAAGAGTTCAATGAAGACTATTGTCTGAAGGGAACTGAAACAAAGGGATGTAAAAGAAATCAGAATTTAGTATATACCGTTTCCGGGAAACGTCGCCCAAACGCCTATAGGCTTTGAGCGCAAAAGATACAATCGCGTGGCTAAAGGGAGGGTCCAAATTTTTTCACTCCTGTTTGGGGGAGGGTCATAATTTTTTCAGCAACATTTGATTTTACGAATTTCTCTTACGTGACTCGTGATTACAGGCCTAGAGATTCGTGAAACGTGAAAGCTGGTCATTAGGGACGGACCATTTGATACTTGATTGTCTCCTGACTGCTTTTTAGGGAACCCGACGTCCTTATAAATAGACTGGCTTTTTTTGGTCGTCTCGAGCTGCGCGCTCGCCATCTACAACATTAAAATGTTTTTTTTTTTAATTGGGTAAATTTACTATCAGCCAGCAGTAAATAAAGGTTTAGCAAATGTCAGGAGCCTCAATTGTTAAACACCAAGTTCTCATTTACTCCTGGACTTTTCCCATTCTTTAAACTTATATGTCAAAAATTTGCACCGCGCTTCGCGCGCAAAGAGGATACTTTGGTGTAGCATTTACAAACTAAAACACCGTACTGGAGTATGTTTAATTTTGGAAATTTTCTATTACGTTTCTTCCGTGACTTCATTTCTTCAGCGTGATTTTCGTGTCCCAGAAATGAGAATTTTATTAATCGCGTTAATTTGATTTTCAAAATCGCGGCCCGCTTCGCGCGCATCAGATTTTTAACAAATTGTGCAGATTTTTAACAAACTCTGTACTGATACACCAAAGAGCACTTGGATAAGAAATAGAATCCTGAATCCGAATACCTTCATAGTAGCGAAAATCCCGTGACCAAAAACCCGAACTGTTCCGGATGCTATAGTATAAGCATCCGTCCGTCCCTAACTGCATAGTAACACACGTTGATAATGTCCGATGTACAAGAACGAGGAATTGCGACATCTTTTTTCCACGAATCCTAATACTTTAGTTCAATGGTGATCAGTTTTGCGTGGATCAATCAAATCTTTTAAGAGTTCGAAAAAACTGTGATTTTTCTATTCACATGGCATAACAGTAACACTACGAGAGGGGGTGGGGGTCATATTTTGGCTAGCATTTGAGGGGGGTCAAATTTTGGGCTTGCATTTTAGGGGGGTCTAAATTTTTTCTGAGGGACTCAACATGGCGGCGCCATACATTTTACAGTAAACAGTTTGCACATTAGTTCGCTTATATCTCGCTTGCAATATAAGATACCAGTCTAAAACTTGGCAAATCTACTGAAGTTCAGAATATTGGCTTTTTGTTCGAAATAACCCGATAAAAATCAAATGTCTGAACAACAAGAATAAGGACCTCCAAGTCGGTAAATAACATATTTAAAGTATCTACCCACATTACTGGAGGGAAACATGTGAAATGCATGTCAAATACTGATGCGAATAATTAGCTATTTCACATGAACATTTTACAACGTTGCCATGTGAAATGATGATGTGAACAGGTACACCTAAATGTAATTGCATGATGTAGTTGTGAATGTGCAACCTATTCGTAATGAAAAGCTCTCATTGTCAATCTTTTCCTTGCCATTTCAAAATAGCTAAACAATACAACTTGAAGCCAGTCTATATCAGATTTCTTATATCTCGATTTCAATGAAGTAGTTCTTACAAATTTATTTCCCTTTTTTAAAACTAACTAAATATGAATTATTACTGGCAACCGTTTTAGAAGTAGCTCGTTTTGTAAACATTACTTAATAATGTTTATTTAAATTTACAATATCTCCTCTCAAGCAGCGCTGTAGCAGCTGATCGGCCACATGTAATTAGCCTCAATTAGAAATGGGGATATAAATTCATGTCCAAGTACACCAATATAGATTCACTACAAGGGACACGACTGTTTTGTAGAAAAGTCTAGCTGTTATCTCTAGAAATGGAACTTCTCCGTGATAGAAAATCAGCTCCTCTGTGAAATATCTCTTCTTCGAAGAACAGCTTGTGCACAGTCTTCAACCATTTGGTCTCCTCATAAGTTGAACACGGCTCAACCATTTATCGTTTGGCCCGGCGTTTACGTCCTTATTTGAGAGGAAGCGAAGGTCGCTAATCATTTGCGGGTCAACTAGACTAGACGAAATATCAGAAAATTGCAATATTTAAGGCGCACGAGGCATTTTTTAGTAAAAGCTGGCAACAAGAGTTTTCTTATGTAATTTTTCACGCTGAATCCGAATTTTCTTGTTGCCATCCCTGATTTTGCATTTTAATGGGTGAAATGACGTCATCATGATTGACAGCTGTTCGCTTAAAATAGTTTTGTCGCTTATATTTCAAATTGGAACGAATATTTAACTTGAACAGGATAGTTTAGAATGTTCTATACGAAAAATTGTCGTATATTCGGATATGGCGCTGCTGTGATATTCAAAATGGCGGATTCAAGATGGCCGCCATATCGTCAAATTTGATTTTAGAAACTATCAGTCTGGTAGTCAAAAAGACATGGAAATAAATACCTGACAATGAATTCAAGGTATCACAGTATGAAATGCAGTGCTGCTGGTCGAATGAAGCCATATTAAATATATAAAAGGCAAATCAACATGAAAAGGTGAATCAGATTCACCGCCGCTTGATTTTACGATCTAAACGATATCACCATTTTTCGATGATCATCCTTAGTCCCGGCAACAAAACTGTGCCTTTGAAGTCCTTATATCAAAAGTTCGTTCACAACGATCATGCAATCTGCTGCCCCCGTGGCATAATCGAAAAATAGCGGAAACCTCAGGACCAGCAGAAAACCTTAAAAGGAAACCTCAGACAAGGAAGGGGTTGGAATAGGAAAGGGCTTTCAAGTATAGAGAGGAAAGCTACTCCGAGGACAAATTAAAGTCTTACATTCGCTACTTTTGCTGATAAGTTCAAAGTTGCTACCACCAGGCTATAAAAAAAAATTCGGAAAAGGCTGGAGCAACGCCTAAATTGCCATAGAATGATTTCCCCCTTTATCCCTGCTTTTTTCTTATCATTATTATTCCTGTGTAAGAGGAATATTCTGCATGCATTTAAAACAATAGTCGTAGATGTATTTGACTCAGTGATAGGCTTTGAAATCAATAGTCAGTGAGAACTTTTAACTTTTTTGCTATAATTTTGTGGATTGCGCTTCCTACCTAAATTCAATAACAACAATCATATATTTGCCTATATATTATTCTCTTTCCACCATAATCGTCAGTTGCTACTTTTTATGTATTGCAAAATCGTTTAAGTTTTGTCTTTTATTTTTTTAAAGTTTAGCCTTTGAACGTGATGGCCTCAAACAATCAACAGATATCCAAAATGGCGGCACGGCGGCCATCTTGGATCCGCCATTTTGGATGACGTTCTACGCCCATCAATCACCCTATCCCATAATATAGATACATTTTTTTGAATATCACAATGCCACTTATAGATTTGAATTTCACTGGCCATTAAAATTTGAAAAGAAAACTCGGCGAAAAATTCATTGTAGAGGTTTGTGTGACAGCTGTCAATCATGACGTCATTTCACCTCCTAAAATGCAAAATCTGCATTGGCAACAAACAAATTCGGATTCAGCGTAAAATTTCGCATAAGATGGCACTTGTTGCCAGCTTTTACTAAAAAATGCCTCATGAAGTACGATTTTCCGAAAGTTCGTCTAGTCTAAACAGCAAAACCGGTCCCGTTTTCATTGTTGACACAAAATTCATGACTGGAAAAAGACACCGATTGCAAAAACGTAGTGTAGCTGTCTCAGTAAATATGCTGTTATAAGTTCACAAGAAAAGTAGAAGAAGTAAATAGGAACACTTTTAAGTTCTGATTAAGAAAGGACATTTTTACATTATAATTGAATGCTAGATCTGACAAAACATTCATTACTTGAAAAAGACACCGATTGCAAAAACATATTGTAGCTGTCTCAGTACAAATATGCTGTTATAAGTTCATAAGAAAAGTTGAAGAAGTAAATAAGGACACTTCTAAGTTCTGATTAAACTTAACATTATTATTGAAAAAATTGCTTATTGTTTGGTTGTGAATCAAGCGAAGACGAAGCGGTCCATTATCTACGGAGTCGAATCTCAGGAACAAGGACCAGATCACCGGAACGACTAAACTATGTAGAATAGTTTAGTCTATGTATTATGTAGAATACCTACATAAGTAAGTTAGTGACATTATTTATACACGAATTTTTGAGCAGCTTGGTGGAGCTAGTATCTTCGAGTGTATTTTAGTAGATATCAATGTGTGTTAAGCGTTAGGCCTGCACTGAGGATGGGCAACTTCCGACGTCCCCGTGGTTCTTTAACGTCCCTCTGGTTCCGGTTAGTGTAGTGTATGTGAGAGACGGGGACCTACGGTTTAACGTCCTTATCCGAGAAGACGCGAGAATACATAACCAAACTATGATAAGCTAGAGAAAAACAAATGCAGAAGTGGTAGGAATTCTTAAGCAGTCTTCAATTAGCCATTTTGACATCTGCCTATCGCCAAACATTGCAACAACAAAACGAATGCTGTTGGAGAATTCAGATCGTAAATGAGAGGCGCGACTTCAATGTGTTGGTATACCAACTCATCTCGAAAGGGGCTCCGCCTCTCAAGAGGAACTTAACTGAACTCTACTTAATCCTTTGGGCGCAATTTAGTGCTTTAACCAAACCTCGCGCGCGGTTCATCAACTGCTAAACACGGCTAAGATCAGTACTAAAAAGGGGGAAATGTTGTACTTACAAGCTATGGCCCTTCCAAGCTGGCATGTCTCACAAAACAATTGTTCCTCAGGCGTCGGTTAATCGAGGGCGAAAAGGAAGGGGGTTTTATATGTGGATCATTAGTAGTCTGCACAAACGCCTATTTGTAATAAACCCGTATATTAGGAGGTCTGGCCCTTTAGCGATTCGAGAGACAGAACATGCCCGCAGCCGCCGCCAATTTTGACATTAATGCATGAAGAAGTCCAAAATTCGCATATAATTTCTAATGCGCATTTAAAATAAAAACGAATTTTCTACTTTCGTACTTCGCGCACACCATACCTAGTAGGTCTCCCTCTACTAACATGAGCACACATAAGAAATGGATGATTAAGAGTGACAGGTTTTCAGCACTATTTAAAAGCTTAGTAAAATGAACGGCAGGTATCGGGTTAAGTGGGGCGTTCCTATATACCATGGTGACAGCTATTCGCAAGTGAAGGCGCCATGAGTACAAGTTCTTGTTTAATAGGCCTTTATCACGCAATATTGATTAATAATATATAATAGTTATCAGAAAATGAAATCCAGTATTCAATTCTACACATCCGTATTAGTAAAATTGCAAAGTTTGGTGAAGATTGCTTCAATACTGACTGAGATATGAATTTTCAAAACTTCGTATTCTGGCTTATTTTTTAACAAGAAATGTATGGGAAAATAAATCGAAACGAGGCTGGACGGGCATCGATGCCCGTCCAGCCTCGACTTGACGTATTTGCCCATACATTTCTTTGTAAAAAGTAAGTCAGAATAGGAAGTTTTGAAAATTCATATCTCAGTCAGTTTTCAAGTAATTCTTTTGAAACTTTGCAGTTTTACTAATACGGATGTGTAGAATTGGAAACTGGATTTCATTTTCGGATATATATTATATATTAATAATCAATATTGCGTGATAAAGGTCTATACTATTGCATACCGCTAAAGACCTTATATAAGGGACGTGTCATTATTTAGCGGGGGGTGGGGGGAGGGGGAAGGCTCCTATTTTTGTGGGGAGGGTCCTAATTTTTTTCGCGTGTCTGCATTTTTGCCGTATAATACCCAAAATAGGCACATAAATGACATGGGGGAAAATCCCAATTTTTTTTACCTACCTACGACTGGTCACATTTTTTTTGGTTATGTTCAAGGGGAGGCTCCTAATTTTTTTTAGCCTTGTTTGAAAAAAAGTGGGAGCCCCCCACCACCCCCCTCCCCCCCGGGTAAATAACGACACGTCCCTTTTTGGGGTCAATATATTTAAGCTTTAGCTTATTCAACACATAAAATATACTCTTATTATATGTTTTTTTCACGTAATAAAGAGAGCATATTATACGGTGGCGCGAAGATATGAGTTTTATTTTCGAGTGGCAAGAACAATATTTTACGAATGAGCGCAGCGATTAGCGGCCCAGAATTATAAAATGCTTTTAATAGATAAAGATCAAATACGCCATCAAAAAAGCAGGAATTTTGGCAAGTGCCGCCCTTTGGCTCTACTTCACCTCTACCTCTACCTCTTGCCTCTTGCTGTAGCCCGACAAACCACGCATGTGCAATGTGTCGAAATGTGTTCTTGAATATTTTCAAGCGATAGAAGCCATGCACTCAGATAACCTGCTTCTGCTCTCTCGCTACGACACTCTTTTCAAACAGTTTGCAATGACAAATCTGGTTATTACAATGTTCTTCTATCATAACGCAGTGTCACATTTTGTCAGCAACAACTCCGTCCCGTTCGTGTAAAATTGCCAGGTCTATCATGTATTCGTGGTTTGACGTGCCCAAACTAAACTCCCTAATGCCTTTATTAAAGAAAGACGAACCCTTTAGATATTACCATATGCTTGTGGTTAAGCGAGTTTCAGGTCAACCAAGTAAATATTTGTCGAGTTATGGTAAATACGATTTTAGTAAGAAGTTACTGGGAACTTTGCGATTTGATGCCTTATCAATTTCTCTGATGACATCTTTGAAAACATTTAGTTCGCACACAAAAAGCATGGACAAACATATGAAGGTATATAGTATATATATATATATATATATATATATATATATATATCAGAATGCTCAGAATACCCAAGGAAAGACGGATTTTTAGTAAGACCAATACATTTAAAAAATAGACAATTTGTTTTTTGAAAGTGTAATGAGTCGGTATATCTTTTGAAAATAATGTAATCGATGCGACTTGAATTCGACGTATGCCCTAGGCCTAAGTAACTTTATTTATACTCGAATTTTAGAGTAGCTTTGGTGGAGCTAGTATCTTCGAGTGTATGTTAGTATAGATATTAATGTTTGTTAAGTGCGAGGCCTGCACTGAGCATGGTCACTCCCGCATCCCCGTGGTTCTTTAACGTCCCTCTGGTTCCGGTTAGTGTAGTGCATGTGAGAGACGGGACCTACGGTTTAACGTCCTTATCCGAGAAGACGCGAGAATACATAACCAAACTATGATAAGCTAGAGAAAACAAATGCAGAAGTGGAAAGAATTCTTAAGCACAGTTCAATTAGCCATTTTGACATCTACCTATCGTCAAACATTGCAACAACAAAACGAATGCTGTTGGAGAATTCAGCTCGTAATGAGAGGCGCGACTTCAATGCGTTGGTATACCAACTCATCTCGAAGGGGGCTCCGCCCCTCAAGAGTAACTAAACTGAGCTGTACTTAAGCGCAATATGGTGCGTTGACCAAACCTCGCGCTTGATTCATCAACTGGTAAAGAAAATGCTAAAGGGAAAAATGCTTGTAATTACAAGCTATGGCATTTGCAAGGTGACATATAAAACAAAAATTGTCGCTCGATCTTAAGTAATTGAGGGCGAAGAAGGAGAGGTTTTCATTAGTGGTCAGTACAAACACGATCTGTTCCTCGCGTGTGGTTCATCAACGGGTAAAAGAATATACTAAAGCGAAAACTGTTTGTACTTACAAGCTATGGCACTTCCACGGCGACATGTCACACAAAATAATTCTCGCTCGATCTTAAAGTAATCGAGGGCGAAAAAGGAGTAGGTTTTCATTAGTGGTCCGTACAAACACGATCTGTTCGACTCACCTGTTTATAGTTAGTTAGCCCGTATATTAGGCGGTTCTGGCCCCTTGAGCAATTCGAGACAGAACATGCCCAGCCGCTTCCAATTGACACTAATGCATGATGAATTCCAAATTCGCATATAATTTCTAATGATCATTTAAGAGCGGATGTCCGTAACGGTAGATTTTGACATTACATGTCAGAATGAAGCCTGTTATCAGCTGTTTCTAACGATATATTTTTTTATCTCGTTGCGATAAATATTTTCGGAGAAATCCGGCCAAGTTTAGTACCGAGGCCGTTTTTACCGCACCAATAAAATAATCAAAAATACAAAATAATGAAGTATAGGAAATCACACGACTTCGAGTTCAATTTGGAATTTATTTGCACGAGTGGGTTTTTAAAAAAGTATCAAAATTGCACGAGCCGATGGCGAGTGCAATTTTAGCTTTTTGAAAAACCCACGAGTGTAAATAAATTCCAAATGGAACGAGAAAAGTCGTATGATTTCGTATTAATAATACACATGAAAACATTTCCAAGGAGTCATTCACAATCTGCTTACAAACTGATCAAGCCGCACGCATTTTTCCTTGATTGAAATCTGGACCGAAACCTGACTGAATTTGAGCATGAACAAAAAACAAAGTTTAGATAATATAGCTCTAGTGTTATCAAAAGATTTTAGCATTTCAAAGGAAAATTTGCATTTTGTTAACCATTTTTTCACTTTGTTTCCTTTTTTTGGCACTTTGTTACCTCAAAACTTTTTTTCATGTGTACTATTATAATAATAATAAGGGAATTTATATAGAGCCTTTTCTCATACGGATCCAGAGCGCTTTACAATATTAAAAGTTAAAAAGTTACATACTTTAAATAAATAATACTATGAATAATAACAGAACAAATTACATTTTAATGCTAAAAGAATTAAAAACTAAATGCAAGGCGCTTTGGAAAATTTAAGCTGTGAGAACACATAATTCTTGTCATTTTAAGCAGTTTTTTTTATTTTCCCAGCGGTGAGAATTGAATATTTTACGAATTTTTAAAGAAATAGACTTTTTTGGAGCCCCATTTATAGGGTATCTTTGACGTGGTTTATCGGGTAGATCCATGTACATTTGACAACTGAAATTTTCTCAGGGTAATAGAGCGATGATAGATGTTCACAAATATCAAATAACTTGTGGGCATGCTACTTTTGTGATCAGCAGTGGCGATAAAAATACCTTAACGTGGTGACTAAAACCTCACGGCATCACACTGTTGACTTGACAAGCGTGGAGGGAAAATTTGCAAATATCCCTGCTGAAACGAGAATAAGAGTCTAACAAATATCCTCAGAGAGTTATCGAGGTTTCTCGCTTGAGTTTGAATCTGCAGAGATATAATCAAAGCTCTCGATCAACTCTGAGTTATCAAATTATTGTTTAGGGAGCATTCATTATTTATGCCAGGGGTGGGTTGGCAAGAATTAAGGGGGGCCATGTTAAATTCGGCACGTTCAAGTAGGGGGTCACCAGAAAATATGAAAACAACTGTGAGGGGTCATCTACGTTTTATGGCAGTGACTTTAATTCAACATATTGATACAAGAGGATGCACGCCTGTAAAACTGCAACAAACTGTTCAAGCACACAGGAAATGGTCTACTTGGTATCTAGATGTCCCAACATTTCGTCCTGATCTAAAGGGGGAAGGGGAGGGGGACTATCATTATTATGAAACTTGCCTAAAGGGGTTTTAAGGTATTTATTGATACTTGGAGGGGGGTCAAGAGGTTTCTGGGCTGAATGAAAAGTCTTGCCAGCCCAACCCCTGGCATAAATAATGAACGCTCCCTACCATCTCGGAACACTAGAACATGACCATGTGTTAACTTGTCCTCGCGAAACAACACGAAAATCCACTTTTCGCCAGCAAACGAGCTCTATTTTTCCGTAAAGTAATGAGAAATACCTTCGGAATATCTAAAAACGTACCTTGCAAGCCATATTCGACAAGATTTAAGGCCATTTTAGTGGAGAACACGCGGCGAAAAAACATAACCCAAGTGAGCACAGGTAGCCCGAAAAATGGAATACAGCGTTCTACAACGGCGTAAGTCGTACGGGATATACGATTTTGTTGATTATCAAATTCCTTCAACTACTAACAACTCATAAAGTCCCTCTTCAGCAATGAGCGCTCCGGATATTTATTTTACCCGAAAAGTGAACCTTGAAACAAGGGGACGGCGACCATTATCACTTTTGACGGGGGTAGTAGTGGGGGATTTTTTTAACATAGAAACGAGTTTTATTTGTGGTTGCTGGTGCAAACAATTTATTTATTGTCTGTAAAACAATCATATTCTGGATATTTTGCTTGGAAACAATTTATTTTGGTGCGTAGTACTTCTGCAAACAATTGTTCATTTATTTTTCAAATTTTGAGAATGGCGAAAACTTCCTGAAAAACCAAACACTGTAGCACGTTCTAAACTGGTCAGGGACAAACTCCTTCACAGATCTAGTCTTGGACTTCGCGCATGATCTGGTCGGCGCGACTCTGTCAAGTTCCGGGTGCAAGCATTTGTACCCTCCTTTAAACCGGTGAACTCCTTCTAAAATCTCATTGTTAAATATATCAATGCTTAATACTAATACTAAGAAAAGCGACTGACAATAATAACTATCCTAAGGTAGAAACTTAAAGAATTGGTATGAAAGGAAAAAGTGTGAGCATTAATTTCTTTCAAAAAGTTTAACATTGTTGACTTTATTATTATTATAACAATCTCGACAAGATAATTTTTGCTTCATCATAGACAAAACGTTTCTCATATTCTGTTTAAGGGAGTGGCAACTGGAGCGCAGCGTGGGAGCCTCTCAGGTTAATGCTTTTGAAATATAATTTACTTTGAAAGATAGAGCGGTTTTCTTGTGACTGTCGTGAAAACAATTGCAATTGAGCAATCATTAGCCAATCAGAATCGAGAGAAATCACGACTTGCTCCTGAATGGCTTTTTTTCTCGTCCAATTGCAAGCCGAACCAATTACTAAGTAATTACACAATTGTATTTACTACAGAATTCGATTGGCTGAGAAAACGAGTAGCCAATGAGAACGCAAAGCGCGAATTACATAACAAGTCTTGACGCCAGTCATGCGAAATCCGTTCTATCCGTAAGGCAATAGACCTCTTTCGCTTGGGCGTAATGTTTACCCATTTCAGATCACGTGGCATTCCCCCGAGTATTCTTTCTTTGTTTTTCTGCTACGCACCGAAGGATACATGAATATGGAAGCATTATAAACAAAGAAAGATTATTCAAATGAATGCCACGAGATCTGAAATGGGTAAACATTACGCCCAGCGAAAGAGGTCTATTCGGAGCAAGACCGTTGATCAATTTATACATATGAATTGCTTTTGTCCTCGCACTCTGGTTCCCTTAAGAGGCCTTTCATCTTTCATCCTGAATGCATTCGTTCGTGGAGTAATAAGCTGCCACGACTACTACAAAATGTCTTACAATGTGAACATTGTTAATTCTTCACTGCTAAAGGTGCATGTCGATGGAGTGTTATAGAACAGGTCGCATGCTTTTCTCTAGTATTCATTACGGGTTTATTGTCCTGGTTTTGGCGATTCGAAGGCTGTAAGCTTGAAAGCGTATCTCGATGGTTTGTTACACTTGAATTGAGTTGTTTTTGCCCTTCGCACATTACTGTGTTATTAGAAGGCATTATTTCTGTACTTGTGGTCATATTTTTTTGTCCTTCACAGATCACGGGGTTATTAGCAGGCATTGTTACTGTACTTGTGGTCAAATGTTTCCCCCTTTCACACATTATTGGGTTATTAGAAGACATTGTTTCTGTACTTGTTGTCGACTGTTTGTGTCCTTCACACATTACGCGGTTATTAGAAGACATTGTTTCTGTGCTTGTTGTCAACTGTTTTTGTCCTGCACCAATTACGGGGTTATTAGAAGGCATTGTTTCTGTACTTGTGGTCAAATGTTTGTGTTCTTCACACATCACGGGGCTATTGAAAGACATTGTTTGTGTACTTGTTGTCGACTGTTTTTTTCCTTCACACATCATACATGGCTTCACACATTTATATGGCTTAGATCCTGGGTGTATTCGCTCGTGGCATTTACGCTCGGCATTCGTGGTAAAGCATTTACTACAATACTGACACTTATGAGGTTTAATTCCTAAATGTCTTTGTTTATGTCTTGCTAGAACGCCTGCCCAGGTAAAACATTTGTTGCACTCATCACATTTATATGGCTTAACTCCTGAGTGTGTTCGCTCGTGTGATAGACGTTCTGCACTTGTGGTGAAGCATTTAGTACAATACTTACACTTATGAGGTTTAATTCCTTGATGCCTTTTTTTATGATCTGCTAGGATGTAAGCCTTGGTAAAACTTTTGTTGCACTCATCACATTTATATGGCGTTACTTCTGAGTGCATTCGCTCGTGGCATTTACGTGCGTCATTCGTGGTAAAGCATTTTGTGCAATACTGACACTGAAAAGGTTTCATTCCTAAATGTATATTTTTGTGTCTTGCTAGAACGTGGGCCAGGGTAAAACATTTGTTGCACTCATCACATTTATATGGCTTAACTCCTGAGTGTATTCGCTCGTGTGATACACACTTCCCACGCGTAGTAAAGCCTTTATCACAATACTGACACTGAAAAGGTCTAATATCCTTTATAGCAAAGTGTGTGTCATTTCTAAATCCACTGGAAGTGTTTACATGATCTTGGATTTTGGGTTGCAGCACGCCAGGACTTGAACTGCTGCGTGACTTGAGCTCAAACGTGACCTCTTTCTCGAGTGTGTGACGGAACTCAATGTCGGCGAATCCCTGCCGTTGGTGTTGACGAATCGAATCGTCATCCGCCATTTCTAGAAACTCCATATTCCCCTGTTCAACGCGCTTTCTTCGCACATCCTCTAGTGTTTCAAAGAGATCAAATTCTTCATTTTGAACAGTTTCTTCCTTTACAAGAATTTGAGAATAATCATTAGTAGCTAAAGAACAGTTCTCATAATCTTCACCCCTATGCCCCTGATAAGTATCTTGACCTTTATTCGTGACCCGTTGTCGGCGAGACAAAATATTGTCTTGCACGTCTTCAAGTATGCTAGAGAGGTCAAATTCTTCACCTTTTTCTTCTTTGATTGTATGATGGAATTCGCAACTCATAGCCATGCAACTACTGATCTTGCTTGTCCTTTCCTCATTTCTAAATCTCATCCCAGACGGCAACATTTCCTCTTCCACTGTATAAGGAATATCAAAGTCTCCATAGTCAACTTTTTCTTTCTTTATGACACGATGAAGGTAATTATCATTTCCCACAAGAGCGCCCACTTTCGGAATTAGTTGAGATGATTCCCTGGTTCAGTGATTTTATTCCGAAAAAGAGAGAATGACTGATAATTACATGCGCGAGCATTATTACGTAAGTTAATTACACAATTAGAATGTCCCACATATTTTCAACACCCTCCGGGGCCAGCAAGAAGCAATAGGTTTTAACAAGATTATAAGTAGCTGCAAGTTGATAATGATTTTCGGATTTTAGTGTTCCAAGTGTTCTGATTTGTTGTTGTCTGGATCTGCCTGACTATCGTTTTCGTCCTGCGGATTTGATGTTCCCGCTTTAGTGGGTGAAGGTGTGTCTAGATTCTCGTTGCAAATGGAGGTGTGATGTTTTCGTCCACATTTTAGGCATCTCCCTTTAGCGTAGCAGTGGGTCTGAGTGTGATTAAATCCCAAACAATTGAAGCATCGCTTTTGTCGTTCCAAGTGTGTTCGCCTCTCAAGTGCTGATTTGATTTCGGTGCAATCATCGTGTCGGTGGAGTCTATTGCAGTACACGCATGGTTTGGGTTTGTTTGATGATATGCGCTGGCCAGAAAGCAGTGCGCTTGCCGTTGGTATAAGAACTTCGTCTGCCAATTCTGATATTTCGGACTCACGATGATTTGCTGCAGATTGTGGTGCATGACATCTTTCTCGACTCTCAATCTCACTTCGGAATGCTTTTCTCAGCTCATCCAGAGACTTGTCTGCCGATGGAGTTGCCCTGAATATGAATTGCATAACATCCTCTGGTAGCTTTTTTAAAAGGATTGGAATGAGTAAGCTGCCATATGAATCTGAATTTACATCTAACGCCTCTAGACCTCGAATGTTAGCTTCGTATGTGTCGTAGAATTTTCTTAGATCGTTTAGTTTGTTGGATGGTGGAGGAATATTCAGCATTGATTCCATATGTGCATTGATCAGAATTTGTTTCTGTCCGAAACGTTCTTTCAGGATTTGGATTGCCTTTCGATAATTGCTGGTTGTCAATGGCAACCCTGATATCGCGCGCGCAGCTTCTTCTTCAAGACTTCCTTTCAAATAGGTCATTTTTTCTATATCTGGAACATCATCATTTTCATCAATCGTCGCGGAAAAGCTGTCCCAAAACGTCTGCCAATTCAGCGGATCGCCATTGAATTGCTTGATTCTTAGTTTTGGTAGATGCACGTGGATTCTTTGTGACTGACCTTTCGGAGGTTGCTCTACCGGTGATGGTTGTTTGCTTTCAAGGAGTCTTGTTATCTTCAGTTTCCACAATTCGATCTTGTCCTGGACCGACAAAGCTTCCTCGTATCGCGGCTGATGTCCTCGGGTTCTTCCAGATGAAGTATGATATTATTATCCATCGCGGAAATTTCGAGCGCGCGCTTTGTAAGACGCTCCAACAACGCGCGTAGTTCGTCGATGTCATCGCTTTCTTCCGATAATAACCTTTCGGCTTTCTTGATGTCTTGAGTACAATGACCACGATAGGCTCCCCTGACCGATTTTAGCCTCGAAAGCTCTTTAGACATTACGTCTAAAGGCCGGGTTTCGGCACCAGTTTCGGAATTAGTTGAGATGATTCCCTGGTTCAGTGATTTTATTCCGAAAAAGAGAGAATGACTGATAATTACATGCGCGAGCATTATTACGTAAGTTAATTACACAATTAGAATGTCCCACATATTTTCAACACCCACCTTACGTTCTTTGTCCTCGGCTTCAAATGTGGCGACACAAGGAACTTGTTGCTAATGACGAAATAAAAAGTCCAGTAAGTGCTGCGAGTCGCTAAAATGGGTTGGAAAGAAGTCAAACAAACGCCCATACGTTAAAAAGGTTAAACAATATTTGAACTATTGTGAGCAAATCTACGACAGTTTGCAAAGAAAATGAGGGGGAGAGGAATTTCTAGGAGTTTTAAAGGAGCGGTGTCACAATTTTAGCAGACTTGGTGATGTAAAAAACATCCAAATAACTGATGGATGACAAAAATACTAGTCTAGGTTGGTTAAATAGCCCTTTAGCTACAAAGCGATCATGATTGTAGGCTTCATGCACGTATCACAGAGCGGATGGAAACGGATTGAACAATGCGCTTTCGAAATCTTGTTGGGATGAACAGTTATCGAAGTTTGAAGTTACATCAAAATCGGTAAGAAAACCGGCAGTCTTGCCGATAAACTTACCTACGTTGCTTACTAGGCTAATATCAAGTGTTAATAAAATCACACGCACTATCACGAATCCTGCATTCTGAGTTTTGAAAAGGCCGGCGTTTTTAAGAAAAACAACATTTCTTAAAACATATAAATAAATACAAAGTTTCATTATTCGAAGGTAGTGTGTGAGTGTGATTTTCCTAAAACAATTAGATTACTCGCTCTCGATTTCTATGAGCTTGGTAGTTGACTCGTTGAGGACTCCTCGTCAACTATCAGCTCAAAGAAATCAGGAGCTCATAATCTAACTGTTAAATACATGGACGGCGGAAGCAAAAAATTATTGGGGGGGGGGCACCACGGATATTTTAAAAGTTCGTTACCATGCCTCCCCCTTGAACTACCACGGAAATTCCTACCGGTAATTATAAAATGTTGTTACCGGTACTGTTAGCCAGAAAATTACTGTGACCCAGCCACTTTAAGTTCCTGGAGAAATTAATTAAACTTTTAAATATTTCAAATGTCGCCATTCGTCTATGTGACATTCTTTTCTCTGTTAGCTTTATTTTAGAAATCGTGCTGCACGAAAGAAATCTGGAATGGCTTCCCCGACCACAGCTTTGTGCCCTCAGTCACGTACAACACTGAAATGGCTTCCCTGACAACAGAGATGTGCTTTTCACAAAGCAAAACATGGATTCTCTATCTTCCGAAAGCTCTAGAATTTAATAACTTTTACTAGACAAATAAAGTGTAGAAACTAAATTGTTGTCTTGAGCTATAAAACAATTGCCCACACGTTTTCGAAATAACTGAATACGAGACAGTTTCTCTGAAAAGTAAACCACAGATTGAAGCCTTCGCAAAAACAGATGTGCCACTCAAAAATCCCTGCATAAAGTAACTATTTAATGTGCTTTTAATATGTCTGTAATAAAGAAAGTCTAAATGGAGTCCAAGGTTTTGCAAACAAAAATGAAATAATTTGAAAAATGCATAAATACAGCAAAATTGTGATTTTTTTGGCAAATTTGAGACATTTACCCTACCTTATGTAATGCCTAAACAAAATGTTATTTTGATTTTTCTAGAGTCACAAAGTGATGGGCTGTTTTCTTGTTGTGCTTTAAAATCTGTGTGATATGGATCAAATTGAGCCTCAGGCATGTACCTATCTTTCTATGTTATTGCCCTGTGTCTGCAGGTTGGGTGCTATGATGCGATTTTTTCCGGTAGCCTCAGCTAGACTACTAAAGTTTCATGTGTTCTAAAATTTTACACCAAAACTTTCCGATGTTCTGCAAAATTTACCCCCCCCCCCCCTCCTCCCTATAAAACCACCAACCCACCTCCCCCCTGCGACATAATTAACCAACAGTCCCTAACATAGTCCTATAAAAACATTTATTTTATAAACTATCGTGTTTTATCAGGATTTCGGCCACTGAGAAATATCGTAATTTTCACATGTGAAAAATACGATAATGCCCAATACTTGCGAAATTCATCAAATCTTTTTGAAAATTTTTCACGACAAAGTTTATATAATAAACAGAATAATACATGGGCGCTTGGAAATATGAAATTTATCTTCTAGTGTTCAAATTTGATCTCGTGAGATATCATTGTAACACTCGACTCGAAGATAAATTCCATATCCCCGCACGCCCATGTATTATTCTCTATATCACTATCACGAGAGAGAGTATGTAGTGAATTATTTCGTGCTCCAATAATAGCTTCCCATAAAGTCTATAATCGTCTAAAATTCTCACCTTTTCCTCAGAGTTTGACTTTCTTGTCACTCTGTTGTCCGCCATTTTAGATCGTGATGCGTCCGCTGACAGAATATCGCGGACGCACCGTTGTATTGCGTCCGCGATCTGACCGATCAGCGGACGCATCACAATCCAAAATGGCGGACAACAGAGTGAAAAGAGAGTCAACAAACTCCGATGAAAAGGTGAGAATTAATGAAGATTAACAACTTTTCGTGAAGCTTGTTACTACAGCAAGACACTATTATTTCGATACTCAGTCCTTGCTATGAAAATATTTATTCATGGAACGATTATTTATGAGATTTGTGGAAATGGCGTTTTCCGAGCATTACTCCATTAGCCCTTCGTCTGACCTGTTTGCTTGAAACGTCAGCAAAACATCATTTAACCTTAGGCTTCCCAGGATCATTGAGGAACTCCAGAGTTGATAGTTTGCAGTTTTATAATCGCTGTGTGAAGTTTGACTGAGTTGAGTTCGATGAGCAACCTCGTTCCCAGGGTCTTCTCGGTCGTTTTTCAAAACGGCGGTTGACTCGGGAGAAGACCCTGGGGGAGGCTGAGACACGTGACCAGTTCGAAACAAAGGGCAAACCTTGTTCCTTTGTCTTCAAACAGTGGTCATGTGACTCAGCCTCCCCCAGGGTCTTGTGCTAGACTTGAAAATCCATCTTGAAAATTACCCACAAGACCCTGGGGATGAGGTTATTCGATGAGCGCTAAAATATGACCCGGCCTTACTAATCAAACGTTCGATAATCGAACTTAATCGAACACCAATCGTTCGATTGATTTTGATTGAGTTCGGTAATCGAAAATAATCAAACTCACCAACAATATTTTCAATCAAACATAATCGAACGTTCAATTACCGGACAATGCCCTCAATCAAACCCAATCAAACTTCAAATGAAAAACGGGCATTAAATTAAAAACCGAAATCATCACTAAACCAAGATTAGTACATCAGTTTGGCTTGCCTGGTGCATACACAATTGTTATGGGGGTATAATGCAGTATGGCAGTAACACTATAATATACACCCGTTAATACCTGGAATAACAAACATTTTAGAGTTGAAACAGATTGTTAGTTACCCTGTGAGAAGTGCAGATTTCCTTACAGAGTAATAGCTAGTCACATTCAGGACAGTGTTTTTTTTGTGTGTGCCAAAAAACACTGGGAAGACCACCAGCAATGCCACAGAGTACTTACATAGCTAAAATGAAATTTAATTAAGCTAGTTGTCTATTTGTTATGCCCCCATTGCATGCCACTGATGAGTCTTCCCCAATTTCTAAAGTCATTTAAAATTTCCAAACAAAATCGAACTTAATCAAACCAATCATTTTGATTTTGTTCGATTGAGTTTGGTAATCATACTCACCAAGAGTTTTGTTTAATTATGTTTGATTACCAAACCAAATCAAAACCAATCGAACGATTGTTGTTTGATTAGGTTTCGATTGAAATTTTGTTCGATTAGTTAAAACGGGGAATTATGAGTACTAACAAGAAATAAAAAAGCTGTACGAATTGTTTTGAAGAGGCAACAAGTCGGGTTGATTCACCACAAACACTTTATTACAACATGGCAGACATGAGGCCAAACCGTGAGCAGACCATCAAACAACATATAGGCTAATAGCCATAAAACACTATGGCACAATCTTCCTATACAGAAATATGAATGGAATACAGGGCTCGAAATTAAGAAAAAAAAACAAGGCGTAGTTTTACGCTTAGTTCTTAAAAATTTTAGGGGGAATCCTCAAACTTTTAGGCATAATTTTTAAAAATTCCTGCTGTACAGTGCACCGTACATGCACGTGTGCAATTTGTTTACATTGTCCGCATCAAGTCAATACATCATGTGTACAGAACAACATTATTTTTACACTTTTAAAATATGCTTTAGACGTATTTAAGCCTGTATCGGGCGCAATTTCGAGCCCTGGAATAGGAAATGAAAAGTTAACATGAGTCAGGTTATAAGGCAAATAAAGCTATACAATGTACTACTGAAAAGCTAGCAAAAATGTAAATATGGTGTGGCAAACTGTGACAATACAACTGTACATAATCACTACATAACAGGCTATGGTAGGGTACACACACATCACTACATATACAACTGTATACGTAGTGATGAGTCAACATGTATACAACTATTACACACAGACATACATGGCTACCTGTGGGACCATTTGTGTGTGTGTGGGGGGGGGGGGGGGGGGGAGGGGTGACCCCTTTTTTTCTCTCCTCCTCTTCCCCTATTTCTTCTCCAACTAATTTCACAGAAACAGTCACTGGCAATACAAGGGTGTGTGAAATACTATGGCATGGGCAAAAAAATAATATATAGATTTAGCCACTGGCTAAAAGCAGAGCTCCTGGTTATACATTTTTCTGTGTTAATGAGACAAAAAGGTTGCCTTTGTACATAAATAGCCTTGCACTGTCATACCACGTGACTAAGCACTTGCACCCATATGCCCCTTGTCACTTTGATAATTTCACCCAAGTTTGTTGGTTGTCTAAGGTTCATCGCTTCCAGCGATATATTCTTTTTCTCCTATGATGACATCAACTATGACGCCATACCACGTGACCATGCAGTTACACCCTCCTTGCCACTTGGACAACTTCACCCAAGTTTGGTTGTCTGAGGTTCATCCCTTCCAAAGATATATACCTTTTCTCGTTTGATGGCATCATTGATGACGTCACAACACGTGACCACGCCGCTGCACCCCCCCTTGGCACTTAGACAGCTTTACCCAAGTTTGGTTGTCTAAGGCTCATCCCTTCCAAAGATATAAACTTTTTCCCGTTTGATGACTTCATTGATGACGTCACACCACGTGACCACGCCGCTGCACCCCGCTTGCCACTTAGACAACTTCACCCAAGTTTGGTTGTCCGAGGTTCATCCCTTCCCTAGATATATACCTCGTCTTGTTTGATGACGTCATCGATGACGTCATACCAAGTGACCATGCTGTTGCACCCCCCTTGCCACTTAGACAACTTCACCCAAGTTTGGTTGTCTGAAGTCCATCCCTTCCAAGACATAAACCTTTTATTTAGCTCCGCTATAAAACTGGTCATGGGTTGCCAGTGTGACGACGGAACCACGGTGGAAGTATTTAAACGGAAGTCCATGACAGAATAGGTCGATGCATATACACTTTTGTGTTGTGCTTTTTTTCTCCTGCATGTAGCTATGGGGCTCCGCTACGCGGGCGCCTTCCGCGGGAGCTCCGCTATAAATGACAGAGCGGGAGGCGAAGTTAAAAATACAATAAAATAAAAAGGTCCAAAGTTCATCCGCACAAAATAAATAATGTTTTCATGTGCACAAAATAGATATTAATGTTAATCAGGAGAGTGCTAGTTGACAAGGGGCTGTCGCAGGTCTTGTTGAGCTATAGTGGCTGTAGCAGATCTCGTCGGTTGTCCTTGTTTTCACAAAGCTGTGCCTCGCAAAGAAGACAAGTAAACTAAACGTCGGCAGATTTCACAAATCCTGGCAGAATTGTAGCTTCGTTGGCACAGGTCACAGAACTTGGTTTGCCAAAGGAACGTTGATACATGCAAACAAAATAAATCAAATTTGAGCAAAGTTCACCAACAGCGGCTTCGTGTGCCTCAGATTGTAGATCTTGTTTTCCGCAGTCGTTTACATGCTTACAACGAAAAAACAGAATGAAAATAAATGCTTGGGACATGGCACGGACTTTGCCCTGCCACGTGTTGAGAAAGGCTACTTCAACTTGAAAGTACACTGGGCGCGAATCGTTCAAAACCGTCTTCATTGTCACATGTAGCTCCATGGATCCTTCTCCTTTGAAAGGCCAGGAGATCAGCATTCTTCCAATCCTGCCGCTGGACACCACGTTTTGAAGAGACAACAAGTCGGGTTTGATTCTCCACAGACACTTTATTACAACATGGCGGACATGAGGCCGAACCTTGAAGAGGTTCTTGGTCGCGAGACCGCTTACCATCTAACAACTTATAGCAGGCTAATAAAGACAGCCATATAACACTATGGCGAAAGTTAAAAATACCCTTATCTAGTCCTTTAGTGCTTATGTATCAGTCAATTCCAGCGCTGACCATGCCCCCCCGGGCAACCCCCGGGATTTTGGTCATTTCTAAAAATTAAACTGAAAATTCCCCGCCCCCGGGCTAGCAAAAATGCAAAATACCCCACGGCGGGGAACACAAAAAGCGGAAAAATGCCCCACCCCCGGGACGAGAAAAAGACGATAAGATTCCATCGACTCTGCGTGACAAAGCTTCACAACAAAAACTTCAATTCTATTTATACTGTCCGAGCATTTATAATTCGTTTCAGTAAATATACTTTAGTTTTCTTCTTTGAACGAGTTCTCATTTCATTGAAAGTGAGACAAAATATAATTAAAGAAGTGAAACTATGGTATTAGTACAATATCGGTAGACATTCCTAGGCCATTCGCCGTTGTAGCCATTTCTGCAAAATTGTCTCCGGAATCTCTCAATGCGAAATTTGCCTTTATTCTATTTGCAGAGCAACTATTTCACAGTTATGTTACTTGACTTTTTTGCAAAATTGGGACTCTTTTATAGTGTCAATTCATTTTTAGGTTTTTCCACCGAGACGAAATTGCGAAATCTGTTTCTTCTCTATAGAAAACGTTAACAGCGAAATGTGCAAATGTGTCTTCCCCAAACGTGGTGTATACGGGCCATGCTCTGCATTATATTTTATGTGGCGTCATTTTCTGTAACTGGGACTTTGTAACTGCCAAACGATAGTTATTGTAACTGGTGTTGTAGTTCGCAAAACCCGACGCGCTTGAGATGAGAAAACCAAAATTCCCCACCCCCCTCCCCCGGGGAAAAACAATTCCCGACCCTGGGGCCAGCAAAATTTTCAAAATTCCCCACCCCAGGGAAGGCACTGGTGCGCAAATGCCCCACGGTGTCCCGGGGGGGGGATGGTCACCGCTGGAATTGACTGATACATTAAATAAATGACTGCTAGCATTTATTCAGTCACAAATACACTTTTAAGCGAGTTTTAGCCCATTTTATTGTCACCTCTTACTCTACTTATTTTCTGGAAGGCTGCAATCTTCGAAATTCCAAACACACGGCGATCCAAAAATATCCCACGATTTTTTCACAAAAATCATGGTCGCTTGCTCAAAGAAACCTCACATGAAAGTACAAATGCAGCTTTCTTGCTTACCTTTTTCGTGGAGATCAACCCCTCTAAATGAAATAACTGGTGAATCTTTTGAGCCTCATGAATTCGTCCTGAGCCCACGACTGCCACTTCAGCATCTTACATGGTAAAACAAGAACCGTTGTGACATTTTTTTCTCCCTTCGAGGGGTGGGCCAGACATTCTCTCGGGATATTGTCACTTCCCGTCCTGGACCTGGTAAAACGTTTTGTGCATGTGAATGCGTGACCGGCAAGACGGCGGGGAAAGTTCTCTCTTCCTTTGATTAATTCAAATCCAGCATTTTAAAAACTTTTTAATTTCTCGTAGGTACTCATATGTATTATAGCTCTTATCGAACTCAGTCAAACTTCACACAGCGACTATAAAACTGCAAACTATCTATTTTGGAGTTCCCTCACTGATCCTGGGAAGCCTATGGTTTAACATAAATCACAATCTTTTGTTGTTATTCTCCATGTGTATGTCCCTGCCTACACAGAGCATCTAGTAAAACTAGTCAAGTGGTTTCTTTCAGTCTTGCAATCATTTAAGGGTCCATTTACTTGCTATGATTTGTGGGGCCAATTGTTGGACGGTGTATTCACACGCCTCAATTTGTCGGGTCTCTTCTTTGGTCTGAGACTAGCTTTATGCAGTTTGTTTGTCAAACATCGAAAAACAGTCTAAAAAGTCAACTAGTGTTTGATATATTGCTTGAAAAACCTTACAAGAACGTGACAAATCTTACAAGATCTTACGAGAACGCGACAAATCTTACCAAGATCTTAAAGAACGTGACAATTTTCATTTCATTTTTAGATTTTTACCATGCTCGCTCCATGCCAAGTAGTGTTGCCTTTTCACTTTTTATCTATGTGAAATCTGCTGGCCATGTTATAAAGGAATGGACAATATTTAGTTGTGCGTCCATCTACTTGATCCACCCTGACAGTTGGGAGAGCACTCTGATCGGTATGACGTTTTTTTTACATCTGCCGTGTATGAATGTCCCCACCCTCAGGATATTTCCTGGAATTCTGATGGAAAATGTCTATTATTTTAGAACATTGTACCAGATTTCTAACCTCAATCTTGTTTTTAGGAAAAGATCGATTTACACTCCACAATTGGAAACATGCTCAGAGAAACCAAAGCAAGCTTTCTTGATGGAGTAGATAATTCCCTTCTACGCGTGATTAAGGATGAAGTAGTTGAATATGAAGACTGTAGTTTCTTAAATGTAGAGGAAGGAGAAGAGGTCTCGTCTCAGGTTAGTTGGGAAAATCAGCACAGAACAAGAAAAAGTAATAGCCCTGTGAATGCTTGTAGTGACTTATATGTCACAATCAAAACTGAAGAAAATGATGACCAATTCGACCTCTTAAACATACTTGACAGCGTACAAAACGACAGTTTGTTTGCAAGCCCAGCATTCGTAGAAGTTCAGGATAAAAGTTCTGGTCGTTGTAAGCAACAAAACTGTGAAGTTTCTCAGGCAAGTTTTAAAAGCCGGCCTAATGATGTTAATCGTATTGTCAAGGAAGAACACGTTCCAGTTGAAGAATTTAGTCTTTATCAAGCACTACATGAAGCGGACTTCTTGAAGAGCCAAAACTTCATTTCTACCGAAAAGCAACAGGAACTCGGAGGTCTTGGCAAACGTTGTCATCATATCCCCTCGCATTCAGGAGATAAACGTTATGAATGCCAATATTACAGTAAATGTTTCGATTCGTCGTCTATTCGTACGACACACGAACGAATACACACAGGAGTTGGTCCATTTAAGTGTGAAGAATGCGGTATTCCATTCAAAACATCGATTGATCTAAAAGTACATCAACAAATACATTCGGCATTTAGACTATATAAGTGTGAAGAATGCGGTACCGCATTCAAAACATCGAGTGAGCTAACATTGCATAAACAAATACATTCAAGAGTTAAACCTTTTGAATGTCGACATTGCAGTAAATGTTTCTTACGATCGAGTTGTCGTACGCAACACGAACTAACACACACGGGAGCCAGACCATATAAGTGCGAAGAATGCGGTAAAACGTTCAAAACATCGAGTCATCTAACTGAACATAAACGGATACATTCAGGAGTTAAACCGTTTGAATGTCAATATTGCAGTAAATGTTTCACACAATCGAGTGCTCGTGCGCGGCACGAACGAACACACACAGGAATTACACCATATAAGTGTCAAGAATGCGGTAATGCATTCAAAACGTCGGGTGAGCTAACAAGTCATAAACGAATACATTCAGGAGTTGAACCTTTTGAATGTCGATATTGTAGTAAATGTTTCTTTCGATCGAGTTGCCGTACGCAACACGAACTAACACACACGAGAGCCAGACGATATATGTGTGAAGAGTGCGGTAAGGCATTCAAAGCATCGAGTCATCTAACAGACCATAAACGGATACATTCAGGAGTTAAACCTTTTGAATGTCGATATTGCAGGAGATGTTTCACACAATCGAGTGCTCGTACGAGACACGAACGAACACACACAGGAGTTACACCATATAAGTGTCAAGAATGCGGTAATGCATTCAAAACGTCGGGTGACCAAACGAGACATAAACGAATACATTCAGGAGTTAAACCTTTTAAAATTCGATATTGCAGTAAATGTTTCTTACGATCGAGTTGTCGTACGCAACACGAACTAACACACACAGGAGTTACACCATATAAGTGTGAAGAATGCGGTAATGCGTTCAAAACATCGAGTCATCTAACAGTACATAAACGGATACATTCAGGAGTTAAACCTTTTGAATGTCAATATTGCAGGAAATGTTTCACACATTCGAGTGCTCGTACGCGACACGAGCTAACACACGCATGAGTTACACCATATTAGTGTAAAAAATGCGGTAAGGCTCTATTGCGCCGATAAGGTCAGAACGTTATGCTCTAATGCTTAAATAAACGGATACATTCAGGATATAAATTCTTCAAGGCCCCGTAGGATAATATGATGTGGAATGGATGGTTAGAACTGCGGTTCTTGAATGGTAAATGAATAAATGTTCATTGCAGTTGACAAGCAGTCTAAGCGATCGCACTAAATGGATTTTCAGGCTCAATACTGATAGCGTATTGAGAGAGCGTCTTTCGTCAGGATATCCAAACACCGAGAAGTGAATTGAGGTGGACTGAAGTGTGCACGTCAAAAGGGCCAAACAGAAAGCTCATTAGGGGATAGATCGCAAAGATTTGAAATCGATGGCGTAGCTTCTCCACAAAATAGTCGAATTCGCAGTCTAATGAGTCTCCAGCTCAGCTCCACCTCAATCCAAGTGGGGAATGGGCGGTGCAGCGTGTAAAGCGGGGTCAGTTGGGATTTTTCTCAGCTGTTTCGAACCTTGTGTTCATGTGTGTTGAAGTGATCGTCATTTCTCCTGTGTTTCACGTCTTTTGGATGAGACAATAAACCGAGGTCCCGTTTCTCAATACGCTTCACCAAAGCTGATCATGAGGGACATTAAAGAACCACTGGGCTTGCTCAGTGACAGAACTCACTACAAATGATACGTAACCCCAGTCATGACTGTAAACTGCACTCTAAAATACAGGCCGCATCTTAGGCCTACTGCATACGCCGCTCTTATCATGAGCCGATCCAATTGCAAAATCTCGATAAAATAATATTGTTCGTCCATCTCTGGTCTGCCTGTCACCTAGACTATTCTAAATCATATCGGTAATGTAGAATCCATTTAAATGCCCCGATTTTCGCGCATTGCACGGGAACAGGTTGGATCGGCTCATGATAAGAGCGGCGTATGTACTAGGCCTAAGAGGTAATAAATCTTGCAACTTGTAAAGCGCTAGAGTTTAGCGCTAGATAAGCACATACATTTCAAGCTTCACTTTCACTACGAAAATTGAAAATGTGACTGGTGAAAAAGGTCAACTGCGAGCACTTCACTTTCTATTAGAAACCGCTAGTTTATTATGTGTTTCGTTATTATTTATTAGTGTAATAAATGAGACATAAATAAGAAATGTGTTATTTCATTTACTTACGGTTAGACGTTCGTAAAACTATGTACTTTGGAGATGTTCAGGCAAGCCTGTGGCCGCGTAGCACTAAGTTCAACAGAGTGGAGATAAGGAATTAACCTTGTGTGAAAGCTAACGTGCTAATGAAATGGTCCCATGTGTGCTTCTGAGCGTTAGCCCTAGTAAGCGGAGAAAGAGAAAAAATCTCTGACCCCGAGAGGGATTCGAACCCACGACCTTCAGAATTGTACATCCGATGCACTACCAGCTGAGCTATCCAGGTCAGACTGGGAGCAGGTCGGGGTAAATTAGATGTTATGTTCGCGGTAATGAAGTGAATATATGTAGATGTTCAGGCAAGCCTGTGGCCGCGTAGCACTAAGTTCAACAGAGTGGAGATAAGGAATTAACCTTGTGTGAAAGCTAACGTGCTAATGAAATGGAAAACCGTGGAAAACGGCGATGTACTTTGGAGCAAGCGTCGTGGAGTATGAGCTGAGTGACTATCGGTCCATTTTCTTGCTGCATTAGCCCAATATGATACATTTTCTGAGATATTATTACATAACTACCTAAACAAAGTTAAGTGCTAAATAATATCACCATTAAACCTATTCGTAATCAACAGTAAAGTATCGTGAATAACGGTCAAGCATCGCGAAAACCGTGGAAAACGGCGATATTGTCCACTGTCTGTTGCCGAAGACACCCAAATTTATACATCCTCAGCATTTCTGCTGGTAGAGAGATCAGCTGAGCTAGCAGCCTTATCGCAAAAAATTACCCGGCCATCCCTATCTTTTATTAACTTTCTATGACTTTATCGGCGAAATATAAGAGCGCGCGTGATGGTGGGAGACACGACAGCGTTGCAACATTTTGAGTGTCTCTCCCAACATCGCAAGTGCTCTATTTGCCGTTAAAGTCATAGAAAGTTAACAAAAGGAGGGATGTACGGGTAATAAAAATGCCACACAAGTTGAATTTTCGTGTGGAAAATGCTTGCTGAACCTAATTGTGGGACCATGCACAAAGCTGGACAATATTTAGCTACGCGTCCATCCACTCGATACACACAGATAGTTGGGACAGCAGTCAGGTAGCTAGAGTTCCTACGACCTTCGCTATCTTCCAGCTATCCGCGTGCAACAAGTGGATATTGTCCATTCCTTAAACACAAATATCATGTCTTTACTGTGATCAGCCAAAATTTGAGAGTCCCCACCCCCGGTATGCATTCCTGGCATTCTGATCTTATTTAGCATATATAGCATATTATTTTGAAAGATCGACTAAATTCAAACCTCAATCTCGTTTTTAGGAAAAGACGGATTCGCAAGCCACCTTTGGAAACGAACTCAGAGAAAGCAAAGAAGGCCTCCTTGATGGAACAGATAATTATCTTCAACGCGTAATTAAGGAAGAAGTAGTAGAATATGAAGACTGTAGTTTCTCAAATACAGACGAAGGAGAAGAGATCTCGGCTCAGGTTGGTTCTGGAAATCAGCACAGAACTAGAAAATGTAACATGAATGCTTGTAGTGACTTTGATGCTTCAATAAAAACCGAAGAAAATGAAGAACAATTCGACCTCTCAAAAATACTTGAAGACGTACAGAACAAGGGTTTGTTTCAACGTCGAGCGTCCCTTGAAGTTCAGGACAAAAGTTCTGGTCCTTGTGAGCAACAAAACTGTGAAGATTCTGGAGCAAGTTCTACAGCTGGAACTGATAACTCTCCTTGTGTTCTTATGGAAGAAAACTTTCAAGTTGAAGAATTTAGTGTTTACCGAATACTAAATGATTTTGCAGGCAAGAGCTTTCAGGACATCCAACAGCTCAATGATTCTCGTGAAAAACAACAGGGACTCGGAAACCGTGTCAAACCTCCTCATATTCCCTCGCGTTCAAAAAAACCTTATAAATGTCAATATTGCCTTAAACGTTTCCTATCAACGGGTGGCCGTACAAGACACGAACGTTTACACACAGCAGTATATAAGTGTGAAGAATGTAGTAAGGCATTTAAAACATCGGGTGAGTTGACAAGACATAAAGGAATGCATCCAGGAGTTAGGCCGTATGACTGCAAAGAATGCGGTAAGGCATTCAAAACATCGAATGATCTTAAAAGGCATCAACGAACACATTCAGGAGTTAAACCTTTTCAATGTCGATATTGTAGTAAGAGTTACAGTTCTTGGAGTGGCCGTTTGACACACGAACAAACACACACAGGAGTTACACCATATGTGTGTGAAGTATGCTGTGAGGCATTCAAAACATCGAGACAGCTAACAAGACATGAACTAATACATTCAGATGTTAGTCCGTATTAGTGCGAAAAATACGTTAAGGTATTTACAACATCGGGTGAGCTAGGAAGACATAAACGCAGTTTCACGATTATTTGAAGGAATTCGTAAATACAGTTCTCAAACTCATTAATAATTCATCACGTTTGAACAAAGAAAATCAGAACCGTGGAGGAGGGTTTGATACCTGATCTTAATTTGCATAGAATTTTGAGATTTTATTCCTTCTTTCCTCGACATTAAATCATTCGTTTGAGAAGCTAGACAAAGTTTAGCACTAGATAGAGTTTTTGATCAGGATTTCGAAAACCTCGAAGTCGGTTTCAAAAAAACTTTGGGAAACCAAAGCTTTTGGGTTCCGGGGGAAGTATGGTTGCAAAGCTGAAACTTTTTCAGAAAGTTGCGTTCTGAGTTCCGAGATTGACTGAAAGAAAATTCTGGCGTATTTTTCAAAACATTTTCTGCTGTTTTTGTTTATGATACATTTATGAGGTAGAAATATACATGTTATGAACTCGCGCACCTAGCGCACCACGAACTCTCATATAGCATTTTCAACAGTTCTTTGTTTTCCATGTAAGATTCTATAAAATCCTCGATTTCCTTAAAAATTGATTGTTTGTCAGTTAGATAGTAGTGAGTGACATTTGATTCGTTTTAAAAATACCATTTAGCGCTAAAGCATATATAAGCTGTCCACAAAGCACATTGTTAGGGGTCGGAGTTATAGCAGTTGAAGTTAGTTGTGGAGTTATAAATCAGAGTTGAGTTACTAATCGGAGTCAATAGGAGTATCGAAATTCTACGGAGTAAAACTGGGAGTGTCCATAAAGGAGTCTTTGCACTTTCAAGGAGTTACATAGTCATACAGAGTTTGTGAAGTTTCTCAAGTCATAGAGACAGGATCAGATGTAAGTTCTTTAACAATGTGTCCATTTTTGATTTGTGATTTTACATCAATTTATAGTTATAAGTCTAGTTTTAATGTGTAATTATTGTATTTAAATCCTGTAGTTTTCACCGCTTGTGCTGTAAATAAGCTGATCGAACAAAGGCTATAAAATCAAGTTTGTTTGCCGCACTGTGGTTGAGCTGGCGAAGTAGACCCCACAACACCCCGTGTCTGCTGGCGTATGACATATCAGTCATATCGGGTAGAATAAATCGCATGTAAACCCCAACGTGCAAACTCTGAACTCTGAACTCAGAAAGTTACACGTTCTGAGTTCTGAGTTCCGAGATGGACCATCTCAGAAGTCGGAAGTGGCCCTTCTCGTCCATCGTAGTAACTTTTATCTGCAAGCCTGACGATTTCGTATAAATTTCGATGCAACTTCGAACTTTGAAAACTTTGAAGATTTCAAAGCTCATTGTCGCAATCCGTTTCCATCGGCAATGTAATAGGTGATGCAATCAAAATATGTTTGTAGTTAGAGCTATTTAGACTAATACTTAAGGTTGTCAGCGTCTTCGGGAATACTGCCGACACCGGGGGTGTAGAGCATCCATCTGCCCGCTAGTATAGCCACAAATACGCTCTCAACTGGGTTTTGCTTAATTGTGTATGATCCGCGGTTAAAACTATAATACAGTAATGTCGCGTTCTCGACGCTAGCAGACACGGGGTGTTGTGCGTCCAGCTCGCCAGCTCAACCACAGTACGGCAACAGCGTAATATACAGCACGTTTAATCAGCTATTTACAGTACACGCGGTGAAAACTAGAAAAAGATTACAATTCGTGGATCAGGACTAAGCAATAAACTACCAATCTAAGCAAAACTCACTAAATCAAAACTCGTGATAACATTTATAACTTACATCTGATCCCGTCTCCAAGTAGCTAGTAGAAAACTATCTGACTCCGTAAACTTCAATGAACTCCAAAACTCTGTTGACTGCAAACTTCGTACTCCTTTAACTCTAAACTCCGAAAACTACAAACTCCACGATCCAACTTGACTAACTGAGCATAGTACACGCCCAGGATACTATTTAAATGGCTTATAATAATTGCGTTACAACTAGCTGTCAATCATTCTAATAATAAGTGCAAATCAAGTGTCAAATCATTAAGGTTAATAAAACAAAACAAATATGAGTTCTTAGCGCACGAATGTGCGAGTCCATGACACTCCTCGCCCAAGGATGACGTTCATCCTTGCTATTGTATATAGTCTCTACTTTGGGTCAGTGTCTGTTGTGTCCACTGGAACCAACAGAACCAGTTCTTTGATGGGTCGTAGGAAAGTCTTCTTCTCTCCCTTCCTAACTACAACTATCTCTGCCTTCCTTACTCTGCCATCTGCACTCTGTTCCGCTTTTGTCACTCGACCAAGTGGCCAGTCGTTGCGATGCTCGTCCGGGTCTTTGAGGAGCACAACATCTCCTTCTTGCAAATTCCTTGGGGTCTCACACCACTTCCGTCTGGGTTGGAGGCTCTGCAGGTATTCACGCCTCCATCTGGACCAGAAGTTGTTCGCCAGGTACTGCACGCGCCTCCAGCGGCGACGAGCGTAGATGTCGGCGGGAAGAAAGTCACCCGGTGGAGGCACAGCAGGGCGTGGCTTCATCGTTAGCAGCATGGCGGGTGACAGGGGTTGGGGGTCGTCTGCTTCTGTAGGTATGGTCGTTATCGGCCTTGCATTTACTATCGCGACCACCTCTGCCATCAGTGTAACTAGTAGCTCGTGTGTGAGGTGGGTGGCGCCGAGCTCCGCAAACATGGCGTCTAGAACTCTCCGAATGGTGTTTATCTGCCGCTCCCACACGCCTCCGAAGTGAGAGGCATGAGGAGGGTTGAACTCCCATGTGCAGCCTTGTTCTCTCAAGTAGCGCTCGATTTTCTCCTTATCCATGTCTGCGAGTGCTTGATCTAACTCCGTTTTGGCGCCCACGAAATTGGTGCCACGGTCGCACCTTAGAAGCGTGGCGTGACCTCGTAACGAAAAGAATCTCCGCAGTGCGCATATGAAGGCACTGGCGTCCATTGCCTCCAGTACCTCAATATGTATGGCTCTACTGCTAAGGCAGGTCAGCACGAGGCCCCAGCGCTTAGAGTTAGCCACTCCTCCTCTTGTTCTCCGCGTGCTAACCATCCAAGGACCGAATACATCAAACCCAATGGACATGAATGGTGGACTTACTTGGGTCCTGTCGACCGGGAGATCAGCCATGTGCTGCTCCAGGGGGCGTCCACGCAGCTTCTTACAAACAACGCAGTTTCTTAGCGCTTGCGCAACGGCGCCATGTGCTCCTATGATCCAGTAGCCAGCCTCGCGCACTGCACCGCCAGTAATCTGCCTCCCTTGGTGATGTACTCTATGATGGTAGTGCTCGATGACCAGTTGCGAGACATGGTGGTCTTTCGGTAGAAGCGCGGGGTGCTTCTCGACGTACTCAAGCTCAGCGTGTCTGAGTCGACCTCCCACTCGTATTATCGACTGGCTGTCCAGGTAGGGATCCAAGCCGTACAACTTGGACTGCTTGAGGGTCGCCTTTCTTTTGTGATCGTGGTCTTCCTGTACAGTCGTGGCGTTACTAATGGCTGTCATCTCCGCGGCGAAGGAATGTTGTTGCACGGCGCGAATGATGACCGTCATTGCTTGGTTGAGGATGTCGACCGTAGGCGTAGGTAACCTCTGAAGTTCTGGCGTGCGCTTGGCGTTGCTCCGGGTATTGTGCTTATTCTCCTCTCCTCGCCGTCTTTTGAACTCTCTAACTTTGACAATAAGAATTGCGAGCGCGCGCTGCAGCGAGGACAGAGTGGAAAAGCGAGAAAACCTATCAGCACCTAGACCGCTCTTAATATTCTTCCTAAGGTCGATCTTAACGGCCGTGACGTCTTTCATCCGAACTTCAGGGTCGCTCTCACTTGGGATCTCAACCTCAGACACCGCCTCAATTTCTTCGCCATTTCTTAAGAACTCTGGGCCATTAAGCCATGCCGATTCCTGTAACTTAGCTGCCTGTACACCTCGCGTAGCTTGGTCGGCGGGGTTGTTTGCACTTTCTATGTACCTCCATTGGGTTGGTTTAGAGACATTGCGTATCGCTTGAACTCTATTAGCCACGTAAACGTGGAACCGTCGGGTTTCGTTCCTGATGTAACCCAAGACTACCTTGGAGTCTGTGTAGAAAGTAACGTCTGCTATCTCCATGTCTAACTCCTTGCGCACTTTCTGTACAGCTTCGGTTGCTATGACGGCACCACACAGCTCCAGGCGCGGTATGCTAGTCGGACTAATAGGGGCTACCTTGGCTTGGCCATATACAAGCGAGACGCTGGCTTCGTTTCGCTCATTGAAGAGTCTGAGGTACACGGCCGCTCCGATAGCGTCTTGGCTCGCGTCGGAAAATGCGTGCAACTCAGCTCTCTCGATCGTCCCGAACTCCTTGGGTTTGTAACACCTCGGGACGATGACTCTTTCGAGACCTTGTAGGGAATCCTTCCAGTTGTTCCAGCGTAACGCAAGCGAGTCAGGTAGGGGGTCGTCCCATCCGGGGGCGCTGTCGCTGCTTGCGTGCTTTCCCATAGCCACTAAATGCTGGAGTATCTTCCTTCCTTCTAACACAGTCGGGGCTGCTAAGCCTAGAGGGTCATACAACGAGTTGACTATCGAAAGGACGCCTCTTCTCGTGAAAGGCTTGTCGGGAAGGGTTACTTTATAGGTAAAGCCGTCTTGCTCTAAATCCCAGTGTACTCCGAGGGATCGTTGTATCGGAAGGGTGTCCTGGCGCAGATCGAGGTCTCTTATGTCCTTGGCGCGGTCATCGGCGGGAAAAGCTTCTACAACCGCTGGTTCGTTCGATACAACCTTGTGTAGTCGCAGGTTGCGGGTAGCAAGTACAGCTTGAGTATCCGCAACGAGATCTATCGCTTCTTGAGCGCAGTTTACCGATACAAGCCCGTCGTCGACATAAAAGTTTCGTGTAACGAATTGTTTTACTTCCTCTCTGCACATCTCCTCGCCGTGGTTGACGGTCTTACGAAGTCCGAACGTTGCAACAGCGGGGCTCGGGCCGTTGCCAAAGAGATGCACGTTCATCCTGTACTCGACTACTTGTTTGCTCGGGTCGTTGTCGACGAACCAAAGAAATCTCAAAAAGTCTCTGTGCTCCGGATTGACGTGGAAAGAGTGGAACATCTGTTCCACGTCACACATAACTGCCACATTATCTTTCCTGAAGCGCATGAGCACGCCTATCAGGCTGTTCATCTGGTCTGGCCCGGCTATTAGGACTTTGTTTAGTGAGACTCCTTGAAATTCTAGGGAACTGTCAAACACGACTCTCAGACTCCGTTTCTTTGGGGGAAAGACTGGGAAGTGACTTAGGTAGAAGACGCGGCCACTGGGCGCTTCTGTCTCGTCAGGGGGTACCAGGGAGGCGTGGCCCTTGCTAATGACTTTCTCCATGAATTCTTTGTACTCGTTCTCCAAATCTGGTTTGCGGTTGAAAGACTTCACTAAATTCTTAAGACGGCTCTCTGCTTGGTTGCGATTATTTGGCATGCTGGGCGACGGGCTCCGGAACGGTAGGGGCATCTCCCAGTTACCCAGGGCGTTTCTGTGGATACTAGTCTCCATTAACTTCAAAAACGCCTTGTCTTCTAGGGACAGCGTGGGCTCGTTGTCTTCTTCGGTTGTGAGAAAGACATCACTTCTTGATTCCGCTCCGCGTTTCAGCTCAAAACTCTCCGCGACTGTGATGGTGTTGTGACATGGCACTAAGTCGTAGGCTGTGTCGCGTGCGTCAACCTTCGTACAGCGTGTGCGCACGTGCGTAGGTCCGTCAGACATGTCCAGACATACTTGCCCTGAGACTGTCCATCCGAGCGAGTGTTTCTGTGCCCATGGTGCTCCGCGGGGGCCATTCCTGGACTCTCGAACCTTGAGTAGCTCGGGGGCGTCTCTACCAATCAGGAGGTGGATGCCTGCCTGGTTGTCTAAGGGCGGGATGTAATCCGCAATTCCTCGCAGGTGTGGAAACCTCCTCGCCATCTCTGGTGTCGGGATCTCGCGTCTGTCGGAGGGAATGTTGTCGCACTCTACCATGTTTGGCAGTTCCGTGGTGAAACCGTCCGTGGATCTCACAGCCAGGCTTGATACTCGGCGTCCGTACTTCTCTTCCCTTGCTCCGCTACATGTGGTTAGGAAGTACAGCTCCTCGGGCCCTTGCGCACCAAGCTGGTCGGCGAGCTCGGAGCTAATCAGCGAGGCGTTGCTCTGATCGTCTAAGATAGCATATACCCGTTTCACGTTGTCTGGCGCGTCCCTAGCATATATGTCTAAAAGAACGATCTTACTACAAGATAATCCTCCCCCCTCTGCCGAACAGACGGCAGTACAGCTGGACTTGACTGTTTGAGTCTCCTCAAAGGTTTGCTCTTTGTGCAAAAGGGCTATATGACGTTTGTCTCCACAAATCGCGCACTTAATTTCTACCTTGCATGCGGCCGCTATGTGCTCTTTAGACAGACACTTGAAGCAGAGTCCAGCCTTTAAAATAAATTCAGTCCTTTCTTGAAGAGTTTTAGCGCCAAAGGTTCTGCATTCGGTAAGGCTATGTCCTTCGCGCTCGTGAAAAGCACAGAAATTGCTCCCTTCTTCACCCTCCTTGCGTGACGGGGGATTCATGGGCGTGGGTTCGCTTTCTGCGGGGCTTGTTTTGGTTTTTAGCGCCTTCTTTACAGGGTTAGGGACGGGTTGCTGTGTTTTACTCTGAGGCGCGGGGGTCTGGGGCGAGAGTCCTGCCGAGAGGTTAGGGTGGTTCTTTATCTTTGCCTGCCTTTCAACAACTTTCTTGAAAATTGAAAAACTCGGGTATTGATCTCCATTTTTCTCAGCAAAACTGACGACCTCTTTTTCCCACTTTCCCTTTAGAGACGCGGGTAGTTTTGATGCAATGGGGGCGATTGCGTGAGGAAAATTAAGACAAGCGAGGCCCGGCAGTTGCGTGACCTGGCTCTCTACGTCTGCGCACACGTCAGCGAATTGTTGTAGCTTATTGTGCTCAGTCTCCTTGAATTCTGCGGCGCGCTGTAAGCGGTCTAACAAAGTGTTTGTTATCACGGCGGGACTGCCAAAACGCCTCTCCAACTCCTTCCAAAGATCTGATAACAAGCCTTTAGGATTATTTTGAATTCGCTTGCGAAAATTATCTACAACTTGCTGAACTTCGCTGCTTGTGTATTTATGCAAGTAGTTAATCTCCTGCTGGGGAGAAACGTGCGCGTCTTCGATCATAGCCTTGAAGGCGGCTTTCCAGGCATAAAACAAAGTCGGGTCCCCAGAGAAAACATCCGGGTGGCACTTTGGCAAACTTTGTCGTGCCAAACCGGAGACTATTTGTTCGTTCGAGAAAGTTAGCGCTTCTACAAGCTGTGACCCCGTTATCTCGTTAAAGTGTGTGTTGAAAGGTGTTGATGAGGTCACGGGAGGCCTTATCGCGGTTGCGGGATAGGACAATGCAAACTCTGCTTGTTGAGTTTTGGGCGGGTCATGCAATAGCACTTGAGTGGTCACGTTCGCGCAAGGAAATTTGCGTGACTCGGGCTCGGTGACTACAGGCGAGGCTTTCATAGCGTTTGCGTTAACCCACTCGCTAACTCTGTCTTCGGATAGTGCGCGCGGTGCTAGGTCTACTCGATTCTCCTCGAAATCTAGCAAGGCATCGTCGATAGCGTCCAGTTTAGCTGTCGCTACGGCTTCCTTTTGAGCGGCCGAAAGAAAGGCGATCTCGTGTTCGCACTCTGCCTCGCGCCTTTTTAACTCCCATTTTCGCTGCGCAATCACACGCTCGAACTCCGCTGCCTTTTTAGCAGCAGCGACTTCTGTTATAGCGCGCAGTCTCGCAGCAGAACTAGACGTGGAAGCCTTAGATCTTCTTGAATGTACGCTTCCAATCGATACTGATTTTGCCGATTTTTTGGCTTCCGCGCGCGGCATCGGCTTTTCTGACAGTTTGTCAGAGAAAAGTTGATGCTTAATGTTAACTAATACATCGCTAACATAGTTCGCATTGCTGCGGTGCTGTTCTACAATACTCCCATTCATCTCCGGTGCATTATCTTGTTTACTCAAACTGATTAAATCGTCAAGGTCCTTTCCGTGACCTTGTGCCAAGCTTTCGAGTTTGAGAAAACAATCCTCCTTTATCTCCCCACCCGACTTTATGACTTGTATACTCTCACGAATCTGTTTCCAAACTTTTTCAATGTTTTTTGTTTTCTCGTCTATAGCATTCTGAAGAGCCTTCACTGTGAGAGTTGTTTTCCGTTTACCCTCTGTAGCGGCGTGGCTCGTTGCTTCCTCACTGTGTCGACTCATTCTCGGCTCCACTTAGGCATAAAAAGTGAATAGATACGTCTTACCTCCGGCTTCTTCTGTTAGTTAAGTCAGATTTCTCACTGTCGCGTTCTCGACGCTAGCAGACACGGGGTGTTGTGCGTCCAGCTCGCCAGCTCAACCACAGTACGGCAACAGCGTAATATACAGCACGTTTAATCAGCTATTTACAGTACACGCGGTGAAAACTAGAAAAAGATTACAATTCGTGGATCAGGACTAAGCAATAAACTACCAATCTAAGCAAAACTCACTAAATCAAAACTCGTGATAACATTTATAACTTACATCTGATCCCGTCTCCAAGTAGCTAGTAGAAAACTGTCTGACTCCGTAAACTTCAATGAACTCCAAAACTCTGTTGACTGCAAACTTCGTACTCCTTTAACTCTAAACTCCGAAAACTACAAACTCCACGATCCAACTTGACTAACTGAGCATAGTACACGCCCAGGATACTATTTAAATGGCTTATAATAATTGCGTTACAACTAGCTGTCAATCATTCTAATAATAAGTGCAAATCAAGTGTCAAATCATTAAGGTTAATAAAACAAAACAAATATGAGTTCTTAGCGCACGAATGTGCGAGTCCATGACAAGTAAGTTCGATGAATCAACTTATCTAACAAATGTACAAGAATGACAAAATCACGGTGATAAAAACATCAAAACACTTACGTCTCTCCATGTCTCAAAACTGCTGAATGCTCCTGGTAAAGGATTATCCCTTGTTTACAGTGAAGTCATTCATAAGCATGATCTAGACTCAGAACGTTCGAAGGAGATCAAAAATAATCAGCACTGAATATCAATAGCGGAACATCAGTGAAGCCTACGCAGAAAGTTTGAAGGTTTGTACTTAAGCAATAAAAGTACTTTCCGCGTGCTCTCTGGTTTCTTACAAACACGAGGGATATGTTGGGAGAACTGATCAAAAAAGAAAGACACGAGCGGCAGGCGAGTGTCTTTCAAGTTTTATCAGTTCGACCAACATTCCCCGAGTGTTAACCAGAGAGCAAGCGGAAAGTACTTTTATTGCTTTTAGAAAATAACGTACACACGCGCGACATCGTTGTGTGACAATCGTGTTTCTCAGGTCTATTACAAACACGCCTTTTAACCAATCAGAATGCGCACATTCACCATATAAAATAGGTGTTATTTTCTAAATTCTGTTGTAAAGGCGCAGTTAATAAATTTTCATTTGTAGAGAGAACATGGAGCACGAGAGTAAAGGTGGGTTAATGAGCCTTTTGTCACACAGCAATCCACTCATTTTTACCAACCTTGCAGAGCCGGCCTAAACTTTATGAAACGTTAATACGTTCTTGGGAGTAGTAATTATTTGATCTCGAGCATTTGTAGGACAGTTTGTCAAGAGTAATTTAAGAGGCTTTCTCACAAGCCTAGAATTTCTTGGGTGGCAATTATAATTCGAATGGCGAACGTAAAACCTTCTAATTACGCTTCATTCGCCAGGCGCTATTGAAATTCAGAATAATTCTTTTTGTAGCTCCGGTACGCTTCCTGATTTTCAATATTGCTTTAAATATGTAAACATTGACGTCAGAAGATATCCGCCTATTAGAAAACTCCTGAACTCCGATAAATTCTAGTCTCTTCTCGATACGTGTTCAACTCCGTGGTGTTTAACCATTTGATCTAATCAACCCGCCACCGTATATACTAAATGAGGCGGCAACATTCGTTTATTACTGTTTCCAACCAAAGGACCATATTCAAAGTAATTAAAGAAATTGGGTCTTTCTTGGTGTTTCAAGATGTATTGTATTTTTGCCGGATTGAAGCTATTGTATTCCATCTTATTGTTTCGTTCTACTGTCTTTTTTCTTCTATTGTCTTTATGCCAAAAATTGTATAAGGGGGAAAAATAATATATATGTAAACATGGAAAAGAAAACCAATCATTCATATAAGAACGTTTTAGTAGGCACCTCTATTTATTGGTATTGTACACACTTTGTATAGGCCGCTATGGAAATGAATCTCAATCTATTACTGCCTTCCCTGGGGTGGGGAATCTTTAAACTTTTGCTGGTACCAGGGTCAGAATTTTTTCCAGGGAGGGGAGGGGGGGGGGGGGAATTGAGGGACTCTCAAACTCTAGCGCGCCAAGTTTTGCGCAACTACGACACGAAATAGAGAGTTCTCGGAGACAAACACAATAGTGGAAAATAGCCAAATAGCTACAAAGGAATGGACTAGAGAAATTAGTGGATACTTTTTAAGACGATATTGTACTACTTTTTAGAAGACTTTTTACGATTTAAGATTGTGGTGGATTTGTTTTGGTTTAATATTTTGTCTCACATTCAGTGAAATGAAAGCTCGTTCAAAGACGAGAAAATTAAACTACTGTACTAAAAACAAATTGTAATCGCGCGAACAGAATAAATGGAATTGAAGTTTTGAGTGGAAATGTTTTGTTGCGGGTATTGGCATTTTTCAATGTTTGTCTTCCCCGACGTATGGTATTTTGCATCTTTGCTAGCCCTGGGTCGGGGAATTTTCATTATTATTTTAGAAATGAGCAAAACCTTGGGGTTGGCCAGGGGGGGGGGGGGGGGGGCATGGTCACCGCCGATCCCTATTTTGACGATAGCTCCGCCCATTCATAGCAAACAATAGGAAGTTTCCCCTACGGAATTCAAAATGTCCGAGCAACAAACTTGAATGTCAAATATTTTTCAATAATTATTCAGCTTTTCAAGATCATAAAATATAAAAACCAAATTGCATGCAACACCTTCTAACACCTCCCCGCAATCGGCGTCTTTTCCGCGCTCTATGCCAAAGATAAAATTTGGCTTGTCCGACGTAGCAAAACAGTTACTAGGGGTATAACAATGAATGCGGGATCGGTGAATTGACTGATACATTAATACGACTGTTACGAATGGCGTTAAATTCTGGGGGGGGGTGGGACTCTATATTCGAATGCTAGGGGTGTGACTCGTAATTTTTAGGGGTTGAAATCGGCGATCTGGTATTTTTTAGGGGTTTAGTTCGAAAATAAAAACGGTATGGTAAGAAAAAAATAGGTTTAGGTTTTTTTTCACGCAAATAAGGTAGAGTATTTCAAACTCGAGAGGATACATTTGATGTCTATCAAATAAATGGCCAGATTAAAATTTGGGATTAAAATTGTTGGGATTTTTTAGGGCATTTTCAGACTGAGGGGTATTTTTTAGGGTGGAAATTTTTCCCAACCAGGTATTTTTAGGGTCAAGACGGTCACCCCTAGCATTTTTACCTTAGAGTCGCCTATTTTTCTTCGCGTCTTCTCGGGGCTGTCTTATCGCCATTTTACACTAATTTTCGCAGTCTTCTTTAAACAGCAACGTGTTTCTGGATCCCTTTAAGATGCCTTGGCTTGAGGTATGTAATGATAGAGAATGGGAAACCAAAACCAGAAGCGCAAAATATGCTAACGTTTCGCCCTGAATAAAGACCGAAATAAAAGTCCGAAAGGTTGGCATATTTTGCGTTTCTGTTTTCCCATTCTCTCTCATTACACATTTTCGCTGCAAAACGTGGCAAATTTAACGCACAGGTAGCTACAGGTTTCATTGTAAGAGTTTCAACTGATTTTCATTTGCCAAAGGCACAAGAGTATAGTCCTCGAGCCCTTGCTTGTTTTGTGTCCACGATGTTATTTAGTCAGCGGACTCTCACACTGTCCTCTCGACCCAAAAATGGCGGACAAGAAAGCGAAAAGAGCGTCAAAATACAATGCAAAGGTGAGACTTTTAGAGGAATTTGCCCTTTACTGTACCATATAGTAGACCAAGAAACAGGTTTAAAGGTATTCTCTTTTGGTAGGAAAGTATTGTGGCCATCGGGGTCAATCTGATGAGATACAACACATCCAACGCGTTTCTTGCGATTGAAATCGAGTGCAGAGCAAGTTGGTAAAAATCCATACACACAATTGAAACGTTGAAAAGAGCACATAAACAATTACTAAATTTGCCAAGTTTTCTCGGTGGAGAGTTGTAAAATGGAAAAGAAACAGCCGTGAGATGTCGCAGAACTCAATGTTGTTTCGTTTGAGCGAAGAAAAGGTAGGTTTGCCCCACGGGACCTCCACGAATTTATTACAACATTTCGTTCTTTATTGGCTGAATTCACACAAGAGACGAGTTTCCCGTCTGAGACGAGTTTCTCGCCTTGAATATGGTTCCCTGTTCTTGACGTCATCAAAATACAGCCTGCACCAAATCCCAGTTCGGAGTCCAGCAAAAAAAACACAAGTCACAGGAGAGTGGAAATACCATACGAAATGGTCACTTTTTGAGAAAAAATACTCCAGCACTTGAAATTATATTAAGACATATTTTTTTAGAACTTTGACCAATTTTACCAGAAAGCGGCAAAAAATCTTGTTCCTCAAAATAAAAAAAAATTGCTTTGAATTTAGTCTCATTTCAAAGGTCTTCATGGTAGTGTTCGTGTATTATCGCAACGGTAAAACATTTCCAGAGGAAGCTGAGAAAATAAATTTTAATTTTTACAGATAGACGTATTTTTTGCACCTAAAATGGTGATGTCAATCACAGCCTATATAGATTCTCTATTAATTTTTCCATTTTTGAACGCTTATTTCTTTGGCGGCGCCAACCCAGTCCTCTGCCTTTTGTGATATTTCGAAATGTGGACCACAAATCTACAAATTAGGATAGAAATCATTGAGTAACAGTATTTTTGGCCAAACGTTACTCTAAGTTGTAAAATATCCTGTCTTAAACGTAATTGCTACATGTACTTGTTTATCTACTGATGATCTGGTGATCTTTCTTTGGGTTTAAGAAACCCTTCAGGTTTGGAGTCCAGTGTTGTTGTTGCTCAAGTGTTTTCGCTGTGACAAGTCAGACGAGAGATAACAACACTAGATTTCATGCCCAAAAAGGGCTCTTAAATCATAGAAGAGAAGACAAGACAATTAGAAAAGGGAATCATACGACTATGCAAACTCCATTTGCATTGGTAATAAACTACCTGGGGATTGTAATATAAAAGAAGTATTATCCTAACAATCCCTTGTCATTCAGTCAAGCAGCGAAAGAGAAACCGTTGTCTCTTCGCAGGACTTGGTACCATCAACCCCGATTCAACTCGTCTAGGGATGAAGAACAAAGTTACAGCCATGGACAGCTTCATGTTTAATAAGTTATTAGCGTTTGTGTGTGTGTCGTTGACTCTTTATTGACTTTTATTCTCTTTATTAGCTTTATCCATTTGTAATTATATATTCGTTTCTTCTTCATAAATCAGGTTTTGTCTCAGTCGGTGAATTGGTTTTGCAACGCCTGAGCGTCACTAGATTTGGGACAACCTCCAAAGAAACGCCAGCAAAGTGTCCTTGGTATATTTTCTTTCAAGATTGAAATGACAAAGGTCGGATGGTTTGGTAAAGATGTGTGGATTGAGACGGATTCGAACTTCAGCGAGAATGAGGCCGTACAAGAGAGACGCCATGACTCACTCATAGCGACGAGTGAGTGACTCACGACGTGACGCATTGACGCGTCAATCTTGACAGGCGAAGCTTCTTTGGTGTATCTCATCCTGGTCTGAAATCACAAAGGGTGGATGGTTTGTCAAAGACGTTGATTCAGACAGATTCGAAGTTTAACAGTCAAGATTACTCCAGACGCCATTACAGTACGAAACCGCTGCTGCCTCACAACGGGTATTGTTTCTCCTAAGGTAGAAATTATTTATCTATTATATTTATAAGTACCTGTAGTGATAATAATTGTTATCTGAATTGAATGCTTATGTGATGCTGAGCTATGAAATACCTGTGAGGTTTAAAATTTTTATTTGCCTGTGGGGCTTGAATATGAAATACCTGTGAGGTTTAAAATTTTTTATTTGCCTGTGGGGCTTGAATATGAAATACCTGTGAGGTTTAAAATTTTTATTTGCCTGTGGGGCTTGAATATGAAATACCTGTGAGGTTTAAAATTTTTATTTGCCTGTGGGGCTTGAATATGAAATACCTGTGAGGTTTAAAATTTTTATTTGCCTGTGGGGCTTGAATATGAAATACCTGTGAGGTTTAAAATTTTTATTTGCCTGTGAGGCTTGAATATGAAATACCTGTGAGGTTTAAAATTTTTATTTGCCTGTGAGGCTTGAATATGAAATACCTGTGAGGTTTAAAATTTTTATTTGCCTGTGGGGCTTGAATATGAAATACCTGTGAGGTTTAAATTTTTTATTTGCCTGTGCGGCTTGAATATGAAATACCTGTGCGGTAAAAAAAATTTATTTGCCTGTGAGGTTGAAAATTTTTATTTGCCTGTGAGGCTTGAATATGAAATACCTGTGAGGTTGAAATTTTTATTTGCTTGTGAGGCTTGAATATAAAATACCTGTGAGGTTGAAAATTATGTTTTGCCTGTGGGGCTGAAATATGAAATACCTGTTGTGGTTAAGCACACTGAATACGTTGCATATAAATGAAAAATAAATCTAGTATTTAAAAAATATATTTATAGTTCTGGATCAGGGTGAGTGACTCCTGCAGGTCTATGCATACTCTGGTAGGCCTCCAGACGTCCTGTTCTCAGGCGTGTTTGAAGTTGCTCCCTCCTGGTTGGGAACCCCTAATTGCATAATGCTGTTATATGTGCACAAGGTGCAGATTCTGTTTTGAAATGTTATGGTTGTTGCATGTCACCTTTGGGTGGGATGCACTCTGGAAGGGGTTCCCGACCAGGAAGGGATCATTGTAGTTATTAGTATAGAATATATTTCATATTTACTAGATGCAATTTATTCATTATTGTATTACAAATTATTTATCTATTATATTTATAAGTACCTGTAGTGATAATATTGTTATCTGAATTGAATGCTTATGTGAGGCTGTACTATGAAATGCCTGTGAGGTTGAAAATTATTATTTGTCTGTGAGGCTTAAATATGAAATACCTGTGAGGTTGAAATTTTTTATTTGCCTTTGAGGCTTGAATATAAAATACCTGTGAGGTTGAAATTTTTTATTTGCCTCTGAGGCTTGAATATGAAATACCTGTGAGGTTCAAAATTTTTATTTGCTTGTGAGGCTTGATTATAAAATGCCTGTGTGGCTGAAATATGAAATCCCTGTTGTGGTTAAGCAAACTGAATACATTGCATGAATAAATGTAAAATAAATGTAGTATTTAAAAAATATATTTATAGTTCTAGATCAGGGTGAGTAACTCCTGCAGGTCTATTCATACTCTGGTATAGGCCTCCAGATGTCCTGTTCTCAGGCGTGTTTGAAGTTACTCCCTCCTGGTCGGGAACCCCTAATTGCATAATACTGTTATATGTGCACAAGGTGCAGATTCTGTTTCAAATGTTATGGTTGTTGCATGTCACCCTTGGGTTGGATGCAATCTGGAGGGGTTCCCGATCAGGAAGGGATCGTTGTAGTTATTATTATTAGTATAGAATATATTTCATATTTACTGGAATTGCAATTTATTCGTTATTGTGTTAGGATTTTAGAGAGAGGTTTGAGGTTTGGGATATGTTTGAGGTTTGGGAGATAAGGTTTGGGAGATAAGGTTTGGGAGATAAGGTTTGGGAGATAAGGTTTGGGATAGAAATATGTTATGATGAGTAAATGGGATATCCATCAGTATTATGGATGCGCTAATAGTGGGAATATTAACACATCAGCAATACATGTTATTATGTCATGAATGGAAATAATGTATGTTATAATGTATGTAATTAATGTATGTAATATATCTTCCTGTAAGAAGTAACTAGATTGTGGCGTGTGCTAAAGAGCTCAGAATGAAGGCAGGCTTGGGGAAGGCCAGAGCGATTCCCCATACCTAATTATCATAACAATACACAGGGAGGAATATTACACTATGCAAACTCCATTTGCATTGGTAATAAACTCCCTGGGGATTGTAATATAAAAGAAGTATTATCCTAACAATCCCTTGTCATTCAGTCAAGCAGCGAAAGAGAAAGGGTTGTCGACCCACCTACCCTCCCTGCGAGTTGAATCGGGTTGATGTTATTTCCTCCATCTTTCGCCTGACCTGGGCTTGTCCCAGGCCAGAGCGATTCCCCATACCTAATTATCATAACAATACACAGGGAGGAATATTACACTATTCTCGTTCAATTTGGGATTAATTGCACGAGTGAGTTTTTCAAAAAGTATCGAAATTTGAGCTTTTTGAAAAACTCACGAGTGTAATTAATCCCAAATTGAACGAGAATAGTCGTATGATTACTATATTAATAATATGGATGCAAAAAATTTCAGAGAAAGACCTTATTTGCCGTGGCCACAAATGCACTGAAGGCCTGCGAGACAAGCGAGCAAAGTTTATGTAACCTAACTTGACATTAAATATACTTGACACAACAAATTTATTTTATGCTAGAAGCAGGTGGAATTCTGTTTTGACAATCATAAACTTTATTTCAGATTCCAAGGTAAAATAACATAAGAGAGCCTGTATTAATTAATTAATTGCTTGGTTTCTTTCAGTTTGAATTGCTTTTGAAAGCTTAGTTGCTTGTGTATTTTCGGTCACCAAAAACGGGCAGAATATTGTCCAGAAAGGTGAACATAGCTAGGTAAACTTCCACAGAAGACATACCTGAAGTCTTCTCTTATGTACATAAACTTTCTTGTAACAGCTAAACAACCAAGATTGACAGGAATTTGCTCCGGAAAACTGTCCGTATCGCATGTGTTCTTGTACACTTCTAGTTCATTTTCATCGCTGGCATTTCCCGCTGCTAGATTCGCAGTCAACGAAGTTTTCCCTTCATATCCTCACATAACAAAGAATAAAAACTTAAACAAGTCTTGCTCAAATCCATAGGGAATTCACATTTTGCTTTCCACAAGTTTCGGAAGATAATTTTCATGTAGCCTGCTTGCAGGCGGTACTGGGTGTTTTTATCGCGGAAAACCCGGTCCATTCGATGATACTGGGTGTTTTTATCGCGGAAAACCCGGTCCGTTCGATGATCGGGCGCCATCTTGGAATTTTGAGGCGAGCGGTCCCGGGGGCGAGCGCAAAAATCGGCCGAAGGGGAGGGGGGAGGAGGAAAGGAGAGCGAGCGGTCCCGGGGGCGAGCGCAAAAATCGGCCGAAGGGGAGGGGGGAGGAGGAAAGGAGAGAAAAACCGCCTGCCCGAAAACTAGGTGATTCTGAGGACAAAGTTTGAATCCCGTCCACTGGCGGACGGGATCAGTGATTGATCGAGTGCCTGTCAGAGAACAATAGGACGTTATGACACAGACCAGTTGCTCTTTAATTTTGTCACGTACATTTCATTAGAAGTCAAATGTTGGCTTTCCGTCCGGAAATCCAAAATAAAAGAAAACGATCGCTTTACAGCGTGGCTTTGTGCGAGCTATTCGAGGGGCGATTGGCGGTTGGGCTTCGGGGAAAAGTCTGCTCTACTACAAGCTATTGTGGTTTCTTTCTCTCTTAGAGCGAGCTAGGGAGAACAACCTCGCTCGCTCGCCGTCGGCCTAAGAGCGGAGGAAACCATTTGCTCCCAGGTATAAGTCTGCTCGTGAACTGTAGCCCAATTTCTGTCATCGTTATCTCAACCGAAGAAATTAGACTCGGAGAATATATGTACTGCTACAGAGTTGAAGAGCGACAAACTATTTGAGATCCTAAGAATCCATCCGAGTTTATCTATGAGTCTCGCTCATCGGCAAATGAATTGTTGTTTATACAAATTCTCCACCGCTAGCTTGCGCAGATTGAAACTCTGATTCTTTCATCTAGTTTTATCCTTTTGCTGAGTATATTGGTGTCTGATGAAGTTTAAGTCCCTCTTGACAGGACATTGCAATAACAGTCCTCACAGATTCAAACCGAACAACAGGGCTGAAAGTTTCATCATAGTCCTCACCATACTTTTGCGAGAAACCCTGAGCGACGAGTCTCCACTATACCATCAGCATTATGTTTAGTGCGAAAGACCCACTTACTGCCAACTACCTTACGATCATTCGGCAATTCAGTAAGTGTCCAAACATTGTAGTTATCTAGCGAATCAATCTCCTTCTTCATGGCATCATGCCACAGTTCAGCATCAGAGCTGCTAAGGGCTTCCTGCACAGTGGCTGGCTCCCGAATGCCCTCATTTGCCACTGTTACCCACTCTCCCAAACGGTCAGGTTGACGTCTCTCACGTGTTGACTGCCGTGGTACAGAGCTTTCTGCACCGTCAGTCCCATTAACATCATCATCATCACATGACAGTTCTATGGTAACAAGCTTATTACCAGCTGTTCCATTGTGTACCTCCTTCTGGATACCAAACTCTGATTCGTTAAACTGGACATCACGACGACAGACCACTCGCTGCTTTTCCAGGTCATACAAACGGTAACCCTTTGTATCAGTTTCATATCCCAGGAATATACATTTCCTGGCCTTTCTCTCATCCTCTGGAATATGAGCATATGCCGTACAGCCAAAGCTCCGTAAATGCTTCACATCCGGCTTGACTCCAGTCCAAGCTTCAAAGGGGGTAGCATCATGTACAGCCTTGGTCGGACTCCTATTGTGAACAAAAACAGCAGTGTTCAGTGCTTCAACCCAGAACTTCAAGGGAAGTTGTGCTTGAGTCAACATGGTTCTGACTGATTCAACAAGTGTTCTATTCAGGCGCTCTGCTACCCCATTCTGTTGAGGCGTTTTACGTACAGTCCTCTCATGTCTTACTCCTTCTGCTTTTAAGAAGTCCTCAAATTCATTAGATATGAATTCACCACCTTTATCTGTGCGCAGAGATTTCAGTTTGTAGCCGCTAGAATTCTCTACCATAGCTTTCCATTCACAGAATGCGGTGAAGGCTTGATCCTTTGTCTTAAGGGCATAAACCCACACATAACGGGTTTTATCATCAGTCAAAGTCATGAAATATTCTGCGCCACCAGCTGATTTGGGAGTTATCCTTCCACTTAGGTCACTGTGAACCAAGCCTAGAGGCTCATCAGCCCTTGTTGCACCACTTGTTGGTAAAGGAGATCTATGGATTTTTCCATTCACGCATGGCTCACAGAAATCCAAGTCAGTATTTGGATTAAAGTCAAATCCAGTCACAAGTCCATCCTTTGCTAACTTGTTCATGCCAGAAGCACTCAGATGCCCATATCTTTGGTGCCAGATAGTCTCCTTAGAAGCTTTTGCTGCATTTGAGCTTTCTTTTCCATTTTCACACTTGATGTCCAAATAATACAAGCATCCCACTTTATTTGCTACAGCAATTGTCACTCCATCCTTGCCCCGAGAAATCTCGCATGAACTGTCTTCAAAGTTCACCACATAACCTGATTCAGTTGCCTTGGCAACACTGATCAAATTGTAGCTCAGTCGTGAGACGAACAGCACATTTCGTAGTTTACATTTCCTGTATGCCCCACCAGGTAAAACGGTAAAGACAATCACAGTTCCAATGCCAGTTGCATTTAGCACTTTTCCATCCCCAAGCTGAATCTCTACTGGGTTCACGAGTTCCTCAAAATCACCGAACAGTTCCTTGTTGTTGCACATATGGCACGTTGCTCCAGAGTCAACAATCCATAGTTCACCCCTTTGGCTGTACATGTCTGCCGCTAAGGCTTGAGCAGCAAGCCCAAGGCTTTCTCCACTATCACTATCATTGTTACTCTTTGCTGTGTTAGCCTTGTGTTTTGGTTTGAACTCTTTCTCCTCTGGCCTTTTGCTTTTCTCAAGCTCTTCGCAGAAGCGCTTTATGTGTCCAAATTTGCCACACTGATAACATTTTGGACCTCTTGGGTTTTTCTTTCCCAACATCACTTTTTCGGTGGAATAAGATGCGGTTTCTTGTTCAGCTATCTTTCTTTCTTGGTGAAATAGGCGCTCAGTTACGACTTCCATAGCTGGTACACTAGCATTTGGTTCCAGCGCTGTAACTAACATATCATATGATTCTGGTAAGCTTGCAAGAAGTGTGACTACTTTGTCTTCCTCCTCAATTGGCGCGCCTATCACTGCGAGTTCATTAAATATTTCCGTCATGGCCTTCACGTGTTCCCTTACAGAACCGCCATCTTGGAGCCGCAAATTGTTGAGTCGCCGCCTAAGGGCCAATTTGTTTGCCCATGTTTTCTTCTGGAACTGATTAGATAGTTTTGCCCACACAGCTACAGGATCCTCCGGATCTCCAAGCAAGTACAGTAGTGACGGGTCAACGGCAAGCACCATAATTGCAAGCGCCTTGTTCTTGCGAGTAACGAACTTCGCATATTTATCTGTCTCCGTTTCTGGGGGAGCAGTTTCAGCCTTACACACAATCCCCCACAGATCTTCTTTCATCAGTGCCATTCTACATTGAACCTTCCACGTATTATAGTTCGATCCATTCAATGGAGCAACAGTCACAGACTTCGCATCCGCCATTTTGTTTCTCTGAGCTTCTCGCCAAAGACAACCAAATCCTTCTCTTTCGTCGATTTCTAGGCTTCTACAGAACTTCCAATCGCGTGACTGGGCCCATAACCTGTTGGTTTTTATCCTGATTTAATGCCTGATTTAAATCTAGATCAACAAAGAGTGATTTACAACTCGAGAAAACCGTACTAAACTTCACAAGAAGATAACCACGAGGCGAGGGAGGTTCCTAGCATTAAAACGAGGCTATGACGCACTAATCATTACATCAGCCTAAAATTAACAAATTAAACAGTTCCAATGTCACACAGCTGTTTCGGGACCGGGATTTTCGTTATTAGAGTCTGAGCATGCGTAGCGTTTGTGCCGGCTCAAATAACCAGCGGCATTGCACAGAAGCTTTCAAGATGGCGGGAGTTTTGATTTGTGACTAGCGGGAAGCTGACACTAAAAGGCGAGTAAAAAAATATTTCACGCTGTTTTCTCGTATTTTCTTTTATTGCTCCAGTGAGGGAAGTCTTTAAACTTTCATATGGGCAAAATACATGACCAGATAATGACAAAGAAACTATTATGAACGCACTTTGTTTGGAGCGCAGAATTTCGCGTTACTATTTAGCGCTATTGATCAAGGAAGAAAAAAGCAAGCTCCTTCGGAAGTTCTGAAGTTTTCTCAAAACAACGCTAATATCGAGAATATAATTTAGGCTTTTGCGGATACATGCGAGCTGAAAAATTTATGATACGCCGACTGGATTTCCTAAAATAATTTTTTCCTTTCTTACGATGCAGCGCCTTCATAGAACAACACGTCACTTTATTACATGCGCAGTGTCGCTTGTGCGGAAATCAACCGAGCCATCTGCGTCACAGATGCACCGAATATCTCAGCGAGTTAAATGAAATATGGATGATTGATAAAAATGTCAACTTATATTTCATTGAGAGATTGTCTATACATTCCACATATTTCTGCCCCCTAATCCCTGGTGCATTTTTACTTATGCCCCCCCCCCCCCGGTACTTGTTAAAGACAAATTTGAGGGGAAGACATCGACAGGAATCACTACCGTAACAGGAGGAGAGCTCAATTAAACGGCATGTGAAAATCAGAGGAAATCTAGAATATTATATTTTCCTTGTGATTATAGTGAAAACATTGGATGAAAATTTTCAAGTGGTGCATTTCTACTTATGCCCCCCCCCCCCCCATGAAAAATGCATATGCCCTCCTGGCTGTAAGCAAAATTTCCTACAATTCCCCAAGTTATGAGCTAAACCTATCAAACCCTCCCTGGTTGCATTAAGAACCCCTTAAGTTGTAAATTATACTATTGGGATTAATGTGCTTAGGCATTTCAAGTTTCTGAAAAAAAATTACGACAGCCATAATCAAAATGCTGTGTAAATATTGTTACTACTTAAACATGGTATACTTTTTCCTGTCAATGTTAGAACTCCCGCTTTAGCCCCTATGGCTAAGCCTAGGGCTTGGAAGTTGACTGTACAGTATTACAGTCAATACATATGGTGTACATTTTAGGCTCACCAGCTATGGTAGCCTAGTATCAAGTACCAATGGTGCATAGAAAGCACAAGATAATGAGAGTGAAATAAAACGTACACCATATGCATTCTTTGATGAACTTCCCACAATTATCTATAAGTTTTTGATGCCCATGAAATGTAAATGTACATGTTGGAGTGAATAGACCTCCTTGGCTTGCCTGTTTGTTTTTCCCATTTCAGATCACGTGGCATTCCCATGAGTATTGTTTCTTTGTTTTTCTGCTGCACACCATAGGATATATGAATATGGAAGCAGCCCAGACAAAGAAAGGTTATTCAAATGAATGCAACGTAATCTGAAATGGGACACCATTACGCCCAAGCCGAGGAGGTCTATTTCATATGACTTTTAGTGAAACCAATCACAAAGTGATTACCCCAATTCAAATAAAACCTATAAGAGTAATTACAAAGTGATTGAAAATTGCTCCTTACAATGCGTATGTCCTCCTGGCTAGAAGTGCTTACGTCTCTACAGTATTACAATGATTGTGTGTAAAGTACTGTAAACAGTACAGATCCCAGGGGTGTCTGTTTTGTTCGTTCACTCCTTCGAAGACTGATATGGGTAATATAATATGCCCATGTGTGGCCTTAGTATCACAATAAAGTCCTCATTGGTTTGGTGCATAATGACTTGATATATTTACTGTAAAAGAAGCTAGCTCCCACATACAATTTATCTTTGATTCAGGCTAGATAACTTGCCATGGCACTATAGAACCATTTCTAAAAACAACATTTAAATAAGCTGGGTGGCAAAAGGATTCAATGTCCCCCCGACCCCATCCAATGCAGCAGGCATTATGTTTGTATTCACTATCTATGAAAGTCTACAAAGGTGTTTGCTATCTCCATCAATATTGTCCCTGGCCCAATTTAATCAGCAGAAGCAGGATGTAGCTGACAGCTCCAGCAACCTGGAAGGAAGCATACAATGAGTCAGTACATTATAGTACATACGGGTGTAGAGCTGATGTCATGTGATGCAGTAGTGAAACTAAATCCAATTTTAAACAAAAATTTATATGACTGACTGCATAGTTATTGTGAGTTATGACAGCCATCTGGAATATGCTCTATTCCAGAGACCATTTCTGATATAGGGTACTTAAAAAACAGGCAAATTTCCATTCAATTATTTTTGTTTTCAAATAAATTTGTAAATGTAAACTCAAACCCTGCTTAACCGTATCATCACATCCAGCATGCATATTCATATAGCAGTAAAATAATGATACCCCCAGAAAACAATCCACTTTGTCTGCAGTGGATACAAGATCAAATTCAGACTGTTCAGCGACTGCTCGAGTTTCTTTGCAGAAAAGTAGTCCTGTAATAGTCCACACTGTACCCTCAATGAATCATAACACACTAAACTACTACAAATACTTGGGAATCCTACACTAACCTACTACAAATACTTGGGAATTAATTGGAGCCTTGCTCTGTGGAAATTCCCCCACAATGTGAAAAGAAAAATTCTAGAAACTTGCATTGACATTAATGGCTACATACCAAAAATAGATGCCAGAAGAAAATTTATTTCCCAAGTTGCACCATATGACCACAGATCACATTAGTCTGGTCTTGGATTTGGCTACTATATTACTGTAAACAATTGTAAATGAATTATAAACTTTCATGACAATTCTAAAATTCATTTTATCTCAGAAATACTCTCACAGCTTCCCCTAAAATTGGTTAAGTTGCTACAAAAATTCTAAGTCAAGACAATCAGGAGGGAAGCACTGCAAGCATGCAATAACTCCAATTTTGAAGATAAGCGAATAAGCTAAACGTCCGAAAAAATGAAAATACAGGAATAACTTAAACCACAGCACAACAAAGCGTGACCAGAGGGCAAAATTGTAGACAGAAGTTTGGAACAACAAACAAGTTACATGACATGAAATTTGCAAGAAGATAATACTGAATTGGCATATGTAAAGTACAGTAGTTTCAAAAATTACCTGCAGAAAATTCTGTCGGCGTATCACGGATAAGTTGGTCGGTATCTCTCGGAGGAAGATTGAAGATTCCAGAACAGTTGGCGAGGTTGTTGGGAAAACTTCAGGATTCTCACAGTTTCTTGTCGAAAATTCGACTTCTCGAACTAGCTGAAATCGACACCAGTACTTGGAGAAGACAAAATATTGCCTTAACAGTAGAAATATCGGACAAAATCATATCGAACAGTGAGATTAATTCTCTGACAACATCCAAAACCCGTTCGAACTGAAATCGAACGCGCGAATGCCACGATTTTCCTTGTCAAACACCAGGCCTTCTTCTTGGCACCACAGGGAGACCGAACGCACTCGGCCGAAAGTTGGTCTGGAAGGAGGGTATTTGATGCGCATGCTCAAACTCTATGATTAGTCAGAAACAGCTGTGGTCAATGTCAATATCCAACAATTGGAACTTAGAAAACCTCCCGTAAGCTACGGTGTGCTATATGACTTAAATTCGGCCTGATCAGCTCTACAGACTGAAGAAAACTCCAAGCCCAACTCACACAGCTGGATTGCAGTTTTGCTTTTGCCTTCAAGTATTTTCCCAAGAGGTATGTGTTTTTTCCGGAACAAACAACTAGTAAAACTCGATGAAACACCGATACCTCGAAAGGCCGGCATCGCTAAGCCAAACTCAGAGCCAAACTATTGAATTTCCGTCCCTTCGGCGAACTCAAATTCCCGATTAGAACTGATCCAAGTAAGTTTCGAGTGGGTTTGTTTTGATCGAACCACTTGATCAACATGACAGCTTGAAGCATTTTTGCGGTTCTGATTGGCCCGTGAAGAATGTGTGACAATGTTGTTGGCAGTCATGCTGGGTTGGGGGCGGATGTGAGAATCACCTAGTTTTCGGGCAGGCGGTTTTTCTCTCCTTTCCTCCTCCCCCCTCCCCTTCGGCCGATTTTTGCGCTCGCCCCCGGGACCGCTCGCCTCAAAATTCCAAGATGGCGCCCGAACAGCGATCGGACCGGGTTTTCCGCAATAAAAACACCCAGTACCGCCTGCAAGCAGGCTAATTTTCATGAAAAGGAACCGATTTTCTCCTTTCACATCCAGAGCCGATCTCCGATCTTGTTGACAAGGCTCAAACAGATCGAGTGGCATGACAGCTAGGGCGCATTTGATTGGTTCGTTCGCAAAATCCATTGTTTATTTAGCCAATCAGCTTCATTTGCCTGCACTCATTTGAGTGCAATTACTTTTTTGGAGTGCAAATTACTTTTGTAATTGCACTGCTCTCGACCAATCAGAATCAAGAAATTTTTGCATCCATATTATTACCAGATAAACAAGGAGTAATTACCTTTTATTGTATAGATATCGATGAGATACCTGTGTTTCTGCAGGGGTGTGTCGAAAACCAAGACCCCATAATTGTTTACAGTCAAAAGACATGAAGCTTGCCCCCCTAAAGTTGAATACTCAATTCATTATTCCATATTTACTGTTTTCATTATTTCATCCAAAAGTGCAATTTTCAATTCAATATTGAAATTTTAGTAATCTAACTAATTACTCTGGGTGAACAATTGCTTATTCTGAAATCAAAATTTGAACATTTAACATTTTAAATATTGAATTGAAAAATGCATTTTTGGATTGAATAATGAAATCAATAATGGCATAATGAATTGAATATTCAACTCTAGGGGGGCACGCTTTACCTATGTCTTGTGACTGTAACATTTCGATTTTGTTGTATCCTTAGATGAGTTATCAGCAAAAGAATGCACTATGCTTCAAATGAAGGCCACACGCAAACACTAAAATAACGCTGACATTGAGACAAAGTGTGTGCGATGTTTACATATTTTGAACTTTGTTGTGACTGGAACAATTATTACAGTGTCTTGGTTTTGGAGATCTCGAAAACCAAGACCTTAGCCTGCGTAGCGGCTCTAAAAGGGAAGGGGAGGGAGTCAGGACGAGCGAAAACCGGAAATAGCGCAGGCCGCAAGGGGTTCTGTGAAGGGAGGAAGGGAGAGCCTGCAAGAGGACCATTATTTGGACTTTGAAGAGACAGAGTGACACACGTGTGACCTCAATTTGTGGTTTCGAATAACTGTCAAAATCAACCACTGAAAGTGCTCTTCTGCTGTTTATTTTTCGATATTTTGCTCTTTGTATTGGCAATTCTCGGCTAAGTTACTTCGAGGATCGAATCTAGAGACAAGTAATAATTTAGAACAGTGATTTAGAACAGCGACAAACTTGGGGCCTGTAGGGCTCTCGGCGGATCTATATTTACACAATCGAGTACTCAGTCGCTTGTGTTTCTCTCTCAGAAGAGAACAAAGATCAAGTCTTTCATCCTTGTTTTTATTAATTTCACGAGTGTTTTCAATGTTTTTCCAATGCGGCGAGGGCAATTCGAAAAAATGGAAAACACAAGTGAAACAATTTTACGAGGAACCCATGTGATTACTTGTTTACAATCAAAACCAGTAGAGTGTCAATTCTGGCGCGAAAAGATTGGTCGCGTAGTGGCGAAATTTTGATCACGTGCTCACTATTTCGTGTACCACGTGATTAACGTTTTCCGCTGGGTGTCTTGTTGTTTCTTGTCTGCTGTGACAAGATGGCTAACATTCGGTTCAAGGATCGGCTTTTACGAAACGACTCTTCACGAATTTAAAAGGTTTTTCTTACCAAAGATCTGCTAGTGAACTCTAGAAAAGAACTCTTGATCTTCATGCTAGCAGAAAAGATCCCAAGGCTTCGACATTTTTAGTCATGTTTAGTTGGTTGTTTACGTCGACTCGCACATAGGTCTAAATAATATCTATCACGTGGTACACAAAACAGTGAGCACGTGATCAAAATTTCGCCACTACGCGACCAATCTTTTCGCGCCAGAATTGACACTCTACTGGTTTTGATTGTATGATATAACAGGGCAAAATTCAGCGCGCGTGTTGACTGCTCATGTTCAGGCGTGTGAAAAGTAATTTGGAAGAGCCAATCAGCATTGAGTAATTTTGCCCTGTATATTAAATATAATTTATGCTGGTCCGTTCAGGAGCTTTACGGCCAAGCCTCCAATTTTGCCTACAGAGTATTTAGGCAATATTTTCTGTTCACAGAACAAACATAAAATGTGCAAAGTTTGCCAAGTTTTGTGAAGGAATGTATACGCCGCATATATGGTAGAAAACATGTTCTTAGGCACTCCCCTAGATTCATTTTGTCATATTATGTTGAAGGTAGTGTTTTCAGGGGGGATGTAACTAGAATTTGTCAAGTGTTTCTATCCCAGTATTTTTTTTGGCATTCATTCCAAGGTACTTGAATGATAAATTGTGGGATTTGATTGAAAGCATTTTGGTGCTCTAAATATTTATAATAGTGTATTGTATATAGGGTTGCATGTATCTTAGTGAATATCTGCAGCATGTCTTACAGCTTTTTATCTTACAGCATTACCATGTGTTTATAAAGATCCGCCAGAATCCTCCACCACCCCAGTATCTTTTCTTGACATTCTGATAGGCATTTTTTATTACATATGTTAGAAGATCGTACTAGATTTCTAACCTCTATGTCGTTTTTTAGGATAAGATCGATTCGCTCGGCACAACTGGAAACAATCTCAGAGAAACCAAAGCAAGCCCTCTTGATGGAACAGATAATTATCTTCAACGCGTGATTAAGGAAGAAGTAGTTGAATATGAAGAAGTAGTTGAATATGAAGACTATAGTTTCTCAAATATTGAAGAAGGAGAAGAGGTAAGTTGTAGAAATCAGCACAGGACAAAAAAAAGTTATAGCTCTTTGGATGTTTGTAGTGATGTCACAATCAAACCTGACAAAAAATATGACCAATTCGACCTCTCCAACATACTTGAAGAGGTACAATACAAGATATCAGGGCAAAACCTTTCACAAAACCTCCTTCTGACAGTTCACTTACAACTTATTCAAAAATTACCCTCCATGGAGAGGCATAAGAGGCTGTCTAATTGTGGGACCATGCACAGCTGGACAATATTTAGCTACGCGTCCATCTACTTTTCGATGCACACACATACTTGGGAGAGCACTCAGGTAGCTATAGATGCTACAACCTTCGCTTCTTCCGTACTCTCCCAACTATCCGTGTGAAGTCAGAAGTGGATGGGCGCACGCTAAACATTGCCCATTCCTTAATTAAACAGAAATATCATGTCTTAACTATGATCCGCCAAATATGAGAATCCCCACCCCCAGTATATATTCCTGGCATTCTGATATTGTGTATCATATATAGCATATTATTTTGGAAGATCCTACTAAATTCTAACCTCGATCTCGTTTTTAGAAAAAGACGGATTTGCACGCCACCTTTGGAAACAATCTCAGAGAAAGCAAAGCAGGCCTCCTTGATGGAACAAATTATTATCTTCAACGCGTGATTAAGGAAAAAGTAGTTGAATGCGAAGACTATAGTTTCTCAAATATAGAAGAAGGGAAAGAGATCGCATCGGTTAGTTTTGGAAATCAGCACAGAACAAGGAAATGTAATAGCTCTGCGAATGCTTGTTGTGACTTTGATGTTGCAATCAAAACTGAAGAAAACGATGAACAATTCGACCTCTCCAGCATACTTGAAGACGTACAAAACAAGTGTTTGCTTCATCGTCGAGCGTTCCTTGAAGTTCGGGACAAAAGTTCCGGTCCTAGTCAGCAACAAAACTGTGAAGATTCTGGGGCAAGTTCTACAGCTGGAACTGATAACTCTCCTTGTGTTGTTATGGAAGAAAACGTTCAAGTTGAAGAATTTAGTGTTTACCGAACACTAAATGATTTTGCGGGCAAGAGCTTTCAGGACATCCAACAGCTAATTTCTCGTGAAAAACAACAGCGACTCGGAGGTCATGTCAACCGTCCTCTTATCCCCACACCTTTACGAACTTATGAACCTTATGAATGCCAATATTGCAGTAAATGTTTCGCCTCATCGAATGGCCGTACCAGTCACGAACGAACACACACAGGAGTTAGACCATATGAGTGTGAAGAATGCGGCAAGTCATTCAAAAGATCGAGTCATCTAACAGGACATAAACGAACACATTCGGGAGTTAGACCATATGAGTGTGAAGAATGCTGTAAGAGATTCAAAACATCGAGTCATCTAACACGACATAAACAATCACATTCAGGAGTTAAACCATACGAGTGTGAAGAATGCGGTAAGCGATTCATAACATCGAGTCAGTTAACAATGCATGAACGAACACATTCGGGAGTTAAACCTTATCAATGCCCACATTGCAGTAAAAGTTTCGTCTCATCGAGTGACCGTACGAGACACGAACGAACACACACAGGAGTTAGACCATATGAGTGTGAAGAATGCGTTAAGGCTTTCAAAACATCGAGTGAGCTGAAAATACATAAACGAATACATTCGAGAGTTAAACGTTATGAATGTCGATATTGCAGGAAATGTTTCGTCTCATCGATTGACCACACGAGACACGAACAAACACACACAGGAGTTAAACCATATGAGTGTGACGAATGCGGTAAGGCTTTCAAAACATCGAGTCATCTAACAGGACATAAACTAATACATTTAGGAGTTAAACCTTTTGAATGTCGATATTGCAGGAGATGTTTCACACGATGGTGTACCCTTACAAAACACGAAAGAACACACGCAGGAGTTAGACCATATGAGTGCCAAGAATGCGGAAAAGCATTTAAAACATCGAGTCAGTTAACAAGACATAAACCAATGCATTCAGGAGTTAAACCTTATAAATGTCGATATTGCGGTAAATGTTTCATGCGATCGAGTGCCCTTAGAGAACACAAACGAACGCATTCAGAAGTTAGACCATATAAGTGCGAAAAATGCGGAAAGGCGTTCAAAACATCAAGTCATCGAGCTGGACATAAAGTAATACATTCAGGAGTTAGTCCGTATGCGTGCGAAGAATGCGGGAAGGCATTCAAAAAACCCAGTCATCTAACAAGACATAAACGGACACATTCCGGAGTGAAACCATATCAATGTCGATATTGCAGTAAGTGTTACAGATATTCGAGTGGCCGTGCGACGCACGAACTAACACACACCGGAGTTAAACCGCATAAATGTGACGAATGCACTAAGGCGTATAAATCATCAGGTGAATTAACATAAACGAACACATTCAGGAGTTAGAACATATGAGTGTGAAGAATGCAGTAAGGCATTCAAATCATCGAGTGAGTTAACAAAACATAGAATAATACATTCAGGAGTTAGTCGGTATTAGTGCGAAGAATGCTGTAATGCATTCACAGAGGATTTCTTCAGGGAAAAGCTGAATTTCCCAAGTCACACGCACGCTAAGTGTTTGGGAAATTTACCTTTTCACATGAATGGGTTTCTGCAGAAATTCCCTGTGGTTGAAAACATGTGAGCTGAGAAAGCCAGTGGCGGATCGAGGATTTTTTCACGGATTTTGTGTCACAGTTATTTGAAGGAACTCGTAAATAGAACTCCAAATTTGTATGTTATCATCTCCAGATCACTTATACACTCAATGTTACTCAAATCAGACCTAGTGTTCTATTGTCAATGCTGCATTCTGATTGGTTGAGCTACTAGTAGGCTATAGGCGATTATACTATGACGTTAATGTTTACATTTTGGCTCATTTACATAAGCAATAGAGAGAATCAGGCTACTCAGCCTAGCCAGAGAATAATACGTTCTGAATATCAACAAAGTCCAATGAATAAAACGTAATTAGAAAATGTTGTACAAAAATAATGAAATTACGAACGTGTGGCGTAAAGCCTGAATTTAGAGAAAACATTTTGTCATTTTGCCCCAATGATTTCACTAAATTAAAAAAAAAGCTGAATTAGCTTTGAAAAATACAATGAAAAGCTCACGATAAGTTCAAATGTTATTCGTAAAGGCCCATCACCAACCGGGAACCTTTGCGCCCCGTTTTCTTTTGTTTTCAAATTGATCCATTGTTTTCGGGTGCTCTGATTGGCTAAGAGACCGCAAAGGCTCCCGGTTGGTGATGGGCCTTTAAGAAAGTTTTTACCTGTTTCCATATCATTTTTCCGGGTATAGTTGAAGCTTTCTTAAAGTGCCACTAGCACCTAATTTGTCACTTGCCTGAAATGCCACCAAATTCGGCACATAAGTAGAAGACATCATAAACTTTAGCTCTGCGCCATTTTTTTTTTACCAGAAGTTGAAAGGAAAATAGCGTATTTTCACGCCAAATTTCGAATTAAATGACGGACGCAGCACAGGGAGCCCGTGCGTTTTTCCCTACATTTTAGGGCAGCTATCAAAACAAAAGGCGTACTGTAATATGTCTTACTTCTGCGATCCAAACAAAAGGCGTACTGTAATATGTCTTACTTCTGCGGTTCTAGTCGTCGCATTTTCTACCAGTTTTAGCATTATTTTAATGGACTTTGTATATGCAACTCAAAAACCTATCGATTAATTTTGCTCGATTTTTGTTGGATTGACGTTCGCGACATTTGCAAAGGTCAATCCGAACGCCTGCTCAATTGAAGTTTTTTAAGACGCCCAAAAAAATTTCCAAGGTTCTCCGTTTGGTTGTGCTTGTCTAGTTCACGGTCTGTTGGTTTGACTTTGCCTGTTTCTTTCATGCAAATTTGGGTTCTTCGACCGCGCGGGCAGTTTCCGCATAACTGAAAAATGTCAAGTTTATATGTAATGTTTACAAAACGAGCTGGAATGTTTTATCGGCAGATAGAAACACGAGGCGAAGCCGAGTGTTTCTATCTACCGATAAAACATGACAGCGAGTTTTGTAAACTACTTCTAAAACGGTTGCCAGTAATAATTCATAATTCCAAGCTAGTTTAAAAAAAGGAAAGAAATTTGTGAGAACTACTTCATTGAAATCGAGAATAAGAAATCTGATATAGACTGGCTTCAAGTTGTATTGTTTAGCTATTTTTTTTTAATCAATCAATCAATTTATTTCACTTACTCATAACAAAATTACATTTTACAATCATTTTCTAAATTCTTGTAGTGAAAATGGGCTCCAGAGAAAGCAGAGCTTGTTATTTTGGAGTCCAATTACATATTTCATTGAGATGTAATGGCTTAATTTTACATTAATTATTTATAATAATAAAAAAACAAGTATATAAAAAAATTATATATATAATTATATAATATCATTTATAACAGAATAATAACATAATCAGGAAGAAATCGAGAAAAGGCAGTGAAAATATATAACATTTATAACTTAAAAAAAAAAGATAATGATATTTTTATATTTAATTAAGAAAATAAATCAATGCTGATAAAATTCTAAGGAATTAAGTGTGTTTTGCACAGGATAGGTATAAGAATTTAGAGTCTAAGATCACTGATTATTTTTTTCTTGAAGGAATGTACACTAGGTTTGCTTTTTGAATCTGCGTGAAGGTTATTCCATAGCTTTGTTCCTCTGTAGGTAAGGGATAGTTGAGCGAATGATGTTTTTTTTAATGGTACATATAGGTCCTTGGATCTTCGCGTATTGTAAGTATGTGAATTTTGTTGAAAGTTATCCAATGGAAGTATTTCTGTAGGTAGAATATTTTTAGTTAACTTGTACATAAACATTGATGTTTCCAAAAAATTGATTTTGGAAAATTGAAGTATTTTAAGCGACTTAAATATTGGCATAGTATGTGCTAGGTAATGTGAGTGAGAGATAATTCGTATCACTTTCTTTTGGAGTTTGACAAGTTTGTCCAGTTTTTTTGGAATTTTTTGTGAAGTTGGATTTAAGGGACAACTATTAGCCCATATTAAGTTCCCATAGTGGAGGTATGGATATACAAGAGAATAGTATAATGTTATTAGGCTTCTTTGTGGGAGATAATAACTGATGTATCTAATGATTCCAATGTTCTTAGATATTTTGAAATGGCAAACAAAAGATTGACAGTGAGAGCTTTTCATTAGTGTATTTAGAGAGGCGTTACGAATAATTGACATATCTTCAGTGCTGGGACAAAAGGTCTGTTCATAATTACATGACTTTCAAAAAGAGAAGAATTCCCTTTGGAATAGCTGTCACTTATTTACCTATAATAATGATGAGCAAAGAAATGCCGTTCAAATGTCATAGAAAAGAAATGAATGTATTAGCGATACCAGCGATACCTATAATAATACTAGGGCTTTCTGATTGGCTTTTGTAAAGAAAGGGCTATGTCATTAGTTTTGGGGGCAGTGTTTCCTATTGTTTTTTATTCTTTTTATGATTCAAATTTCTTTGACGAAGTTTTCTTTGTCATGCGCGTAATGCATCATATGCAATTTGCCCATTCATTCTCGTTTAAGGTGACTCATTCGAAATTCAAAATGCACCCAACTGTGTCTAGAGCGCAAATCTGCGTCGTCAAACTAACGGCTATAACTTTTGTGTCTTTTCCTCTATTGTTATAATTACTTTTTCAAATCCTACTTTAATGATGTATAAATATGCTACTGGGAACCGATCTTCTTGAAAACATTTTTAGAAGTCACAATCTAAATTTTTGTGAGGCCCTAATTTCATATTCCGGTCGTACTAGAAAAAAAATTTGCCGGTTTTTTTGGCTGAAATTCCAGGAATCGATTCCAGTTGTAGTGATCTCCAATCAAGCGAAGTTACAGAAAATTCGTCGGAACAGAAACGCGGTAATAAAAATACCGTCAGTTATGGTCAACTATTGCCAAATTAGAACGCTGATTCTGCTTGGCTTGAATTGAATTTTAATAGTGCTCCGAAAATTCATTATTTTGGGCTCTTCCGCCGGCACTATATTGTATAGTAATGTATTAAACTTTACCGAAGGTCAGATTGTAAATACCATGAAATACTAAAATGTTCGAACATTATCTACCGAGGAAAGAAATTGTGAAAGCGCAATGAATTTATTACAAGAATGTCGAGTTAAAATGTGTTGTTATTACGTATTATTTCTTGCTAAGATGTATATAGACGAGAAACTCGTGGCATTGGTAATACTTAATAAGCAAGTCTGAACATCATGCGTGCTTATTTGATATAGAAGAAAATTGTTAAAGTTACGGCGGTCGCCCTCTGGTCATGCACGCAGATTTTAAGCTGTCTTATTTATGAATGGTAATGAAATCTCGCATTTTGCCAGGGGGAACACAGTAGGCCAACTCTAATCATCGAACAAAGAAAACGTTTATCGTCGACTCTTTTTGTTCCATAGGGACTTATCAAACAATTGCTATTTTTGGAGCGTGACTGCTATTGATTAGATTTGGCCTAATGAGCTCCCCCTGGAAAAACGTCAGATTTCATTATCATTCATAAACAAGAGAGCTTCAAATCTGCGTGCAAAACTAGAGGGCGAATGTCGTAACTTTGTAATTTTCTTCTATACCAAATAAGCAAATATAATGGTCAAACCTGGTTACTAAGTTTTACCAATGCCACAAACTTCTCGTCCATATAAATTTTAGCAAGAAATAATACCTAATAACGGCACATTTTAATGCAACATTCTTGTAATAAATTCATTGGTCTTTTACAGTTTCTTTCCTCGGTAGATAATGTTCATACAGTTTAGTAGTTCATGGTATTTGAAATCGGACCCTCGATAAAGTTTAATGCATTACTATACAACATAGTGCCGGCGGAAGAGCCCAAAATAATGACTTTTCGGAGCACTAATTAAAATTCAATTCAAGCCAACCAGAATCAGCGTTCTATTTTGGCCACAGTTGACCATAACTGACGGTATTTTTATTACCGCGTTTTTCTGTTCCGACGAATTTTCTGTAACTTCGCTTGATTTGAGATTACTACAACTGGAATCGATTCCTGGAATTTCAGCCAAAAAAACCGGCAATTTTTTTTTCTAGTACGACCGGAATATGAAATTAGGGCCTCACAAAAATTTTGAATGTGACTTCTAAAAATGTTTTCGAGAAGATCAGTTCCCAGTAGCATATTTATACATCATTAAAGTAGGATTTGAAAAAGTAATTATAACAATGGAGGAAAAGACACAAAAGTTATAGCCGTTAGTTTGACGACGCAGATTTGCGCTCTAGACACAGTTGGGTGCATTTTGAATTTCGAATGAGTCACCTTAACAAAGCAGTGCGGTTCGTACGGACTCGCCAAGTAGAGTAACTTGGACGGGTGAGTTAAATTCGTTTATCTGTGCATGATTTTGAGCCCAATTCAACTCAAGTATTACCAAATAATTGTCAAGGATGTCCGTTTTGGCTCGTTTCACGAAATGTTCACAGAAGGGTGGTCGGCACTGCCCGAGTCGTCGTTGGATGTTTAAATCATGGCCACCGAAAATTAATAAATGTGATAAATGAACTATCGTTTTACAAAATGCACGTATTCATTTCTAACATGCGTTCTTTTTTCGTAGGTTACGGGAAAAGGTGGAAATCGTGACCACTGAGCGTTTCTAAGAGATGGGATCTCCATGAATGTTATCGGGGAAACATGCTGTTCTGGTGAGTTGTCCTATCATTACTGATGCTCAGTGACCAAACTTGATAGAGAACTGTGCTCACTGAACTGGATCTGATATAGAACTCTGACGTCACCGGAGTTCTATATCAGATTCAGTTCAGTGCGCAGCAGTTCTATATCGTTTCTGGCTGATAGAGCACCATTATGATATGGCAACCAATCAGAATAGCTGTTCCCTGAAAACATTCATGGACTCCCCAAAATGCTAATTTCTATCGGGGTATACAAACGGCCTTCATGGTCCTGATTTCCATTGTGTTTGCCTGATTGACTATTCATGAGTTTTAGAATTTGATTTCTAAACGCGTGGTGCAAACGTTCAATTTAGAGAAAACAGGTGAGCTAATGAGCGTTTTGCCCCAATAAAATTCATGAAATTTAAAGTGCCACTAGCACCTAATTTCCACTTGCCTGTGAAATGCCACCAAATTCGGCACACAAGTAGAAGACATCATGATCTTTTAAAGCATTGATTAAATATTTTGGTGTGCCATTTCACGAGCTAACGCTGTCGAACAGTGTCTGCGTTTTTTTTTATTTTGCTTAGTTCAAAAGTGAAAACTCTATAAAATTTGACCTTTTGAACAAAGCAAAATTTTAAAAACGCAGACACTGTTTTTGAGAAACACCTTTAAGGATTAAAACAATATGTTACTTGGGAGTCAAGGTCGAGCGGTTCGACAGCGTTATCTCTTGAAAATGTGATACCCAAATTTTTAATAAAACCTTAAAAAATTCTAATTATGAACAAATTATTTCTTTGTGCAGTAGCTCGCTAGTCCATTCTATAAGTTTTCTAACGATATATAGGTTGATAAGTTTTGGTTAAACTAAGGACGTGTGTGGTTTTTATTCGAACACGTGCGCGAAGGTTCTCGGTAACCTTAATGCCGAGAAAAAAATTGAGAAAGGTATGAGGAATTAAGGATCATGGGCTCTTTTGCCAAAATAGTTCTACGTACATGACTATTATATATCATTTTAAAGCGTTTGAAAGGTAGAACACAGATGTGTTCTCGCGGCTCGTAACTCCACAACAAATTTCGACCACGATGATGAAATAAAAAGTACGAAATATAGTCCATGAGCCAGAGTAAAAAGTACGAAATATAGTCCATGAGCCAGACAGTGAAACCCTCCCCCCCCCCCCCCCCCCCTTGGGTATTTTGGGAGACATATATCGACTGAAAGCCCTACCCATGGGTAGTTCAAAAATGGATGTCTGCACTGGATTCGTTGGTGGGCGTGGCTGTGCGGCGGCATTTTCGTTTAGAGCCAAAAACCACAGGGTACCCGCGTCGAGTTTTTTTTTCAAAATTTCAATTTAGCACCCTAAAAATGCCGTTACAATGCTCCAAATTTTGCATGATGCCTCTACTCTTTGTAATCAGATGGTCACTGAACACTTGAGTTTGATATCAGTCGCAAAAGTGTCTATTGCACATGTCAATTATACCCAACAGTGTGTTTAGCGAAAACAGTGAAACGTAGCGATAATATATTGGGATTCTTGTATTACAAATAGACCAACCGTTGACACCTTATGCAGGAGTTACTACTCATCCTCGAATACAGATACAGATAGTCTTTTTTACTTACAAAACTCCGTTACAGGTGTGTATGTACAGTAGTAATAAAGTGTTAGTGTTTAATAGTGTTTTAAAGTGTTTAATAGTGTTTTAAAAGTGTTTTACAGTAGTAATAAAGTGTTAAAGTTATTATTAATATTCTATATATTTGTTATTTATTTGTTGCTTAGGGCACTTTTGCGTTTTTCAAAGCATTCATTTATACCAAGTGTACAAGGGCGGAGCCCCCCCCCCCCCAAAAAAAAAAAAAAAAAAAATTCCTGGCTATGCCCCTGGTGTATCCTGAGTTTGATATCAGTCGCAAAAGTGTCTATTGCACATGTCAATTATACCCAACAGTGTGTTTAGCGAAAACAGTGAAACGTAGCGATAATATATTGGGATTCTTGTATTACAAATAGACCAACCGTTGACACCTTATGCAGGAGTTACTACTCATCCTCGAATACAGATACAGATAGTCTTTTTTACTTACAAAACTCCGTTACAGGTGTGTATGTACAGTAGTAATAAAGTGTTAGTGTTTAATAGTGTTTTAAAGTGTTTAATAGTGTTTTAAAAGTGTTTTACAGTAGTAATAAAGTGTTAAAGTTATTATTATTATTCTATATATTTGTTATTTATTTGTTGCTTAGGGCACTTTTGCGTTTTTCAAAGCATTCATTTATACCAAGAGTGTACAGGGGCGGAGCCCCCCCCCCCCCCCCAAAAAAAAAAAAAAAATTCCTGGCTATGCCCCTGGTGTATCCACCATGTTTTCAAGGTCCACTGTGTTGTACATCGCGTCATCATCTTCCGTATCTTCAAGTGCACTGGTGTTTGCTACAAATATCCCCCCCCCCAGTTGCTGCATCAGCGCTTCATTCGTCCACGAGATCTCGAGGTCCCCTTTCCTGAAATGCACCAGCCATGACCTATAGGGTCTGGTATCAGTGGTGATACAGTGTCACTCAACGTCCATACGAAACCCTGGTAGTTGGCTCTTCTTATTTGCCGACAGGTGGGAAGAATGCTCAAGTCGGCTTCATCATAGCTTGTTAGCAATCGTCCTGACCTCGGGCTAAAATGATGAATGTAGCGGTTGTACTCAACGTGTTGATGTCCTGTGACTTAACACAATAAATCAAACAGGTGAACCTCTCTAACTCCTTCTAAATAGTCTGGTCAAAGTCTGGAGATTTTTTGAAAGCTTGGAATGTCTGTATGTACCTCAGATGATTCTTCAATAGCTTCAAGCGCTTGACCTTGCCTCTTCTCACAAACGCACTGACTTGTGGAATCGCAACCAGAGAATGCGTGCAGGCCAACAAGAGCGAGACTCAAGTCGCCCCCCAAGGGCGCTTTAACAGTTTTGACATTTATCAGACGGCGCTTGTTGCCTGTACCGGTGTGAAACAAAAGTGTTGAGCCGATGTCGGGTGCAAAATAGAGAAGTAAAATGAACACATCGGTGTCGGGGGATCGCATCGTAATAACCCACTCCTTGGGTGAGCTCATTGCAAAATGCTTAACAGTGCAAGATTGCTCTTGTGTCAGCTTCTCCTGTGAAGAGACACGTTCTGGGATGTCATGGGATGTCACATTCGCGTTGCGATTCCACAAGTGCGTTTGTAAGAAGAACGAAGAAACATCCGAGGTACATACGGACATTTCAGGCTTTAGGAACATCCCCTAGACTTGGACCATACTATTTATGAGGAGTTAGAGAGGTTAACCTGTTTGATGTATGGTCGTCAACACTTTGATGTATAACCGCTTCATTCACCATGGCATTTTAACCCGAGGTCAGGAAGATTGCTAACACGGTGATGGAGCTGACTTGAGCATTCTTCCCACTTGTCGGCAAAGCCTACGGAGACACATAAGAACAGCCAATTACCAGGCTTTCGTATGGACGTTGAGTGACACTGTATCACCACTGATACCAGACCCGATAGGTCATGGCTGGTGCATTTCAGGAAGGGGACCTCGAGATCTCGTGGACGAATGAAGAGCTGATACCTGAAGAACTGGGGAGATTGTAACAAACACCAGTACACTTGACGATGCGGAAGATGATGACGTGATGTACGACACAGTGGACCTTGAAAACATGGTGGATACACCAGGGGCATAGCCAGGAAATTTGGTGGGGGGGGGGGGGGGGAGGGAAAACATGGGACGAACATTTTCAAATTTCCTCCAGCATGGGGAAATCTCCCGAGAAAGGAGGGCCGCGGCCCCTTGTGCCCCCCCCCCCCCCCCCTGTACACTATTCGGGGATGAGCAGTAACTCCGGCATAAGGTGTCATCGGTTGGTCTATTTGTAATACAAGAATCCAATATATTATAGCTACGTTTCACTGTTTTCGCTAAACACACTGGTATAATTGACATGCGCAATAGACACTTTTGCGACTTATATCAAACTCAAGTGTTCACTGACCATCTGATTACAAAGAGTAGAGGCACCATGTAAAGTTTGGAGCATTGTAGCGGCATTTTTAGGGTGCTAAATTGAAATTTTGAAAAAAACTTGACGCGGGTACCCTGTGGTTTTTGGCTCTAACCAATAAATGCCGCCGCACAGCCACGCCCACCAACGAATCCAGTGCAGACATCCATTTTTTTAACTACCCATGGGTAGGGCTTTCAGTCGATATATGTCTCCCAAAATACCCAAGGGTGGGGGGGAGGGTTTTCACTGTCTGGCTCATGGACTAATGGTTCACACATATCGAATAGCAGTGTCGCCATTCTAGAGATTGACTGGGCTTCCTGTGGTATCTTGTCTACCTTGTTGCCAGGCTCTTGACCGTGAACAACACAGTGGAACATGCACATAGCATCTTTCCTCGAGTATATTTGAGTTTTGGTTGAGGTTTTATTATTATTGAGGTTTTAATTAGCCAAATTGTTTGAAAAATGTCTTTAATAGCTATAGAAAGAAATAAAGAATACTTTGTATATTGTGAGTACTTTTGAAGTGATATTTCGGGTCTGAACTTCAAGCCACTGGTCACTCGTTACAATGTGCACTCGCTCCCATTCTACTAAAGTTTTACTTCAAATGCAAGTATTTTAATTGAATTCGGAATATGTTAAGTACATGAACTGTATTCCGATAGCTCGGAGAAATACAGAAAGCATAAATAAAGATTCTTGAGAAGTATTAATAAGTTGTAAAATCAAGTAAGATTTGCACTTGCAGTGAACACCTCAGGGAACATAAGGCACGGGTCTAACAGCAAAAATGCTAGAAAATACATAAAAAAATTCTGCAAGGAAGATAAAATATCTAGCACAAACAGTATTATTATCAGAATTAAATATTTCTTTGCGATTTCGAAAACGATACAAATGTAAGTATCAACATAATGGCCCCACGCATCAGCTTACTGCGAAATTTAGGCCTACTTTCACTTTTTTCACTTCAAATTTTTGGACGACTCCGATTGATCAATGTAAAGTTTGTCTCCAAGTTTCATATTAATTGAAATCCTCTATGGTTATCAACTGTGGACGCAAAGATCGATAAATATTGGATGGATTCGTGAAGTTTCTGCTCAGGGACTAGCTTTTGTTCTTCGTTCGGCACAAAATCGCATTCCAATGCGGCACACGTTGATATTCGCGCGTGACTGCTCTCCGAATCCACCCCGACATATATTCATTGAATGCATAACAAAAGACCGAAAAACCTAAGAAAATTATCATACATCGGAGACTAGCCAAGCAAGGACAAGCCCACGCGCGGTCCGTTGGAATTCCATTTTGTGCCGAACGGGGAACAATAGCAAATCCCAGAGTAGAAACTACAGAAATCCATGCAATATTTACCGATCTTTGCGTCCCCAGTTGACAGCATTAGAGGATTTCAATTAATATGAAACGTTGGTGACAAACTTTACATTGATCAATTGGAGTCGTCCAAAAATTTGAAGCGAAAAAACTACGATTTTTTTAAATCAGACCAAATTTAGTGAAAGTGGGCCCAAATTTCGCGTTGAGCTGATGCGTGGGGCAATTATGTTGATACTTACATTTCTATACTCTTCGAAATTGCAAAATAATATTTCATTTTAATCAAAAGCATGACCTTTCTTGACAATTACAAATAGAATGAGCTATAAAACACTTCAATTTATAACCACGAAGTACCAAACTCTGACATATTTATTCACTACACTGAATTTTACATAAATTATGGCCCTGATTTATAAGTCCTAAAATATCTTCAGATCGGGCTTGTAGAATTTAGTCAAACTTCGGTTACACGTAGGCAATAAGTCAATCTCCAGGTACCGCAGAGCATTTATCGAAAAAATGTCGGTACAGTCTGAAACTGGGGTCAGAGTAAAAATAGGCGTGGCCCGATTGTCACGTGATACAAGCTCCAATCTCCTCAACTTTTGTACTGACATGTATTTCAGTCTATGGGTAGTATGTGTGTTATATTGGCTACGCGATAGAATTCAACCTCTTTTTATATGAGAGGTTCAAAATTGGTAGGCATGGGTGCAAAATTACTGGGTCGATCCACCTTAAGTACACTGAGACTGCATGAGTTCACTGCACGATTTTTATGCATCATTACCAATAACGCACTCGCCCCGTTTGATGTCGCTAGGTAACGAAAACTCACGTGATCAGTTTTAACCAATGGGGTCCGCGCATTTTGTCCAGTCAACGAAGATTGTATATTAAAGATAGATAGTGACTTTGTTACTGGATAGTAGTCAGCCATTATTATTATTCAGAAGAGCACGAGATATAAATAGAGAATTATTTATAAATAACAACAGTTTGCAGCTTTATTTTAAGCCTAAGCTAGGTGAAGCTTAGGTGAAGCTTCCCTGGAACGGATTTGTATGACTGTAGAAAATGCCGCGACACGGACGCGGCGCGGGACCTGGCCTGCTGTGTTAAGGAAACTTGCGTGGCATCGACATTACAAATCATGGACAACCAATCAGATTGCATTGTCACGGCAAGCCAGGACAAATCAAGGACGGCAATCAAATTGCATGGTCGGAACAAAAAAAAAAACGGTTTTTAGAACGATAGCCAATGAAATCGCGTAGTCACGGCGCGGCACGACACAACATGACACGGTCGCGGCGCAACACGGCGCGGCACGACACAACACGGCGCGGCACGACACAACACGGCACGGTCGCGGCGCAACACGGCGCGGCACGACACAACACGGCGCGGCACGACACAACACGGCGCGGTCGCGGCGCAACTTTGTCACGGCACGTTTCACAGTCATACGAAATTCGCTCTTCTTTTACAGCTGTTTCAGGTAACACGCGACCCCAGCGCGTTCAAAACATCGAGAGAGCTTTTGGCAGTTGGGTTTTCCTGTGTAGGCAATCAAACCACGTGAGCCAATCAGATCCTTGCCTAGTTTCGACTAGTGCAGTGAATTGGCTTCTGTCGCGACATGTCTCGCAAGGGAAGCCAATCGAATGCACTGAGTAAGGATATGATTGGCTTACACGGAACACGGATTGCATTGATGGACAGCACAGAAAACCCAACTGCCAAACTCTGGCCGCGTGTTACCTGAAACAGCTGTAGCATACACTTTAGGGCTTCTTTAAACAGAAGCATCTTCCAATTGGAGTCCGTGTCTATTACTTGTGTGTTTTCCCTGACTGTGTTCAGAAAAAAATGTTAGGTGTAACGTGACTACTGAAAGTATTTCCCGATTTAAAGTACATATCACTACCCTTAACATGAAAACGAAATGGCAAGAAGTTGGGGTTAGGTAAATAAGAATGCCGTTTCTTTTGTTTTAGTATCAGAACATGTTCAAGAGATACAGCCATTTTATTTTTTTGCAAATTTGATGACGTCAGGTTAGGCTAAATCTTTCGGGCTTAATATTTAACTGTTTCGATAATTTCTAAATTTGGCAAATAATAAGAGCCCAGTCAAGAAGCTCGTCTGATTTATGTCAAAAGTTTGCTCGTACGATCTTTTGTTGCAAAGATATGGAATTTGAATTTATAATTAGCCTGTTTCGACGTCATCACTTACCTAATTAGCATAAACCTTTTTAAAACATGTGTTAGTGCGCTCAGGTAGCTACAAAATCCAAGAGATTCCATACTAAGGGATATATGCATTTTAAACCTCTCGCCGCATTGTTCACATTCATAGTTCAACTTCAATTTCTTCGTTCATGTCAAAGCAAAGCATTTACAATATTGACATCTATACGGTTTAACACCACGGGGAGACTCCACTTTTTGGCGTCGCTTAGTTGATTTTGACACCTAAAAGTACCAACAAGTCGTGTTTTCCCTCGTAATACGCCATTTGCACTAACCGGGTCACGTGACCCAAATCCCATACATTCCGAATCAAGAGAAAATGAATAAAATCTTGAAAATTCAACTCGCTCCATTTGCTCCAGGATAGAGATTTTAAGCTGAAACTTGAGTTTCTGACTAATATCAAGAGGTAGTTGGTATCACGTGACCAAGCAGTGCAAATGGCCTATTTTCTCTCTTATTTTTTTCACGAGGGAAAATACGTCTGAAATTCAGGCTACCAACAAGTCATGCGATTTGATTTAATTGCTAGAACGGACCTATCTGGGAAAAAATGGAAGTTATTGAATTTTACCCCCTAAAAGTTTTATGCACCACCCCTGCCCCAAAAATAGGAGAGCCCCCATCCCAGGGTTTAAAACCTGCTTGTGTCCGTTTATTTTTTGTTAACTGCGCCGATGACGCAAACCTCTCGCCGCATTGCTGACATTCATAGTTCAACTCCCATGTCTCTGTTCATGGATTGCACGTTGACTAGACCACGCAAAGCATTTACTACAAAACCGGCATCCATAAGGTTTAACTCCTGAATGTGTTCGTTTATGTTCTGTTAACTGACTCGATGTTGTAAACTTCTTGTCGCATTCTTCACACTCGTACGGTTTAATTCCTGTATGCCTCCGTTCATGATTTAAACGATCGCTAGACCAAGAAAAGCATTTAATACAATATTGACATTCAAACGGTTTAATCCCTGAATGTGTTCGCTTATGGTCTGCTAGCTGGCTCGATGTTTTAAACGCCTTACCGCATTCTTCACACTTATAAGGTCTAACTCCTGTGTGCGTTCGCTCGTGCCTCGTACGTTCACTCGATGAGCCGAAATATTTACTGCAATATTGACATCCATAAGGTTTAATTCCTGAATGTGTTTTCTTGTGTGTTAGTAAGTTGCTAGAAGTGGTAAAGCATTTACTGCAATAATGGCATTGAAAAGGTTTTATTCCTGCATGTCTTCGTTTATGGTCTGCTAGCTGATTCGATGTTTTAAATACCTTACTACATTCGTCGCACTCATAGTATGGTGTAGCTCCTGTGTGTGTTCGTTCGTGTCGTGTGCGTCCTCTCGATGATACGAAAGACTTTATGCAATACTGACACACATATGGTTTAACTCCTGGTGGTTGTTTTTGCCCATCAGAAGGTAAAATTTGGAAATGACTTCCAAGACCTTGTTCAGGAGAAATTAAACTCCTGGCTGGCAGTTCAACAAACTCTGGGTTCGGCTGAAAGCTCTCGCATCCTACTTCAATTAGAGTTTCGGAAATGCTGAATTCTCCAACATGAATATTTTCTTCCTTCATAATACGATGATAATTATCTTTAGTTCCTAAAGAACTGGTCCCATAATCTTCACAATTTTGTCGCAGATCTGGACATGAACTTTTGCTCTGAACTTGTACGACCTCTTGTTCTGGAGACGAAATATTGTGTTGTATGTTTTGGAGGATGTTGGCGAGATCGAATTGTTCAGGACTCTCTTGTTCGTTGACTGTGGAACTAGAGACATCACTAGTACCCGTGTAACTATTGAACTGTCGTGTTCTTTGCCTATCTCCACAGCTCACGTTAGAAGAGTCCATTTCCGCTTCCATTATATTAGAGAAATTACAGTCTTCATTTTCATCTTTTTCTTTCTTGATTATGAGATGAGCTTCCCTCCCGACAGGAGATTTTGTGTTGCTGTCCTTGTCTTGAGAGGCGATCCTTTTCTAGGAATGGGATTAAAAAAAAGAATTTAGCAAATCCAATAAAACAGTGAGTTGTTGTGCATTCACAACGCATGTGTCCATTATGTCTACCAGAGAAGAGCCCGTCTTGTGACAAATGAGTTATCTGCAGTGCTGAAATGTAGTTAAAGCTGCACTCCGATCAAGCTTCGATATATTATTTGAAGTCAGGGCAGGCGTATTTTACTTTGATACTTTGATAAATGGGCTGTTCACAACACCCCCCCCCCCCCCCACCCCCCCCCTATCGAGGAACCTTGCAATTCCACAGGGGTTGATGTGTTTGACCCTGGAATTCCACAGGGTGTTCATTTGCAACTGTGGAATTTCCGAAAGGGCACAAGAGAATGAGGAATTTCCACAGGGGTTGCTTCAAATTTCCAGAGGGGTTGTACATGAGTCTGGAATTTCCACAGGGGTAGAGCAATTTTTGAAAATGTGGAGTTCCTCGATAGGGGGGGGGGGGGTACATTGAATGGAACGTTGCATGGAATACTGCAAGAAGTTCATAGGAAATATCATGCCATCTATTCCAATCTACTCTCTTATCCACAGTGGAGTAGTGAAATCTCAAGTATCAATGCCCTTTAGATCGGGCAAGAAGGCTTACTCCTTACTGTTGAACACTGACGCCTTCGCTAGAATAGTTACGGTTAAATACCAATCAGCTTAGTAGTATCCAAATATGTGCAAATTGTATTGAATATCAATTATGTATTTATCATTATCAGCCATATCTTGTGACCTATAATTCAGCCCTTGACTGCGACAGGTTAGAATATACCACAGGCTTACCATTCTGGGGAGTGTGACTTCGGGTCACGCTCTCCTGGTTGAGTTTGTAATGTGACTCCCTCGGTAGTTAGGTGATCAACGATCGGCTCACAAGTTGATAGTAAAAAGCATCTCCTAATCTTCTCCTGAAACACAAAATGTCCTATAATAAAGGTTAGAGTAAACGATAATTGTCTTGTGTTTGTCCTCATATCGAAATCAGCGAGAAATATAAAGGTTCTGAGGTATTTTGAGGGCGTTTTTTAGGGGTGGGTAGCGAGGGAGAGAGGAGAGAAGGAGTAAAGGCCAGCAGCTCTCTCGCGGAACCAAATCACCATCAAGTCGATCAAGCGCTCGGAATTCTTATTCACAGAAAATCTCACGAAACACTTACCACAGCTCGATCGAGCGATCATTGGTCTATGTCCCAGGCGACTTTCAGGCTCGTAACTAAATTATTTGTACCCGAAAAGTCCACTTTTTTCGGTCACCTCTGCCAAAACTCCACGCCGGCAAACGATAGAGGAATGCCGTGAAGACCCTTGGAATGTAGTGTCGTTTGAACCATTCAACAAGAAAAACATCGCCAGAATAAAACCATATTGAAGTCCAAACAGACGCCGACGACCTCCCAGCATGCCAAGCTGTACTGCTAAGTACATTTGATTATATTTTGCAAAAGAACTTTGATATTCTGTTTACACTCAGGTTCTTGCATAAGTAAGTCTCATTCAAGATAAACAACTGAACGAACTATGTTGTCGATGAAGCAAAATCAGTGAAACTCAAATGCAACGGCAAGCAAATAATAACATTTTCAAATGACGCTACATTCCCTACATTCCAAGGGTCTTCACGGCATTCCTCTATCGTTTGCCGGCGTGGAGTTTTGGCAGAGGTGACCGAAAAAAAGTGGACTTTTCGGGTACAAATAATTTAGTTACGAGCCTGAAACTCGGCTGGGACATCGAGCTGTGGTAAGTGTTTCGTGAGATTTTCTGTGAATAAGAATTCCGAGCGCTTGATCGACTTGATGGTGATTTGATTCCGCGCGAGAGCTGCTGGCCTTTACTCCTTCTCTCCTCTCTCCCCTCGCTACCCACCCCTAAAAAACGCCCTCAAAATACCTCAGAACCTTTATATTTCTCGCTGGTTTCGATATGAGGACAAACACAAGACAATTATCGTTTACTCTAACCTTTATTATAGGACATTTTGTGTTTCAGGAGAAGATTAGGAGATGCTTTTTACTATCAACTTGTGAGCCGATCGTTGATCACCTAACTACCGAGGGAGTCACAGAGAGCGTGACCCGAAGTCACACTCCCCCAGAATGGTAAGCCTGTGAATATATACCATCTATTGTTATTACATTATTATTAGTAATATCCATAAATCGAGGGAAGTACTTTTCTACCTGCAGCGCACTTCGATTTGTTTGCGGTGTCAAGTTACTCAGGAGAAAGAACCACCACGGGGGGAAATGCTGAAAGAAGGGACACTCCATTAAGAAACCTGGCTTTGTCAAACAATTTTTTCTTATTTACAAATATAGTACTTCTTTACAAATATTCCACAGATATTGTTCATTTATCCAGCAATATTACATAATTACATACACACAAATAATATATACATTAATGACGAAAATTTTAACTTAACAAAGCACTGTAACTGAGTTCTTGATCTTTTTTGCTCTTTTTTGCTGTTATTTGTTTTCGGACAAGGTACAAGCATGGTAGCCTGCCATGTTAGTACATATTAATTTTCTGGCTGTCTCAATCTCTAGCCAGTCTTCCAGATAAATTTAAGTTAAGAGATTTTCTGGAATTGCCCATTTAATACCAAACCCATTTCCTGTCAACCCCAGAACCATCTCGTTTTCCCTTGCCTTTCCCGAAACCTTTCAGAATCCCTTCCCAAAACGTCCTAACTCCCTCCAAATATTTGCAGATGGCGTGGATTCGGTTGACTTTTATTTGTCTGACTATGAATCATAGAAAATGCAGTTGTCAGAAACCATGAGATTTGATGCTTTAACCTGGAGACCGGGAAATTTTGTTAAAATACCTGGAGACTCCTGGAGAGTTGACAGGTATGCAAACCTACACACATCCGGTTCTCATCACAGAATTGATTGGCATAATTGATGTTTAGTTGTCTAACGATTTCATTCGGGGATTATTCACAGTCCAGAGTGAGAATGATGTATTTGACAGTAAAAATTGTTTGTTTTATTAGTTTTGCCACCCCTATAGATATAATATGTTCTGAAAGTAGTTTCCCCCTTTGTGCATCTCTCTCTCTCTCTCCTGGGGTAACTCGACACCGTAAACAAATCAAAGCATGCCGCAGGTAAAAAAGCATTTCCCTCAATTTACGGACGTTTGTCACAGAAGGGGCTGCCGGCCCAAGGAAAATTAACAATGTCACTCAGCTTTTCAAACGATTGTAGGATTTCTTTGTCATTAATTTATCAGTACAATGTAACTTAAGCATTTTGTATCGCTCTGATATTAACTCAGGTTCCTCATGGGGCTATTGAATTTTTTGTCTGTAGGTCCTCAACTTTTTTATGGCATAGCCCCGGTGTACTTAATCGATAAAGTTGATAATCGATGGCAATCGATACCAATCAATTTCAATCGATAACAATCAACTGATTGATATTGGAAATCGATGACCAATCGATAACCAACCTAGGTAGCTGTGACCTTTTATCGACTGACATTGATTGGCATCAATTTTATGTATCCAGGAGATAAAGCACTTAGTTGTTAATTTTGGGTTAATTAGTCTCACTCACTAAGCGCATTCGCTACTTTCAGTGCTCTACCCGAGAGCCATTCTTTTTGTAGGCATACTGTAGAACACTTAGTCTCCTACGCACCCGTGTTTTGTGTCGGTCACGCAACGCTTCCCTCCCCACACACGGCTGCTTGCTTTTGGATCACATGCCTTTCACTTTGTTATTTGATCGACAGTGACATGATTTCTTTAGCCAATTAAATTTGCAAATCACGCTGCTTCAAAGGTCTCACTAAATGTCAGCGAGCATTAGACGACCTTCCCTGGATTAAGCAGGACATTGGGGAACTATTTGGCAATCGAGAGGCACGCTCAAAGATATGTAGATCATCCATGTACAACGACAACAACACGGCCCATGCTCGAATGAAGGTGATCAAACACATCAAACACGTCGATAGAGTTCAATAAATAAGCGGCTTACCAAAATCTGTAGACAAATGAACTAGTACATCCTTTTTTCTGTTATAATCTGGATATCCCTCTTCTGATGAAAATGTAGCAAGGAAATATGGAATTTTTCTCTGAAAAAACCGAGAGCTTCTTCTAAAGATGCAATTTCTTCTTTCAACGAAGTGCGAACTATGTCATAGTTTTGAATTTCAATTGCCTTATCCGATTGGTCAATTTGAAGTGGCGCGAACAGTTCCAAATGGAAACCGATTGGTGATTGGTCAAATCAGGGAAAGGCATGTGATCCAAAAGCAAGCAGCCGTCTGTGGGGAGGGAAGCATTGCGTGACAGACACAAAACATGGTCTGCGTAGGGGACTATAGAACACTTTGCCAACATCAACTTTAACAGGCATTCTTGGTATCCTTTCACAACACAGGTTATTTTTAAGCAGATGCTATTAACATTGTTTTGAAATGATTGCTCAGCGCTAGCCATTTTGCATTGAAATCCTGGTTGAACCTTACACAGAATCTGTTATGGTGAAGCCAGCACGTGGCATTGTCATGTGATGCACACCATGCGCTCTCAGTACAAGACCTTATGCACCAGTTTGACTGGTGCATTACCATTCGCCTTTGTCACACGGCAGCCATCTTGGATTTTTTCTTACAGAAATGACTATGCGTGGGTGGGCTTACACGCTTGGCCTCGCTTTCATGCCAGCTTCGCTGTATTAGAAAATCCAAGATGGCTGCCGTGTGACAAAGGCAAATTGGCTACAAAGTCAATGCCAATTGATGCAAATCGATGTGTGATTACCAGATGATCTTCGTGTGACTTTCGATTGGCCAATACCAATCGATATTAATTAAGTAATTTCCATCGATTGATATCAATTTTTTTATTGCTTTTCGATGATCGATTAAGTACGCCGGGCATAGCCCATTATTCAATCTTCACCCATAGCAAGTTGCAATTGCTCTAAGCTCACAAGCCACCATCATCATCATTATGGGCATTAGGTATTAGTCTGATAACTTCCTTTATTATACATTGTACTCACTATCTGGATTCCGATTTGCTTTGGGAATCGCGCACTTTGAGGGTCTCCAAGAATCAGCATGCTGATTCTTGAAGAATCAGCTAGCTGATTCTTGATCCTGCGTGCGCAATGCATAATGGGACTAGAGCACTTGAATGTTTTCCCTATCTAACAAGGCGCTTGTGTAAAAGAAATTAAATTGCTTGACAGAAAAAGAAGGATTTTTACTCAATCAATGTATAATAAAACAATTATTGAATTCGTTTTTTGTGATTTACGGCCTCGCCTGATTCCACTTGTCTCGACATTGTTTATTCTAGCCTGAATTTCAGCCGTCTTTTCTTCCTACACTCCGAACGTTGCGGGAGAAAAAATGACTGAACGCCGACTTCCAAAAACGTGCCCAGGAGTTGCGTGATTCTCAAGATCATAACACATAATATTCTTACTGGGCTGAGGTATATTTTTCTGGATAAATTTTAGCCGTTCTGTGGGCTGCCATGTCTCTGCCTTAGTTCAGTTCTCTTGTCTCTGAAAATTATGCATAAAGATAGCTCATTAAAAAGACTGACCAATCACCATCCATTCTCAAGATCTTGAGAATCACGCAACTCCTGGGCACGTTTTTGGAAGTCTGCGTTCAGTCGTTTTTTCTCCCGCAACGTTCGGAGTGTAGGAAGAAAAGACGGCTGAAATTCAGGCTATGTTTATTCTGGAAATCACAAAAACCTCATCCAATAATTGCTTAAAATCATTTATTAAGGTTCGCATTTCCCTCGCTGGCTGTCACAAGCACTGAAGTTCGGAGAATAGCTTCTATTAAGGTATTGGACCATATTATCGCCCACTTCATATTATCGGCCACTTCTGAAAAACATTTATTTTCTTTGGCATAGTGGGAAAGATAGAAAAACGAAGAGAAGTCATTTTCCACAGAGCTGAGTTGATGATGGAAAAGTAACATATTTATCATGAAAACATTTAATAAACTAATGAAATCACACCTTAAACTCTTCACCAAAGTCATGGCTTCATTTTTGCTGCGCGTTGACCTTTACAAGCGCTAGAAAATGTCAGAAATTTCCCAAAACCTTTGCCAAAATGCCGTGAAAATTCGCTAGAACCTTTCTTCGTTCATGTTGTTACCCAAGGTTCAGTTCGATCTTGTTTTTCATTCATACTCCGCTGAACCTGTAGCTTGTGCCTGCTGTACATATTATCGGCCACCCAGCAGATTCCCCATGAATACAGCATGTCGCGTTTTTTTCGCACCGAGCCTCGAAAATTCATCGGGATGTACCGCGCGTGTTTGCTCTATTTCCTTGCAATCATGAAAGAAAAACTCTTTAAAAATTATCACTAACTCTTCAGAATGACTAAAGAAATACGTAACTTATTTTTTTCCGCAAAATAGTGCGATTTACTACAAGTAAAAGCTGAAAATGTGACGGGTTTTGGCATGTGGCCGATAATTAACAATTATTGGATGAGGTTGAGCATGATAGTGAGATTTGTCAACGCTGAGGTTTGTGTATCACTAACTTGAGGCTTTGACAGATCTCACTATCATGCGGAATTCTTACCAAGGAATTCTCCGCTGTGTACTCTTAGCCAATCAGAATCGAGATAGTGGCATAGCTGAATAATATTATGTTTTGGTTGTCGATAAAATGTACTCACGAGCGATCATTTTAAATTGCTATTTTTAGGATTCCCATGATAATCAGGTAAGAATTTCTTTACAAATAAGAAGAACAAGGTCCATATTATAAGCATGTAGTAGCATTTTGGAAAAATACATTTTCTAAAGTAGCTTATTTCAGCGCGAAACCTTTTGTGGCCGATAATATGAGCTAAGTAATACCTTAAATTCTCATAGCTTATCATAAGAAAATGGTTTTACAATGAAACATTTTGCCACAAAGTGAGACAAACGAATATACTTTTGATTGCTCTACTAATGGGTTGTAAAAAGGTTTTACATCCTATTCAATTCTGACCTTTTCTTTGGAGTTTGTTGTCGTTGTTTTCTCTTCGCTGTCCGCCATTTTGGATTGCAATAAGTCCGCTGACGTTCTTATATCGCGGACGCAAATATGAAAGCAAGGGCTTTAGGACCAGATACATTTTACAACCAATTTCAGAAAAAAATGACACACTCTCTGTCTCAGCTGTCTCTTAGCCTGAGTATCAGGACCCTCCCGTTTCCCAATTCCGCCTGATACTCAGGCTAACTGTCTCTTATTATATAGCTCGTGTTTATTCGATCAAAGCGCGCGCTCTGATTGGTTCTATCATGGTCACGTGGCGGGCTACAAATTCAATGTAGCCCGCGCGGGCGACATAGCGAGAAATTTCGGCAGACTATTTTTACCGAATTTTCTTTTTGCTATATAATAAAACACTAAATGACTGCATCTTCGGGAAACAGCGAGTTTTGTTTTCCCTCGAATCTCGATGTTTCCCTCGACTTCGTCTCGGGAAACAGCGAGATTCTCGGGAAAACAAAACTCGCTGTTTCCCTCGTAAGTGTATATTTAACAATTAGACCTCAAGGCCGAATGTCCTATGATGAATAGACCATGAGGCCGAAGGCCGAATGGTCTATTGATATCATAGCACATGAGGACCAGAGGTCTAATTGTTTTAGTATAAATCAACTAGTTGGTCGGTTTTGGCAATGAATGCCATTACTTTATGTTGAAAAAATCAAGTTTTCTTGCAAAGAAAGGTGGTGGTTTTGCCAGGCACGGTCTATCACTAATAGACCATTAGTAGCTCAGCCAATCAGAATGCAGGATTTGTAATAGACCACTAGTTGGTTTATACTAATATTTATATAGCTCGTGTTTATTCGATCAAAGCGCGCGCTCTGATTGGTTCTATCATGTTCACGTGGCGGGCTACAAATTCAATGTAGCCCGCGCGGGCTAAAATTGAAAAATTGTTGCCAGCGTGGGAGACATTGCTAGAGCGAGAAATTTCGGCGGACTATTTCTACCGTATTTTTTTTACACCGAATTTTCTTTTTGCTATATAATAAAACACTTAATGACTTAATCCTCGGGAAACAGCGAGTTTTGTTTTCCCTCGAATCTCGATGTTTCCCTCGACTTCGTCTCGGAAACAGCGACATTCTCGGGAAATTAAAACTCGCTAGTGTTTCCCTCGGGAGTAGGCTCGAGTCGATTGTGCTAGTAAAACTGGCATATTATGCTAGTAGCACTGTTCGTTTTTTATCCAAATTATGCTCGTTTTTCAAAATTATGCTACTTTTTTCAATATTATGCTCGACAAAAAATGGGCAAAACAGTAAGAAAGGTGAGTTTTATTAACCTTTTTTATTAATAAACCTCTTGAATGAGATAAGTAATACTGTGCGGGCTGCTTTAGTGGTTTTAAGTATCCGATCTCTAGCAATGTCAGCTCTTTTGGGTCCTTGCAAGACCTGAAAGTTCTGGGGTCTGCTTCGGGGGTGGAGGACGCCATTTTGTCACGTTGTCACACCTATGAGAGTGGGACTGGGGACAAGGATTTCTAGACTTCCGGTTCCGGTTCTTCTCAACAAAAATCTAAAAAAACTATCCCAATTAGGCCCTAGACATCGCCGACCGTTTATTTGGAGAGCTTGTTTTATGTCTGAAGTCAATTTATCATTTACGATAAGGGATATTTGAGCCTGGTTTTAGCACTTCCGGTCTTCAAAATACAAATTATGCTAGCATTGCTTTTTGACAAAAAATCTAAAAATTATGCTCGTTTTGACAAATTATGCCAAAAATTATGCTAGCACAATCGACTCGAGCCTACTCGGGAGCAGTCGTAAGGTGCATATTGTAGCGATTGTAGACCTCGGTGTACGTGTCATGCGCAAGTATTATACAATAAGCACAATAAGCCCTCCACCCCATTTGAAGAGTTAACACATTCTCTTTTCATGACTCCCAAGACCTGACTCCGTGGCGCAATGGTAGCGCGTCTGACTCCAGATCAGAAGGTTGCGTGTTCGAATCACGTCGGGGTCAGTGGAATGTTTTTTTGGCGATCCCTCAACACCATTTAAAGAGTTAACACGTTCTCTTTTCATGACTCCCAAGACGTGACTCCGTGGCGCAATGGTAGCGCGTCTGACTCCAGATCAGAAAGTTGCGTGTTCGAATCACGTCGGGGTCAGTGGAATGTTTTTTTGGCGATCCCTCAACACCATTTAAAGAGTTAACACATTCTCTTTTCATGACTCCCAAGACCTGACTCCGTGGCGCAATGGTAGCGCGTCTGACTCCAGATCAGAAGGTTGCGTGTTCGAATCACGTCGGGGTCAGTTTAATGTTTTTTTTTGGCGATCCCTCAACACCATTTGAAGAGTTAACACATTCTCTTTTCATGACTCGCAAGTCCTGACTCCGTGGCGCAATGGTAGCGCGTCTGACTCCAGATCAGAAGGTTGCGTGTTCGAATCACGTCGGGGTCAGTGCAATGTTTTTTTTTGGCGATCCCTCAACACCATTTGAAAAGTTAACACATTCTCTTTTCATGACTCCCAAGACCTTACTCCGTGGCGTAATGGTAGCGCGTCTGACTCCAGATCAGAAGGTTGCGTGTTCGAATCACGTCGGGGTCAGTGTAATGTTTTTTTTGGCGATCCCTCAACACCATTTGAAGAGTTAACACATTCTCTTTTAATGACTCCCAAGACCTGACTCCGTGGCGCAATGGTAGCGCGTCTGACTCCAGATCAGAAGGTTGCGTGTTCGAATCACGTGGGGGTCAGTGTAATGTTTTTTTTTTGGCGATCCCTCAACACCATTTGAAGAGTTAACACATTCTCTTTTCATGACTCCAAAGTCCTGACTCCGTGGCGCAATGGTAGCGCGTCAGACTCCAGATCAGAAGGTTGCGCGTTCGAATCACGTCGGGGTCAGTGTAATGTCATTTTTGGCGATCCCTCGACACCATTTGAAGAGTTAACACATTCTCTTTTCACGACTCCCAAGACCTGACTCCATGGCGCAATGGTAGCGCGTCTGACTCCAGATCAGAAGGTTGCGTGTTCGAATCACGTCGGGGTCAGCGTAATGTTTTTTTTTTGGCGATCCCTCGACACCATTTGAAAAGTTAACACATTCTCTTTTCATGACTCCCAAGACCTGACTCCGTGGCGCAATGGTAGCGCGTCTGACTCCAGATCAGAAGGTTGCGTGTTCGAATCACGTCGGGGTCAGTGTAATGTTTTTTTGGCGATCCCTCAACACCATTTGAAGAGTTAACACATTCTCTTTTCATGACTCCCAAGTCCTGACTCCGTGGCGCAATGTAGCGCGTCTGACTCCAGATCAGAAGGTTGCGTGTTCGAATCACGTCGGGGTCAGTGTAATGTCTTTTTTGGCGATCCCTCGACACCATTTGAAGAGTTAACACATTCTCTTTTCATGACTCCCAAGACCTGACTCCGTGGCGCAATGGTAGCGCGTCTGACTCCAGATCAGAAAGTTGCGTGTTAGAATCACGTCGGGGTCAGTGTAATGTTTTTGGGCAATCCCCCCCCCCCCCCCCCCCCCCCTATTTGCGACCCCTTCCACGCTTGGCGTTTGTTTTTTACCGCGATTCTTGGTGTTTTCAAGAGAAAATCACAAGAAATATTGCTTATTTTCGTTGATTGAAATGTCAACAAGACAAAAAAAAGAGAAAAAGACAGGTCTTTGTTCTTCTTTTTCTTGCAACGTCACCATTCTCCATATATCCCACAATTTCATCCTATCCCGCGAACAAACAAAAAAGTAGCACTACAGTGGCACTTTAAGCCAGTCGTCCAGGAAAATGTGATTATACACTGTGATACCATGACATTTTTCTGTACCAATTTTCTGTATTTTAGATTTCATTATTCCTAAACGCGCGGGATTTTCAAAGAAAAAGTTGCCGTAGATGCGGGATCGGCCACCCCCCGACCTCCAGACTCTGGTTTCAGGCCACTAAAAGAAGTTGACAAAATACAGTTCCCTAATTTGTGCGTCACACGCGAAGGCTAAGGTTGACCAGGTATCGATAAATAACTTTTATTCTCAGCAAGGTAATTTTGTTTTGTACATGACTCCTTTAAGTGTATCCCACTTGAGATCTTTTAATATCTTTTAATATCTTCTTTTAATATGGATATGAATATAGGCGTGGCCGGATTGTCATGTGATACTAACTCCGATCTCCCCAAATTTTGTACTTACATGTAATATATGTGTTATATTGGCTGCGCAATAGAAATCAACTTGAGGATGCAGTCATTAAGTGTTTTATTATAGCAAAAAGAAAATTCGGTGTAAAAAAGGAAATAAGGTAAAAATAGTCCGCCGAAATTTCTCGCTCAAGCGATGTCGCCCGCGCGGGCAACAATTTTTTAATTGTAGCCCGCGCGGGCTACATTGAATTTGTAGCCCGCCACCTGACCATGATAGAACCAATCAGAGCGCGCGATTTGATCGAATAAACATGAGCTATAAATCATATACACTTAATGACTGTCTCGAGGGAAACAGCGAGTCTGCGTTCCCGAGACGAAGTCGAGGGAAACATCGAGAACGAATTACCTTATATTTATGACTTCAAGTGCTACAATATGTTTGTCAAAAAAGTGACCAATTTCCAATTTCCAAATTCCTACTCCTGTTCTTCGCAACTTTGTTTCCGGGATCACACAGGTAGCACACAGTAAGCTGCACTTGTAAATGAATCTTGTCAAATGAGGTTGTTTACTTCTTGATACTTATTTTGTCTGTTAGAAGGAATCTTGTAGAAAGTGTGACTTTTATGTGCAACGTAGGAATCGGTGCTTTTTTTCTTGTTGTCCTGGTCGAGCTTCGTCCATTACAACAACTCGTTTGCATATTACTGTTCATTACTATTTTTAATATCATTTTAATTATCTAGTATATTTTTCCTGTGAAACCGGCGCTGGCCACCTTAAAAGAACATTTATAAGGTTGACAATGTCTAATTGATCACTGCATAAAAGTATTCAGATATTCTTTGATGTGGAGAAGATACATATGTTATTTAAAGGCTGGGAGGTCCGTATAGGGAAAAACTGTGACCGAGGGCTGGTCTGTGACCAGGCCGGAGGCCGAGGTCAACATTTTCCAGGCCGAGGTCACAGTTTTTGCCTATACGGACCGACCTAAAGCCGGTAAATAACTTATTTATTTTATTCCAACTCTAAAATTTGATTTTTTCGATGGAAACAAGCGCGCGCAAATGGTTGCTGTGACCTAGGCCAGAGATAGGAAAATATTGCCCCCGCGCGCGCGCTCTAAGAACCAATCAGAATGCAGGATTGTTACCGTGCCCTCGAGAAAAAAAAATAAAACGGTTATCTCTGCACATTATATTAAGGTGACTCATTCGGGAAATTCAAAATGCACCCAACTGTGTCTAGAGTTCAATAGTATAATTCATATGATCAGCGAATTTTCATGGCTAGTTTAATCGTTTCTTGATGATACCCTTGGTTAGTTGAGAACAATCAACAAAGATTTAAGATGGAGAAATGGCCTTGCTGGAATTTTAGTGGGCTCGGAGCATTCAATATAATTTACTTGTAAACTGAAATTAAATAGAATTTTCACTGGTGTTCTCGACAATCGCAAACGCGAATTATCAAGATTGACTTCAAAACATGCCCAATGCTTACCATAGAGAAACTTACCGTATGTAAAATGATTCAGGTTCTCCTTTAAAATGAGCAAGTAACCTCCAATTACGGGATGTAACAAGACAACATGGCTGCAATATTGACGAAGCTTGAGTTTCTTTGAACGTCCCATGATAACAACTCGAACCTATTGCATGTTCTTTTCCATAGAATAGGCAGCAAAGACATAGATAAAACCTTTAGGCGAATTCTGGAGTAATTCATTTCAATTTCGTTCCACATATCACGGTCAAATCCCGTAAACATTGAGCTGTCATGAACCTTCTCCGAGGCATGAGGGAGTTCAATAAACCTAGGCCGCGCATGCGTATGCAAATGTCCCTGCTACTGCGTCGTCAAACTAACGGCTATAACTTTTGTGTCTTTTCCTCTATTGTTATAATTATTTTTTCAAATCCTACTTTAATGATGTATAAATATGCTACTGGGAACCGATCTTCTTGAAAACATTTTTAGAAGTCACAATCTAAATTTTTGTGAGGCCCTAATTTCATATTCCGGTCGTACTAGAAAAAAAATTTGCCGGTTTTTTTGGCTGAAATTTCAGGAGTCGATTCCAGTTGTAGTGATCTCGAATCAAGCGAAGTTACAGAAAATTCGTCGGAACAGAAACGCGGTAATAAAAATACCGTCAGTTATGGTCAACTGTGACCAAAATAGAACGCTGATTCTGGTTGGCTTGAATTGAATTTTAATAGTGCTCCGAAAACTCATTATTTTGGGCTCTTCCCTCGGCACTATGTTGTATAGCAATGTATTAAACTTTATCGAGGGTCCGATTTCAAATACCATGAACTACTAAAATGTTTGAACATTATCTACCGAGGAAAGAAATTGTGAAAGACCAATGAATTTATTACAAGAATGTCGCATTAAATGTGTCGTTATTGGGTATTATTTCTTGCTAAGATTTATAAAGACGAGAAGTTTGTGGCATTGGTAAAACTTAGTAACCCGGTTTGACCATTATATTTGCTTATTTGGCATAGAAGAAAATTACAAAGTTACGACATTCGCCCTCTGGTTTTGCACGCAGATTTGAAGCTCTCTTGTTTATGAACGATAATGAAATCTGAAGTTTTTCCAGGGGGAGCTCATTAGGCCAAATCTAATCAATAGCAGTCACGCTCCGAAATAGCAATTGTCTGTTAAGTCCCTATGGAACAAAAAAAGAGTCGACGATAAACGTTTTCTTTGTTCGATGATTAGAGTTGGCCTACTATGTCCCCCTGGCAAAATGCGAGATTTCATTACCATTCATAAACAAGACAGCTTCAAATCTGCGTGCATGACCAGAGGGCGACCGCCGTAACTTTAACAATTTTCTTCTATATCAAATAAGCACGCAAGATGTTCAAACTTGCTTACTAAATATTACCAATGCCACAAGCTTCTCGTCTATATACATCTTAGCAAGAAATAATACGTAATAACAACACATTTTAACTCGACATTCTTGTAATAAATTCATTGCGCTTTCACAATTTCTTTCCTCGGTAGATAATGTTCGAACATTTTAGTATTTCATGGTATTTACAATCTGACCTTCGGTAAAGTTTAATACATTACTATACAACATAGTGCCGGTGGAAGAGCCAAAATAATGAGTTTTCGGAGCACTATTAAAATTCAATTCAAGCCAAGCAGAATCAGCGTTCTAATCTGGCAAAAGTTGACCATAACAGACGGTATTTTTATTACCGCGTTTCTGTTCCGACGAATTTTCTGTAACTTCACTTGATTTGAGATCACTACAACTGGAATCGATTCCTGGAATTTCAGCCAAAAAAACCGGCAAAATTTTTTTCTAGTACGACCGGAATATGAAATTAGGGCCTCACAAAAATTTAGATTGTGACTTCCAAAAATGTTTTCAAGAAGATCGGTTCCCAGTAGCATATTTATACATCAGTAAAGTAGGATTTGAAAAAATAATTATAACAATAGAGGAAAAGACACAAAAGTTATAGCCGTTAGTTTGACGACGCAGATTTGCGCACTAGACACAGTTGGGTGCATTTTGAATTTCGAATGCTCAGTTCCTGTAAGGCATGGCTCTCGAAAATCACAGGCCCAAAAAACTTAGGGGGTGGTCTATCTTCATCACTTTTAACAATTTCAAGATTAGACATCGTTCAGCTTGTAAGTGGCAAGAAATAAGTATGTTTTGAGTATTGTCTCCATGACAACGAGGAATGTGACCTTTGAACTCTGTGTTTTAATCATTTTCCAAAAACTGCCTCTGAAAACGTAGAAAGACTGGAGTTCCTAAATATGTTTCAATGTAAGGTAAATAAAGTCGGAGCAGGTATTACCGATCCAACTGGAAATCGTGACTTTTTCAACGGGAACCATATTTAAGGGGATTTTGAAATTTGATACCTTCCAATAACTTTGGCATCTAAATTGGTGTACATGATTTCCAGTTGGATTTGTAATACTTGCTCTTAGTTGAATAGGTTTTCGTTTAGACATGCTTGGAAAATCTAGCTTTTCCCCGTTTTCAGAGACGGTTTTTGAAAATCTTATAACACAGAGTTCAAAGGTCACATTCCATGTTGCCATGGAGACAACACTCAAATCTAGCTATTTCTTGGTGCCCATAGCATGAGTGAAGTTAGTAATGAAATTGTGAAATGTTCTCAAGATAGACCACCCCTAAGGTTTTTGGCCACCTTCTTTGAGAGCCATGCCTTACAGGAACTGAGTGAGTCACCTTAACGCGATCGTCGAGATTATATGGAAATAACGATCGAATTACCATCGCGCACAATCCTTTTGTCTAAAGCGTCGTTTTACCAAGGAGGTAAAACATAAAACCTCCTTGGTTTTACCTAACAAAAGAGAGCTTGTTTTGCTGGATGTGCCTCAGTGAGTTCAGCGCTGATTATAAGAGCATTGTTCTGACTGTGTCCTGATTGGCTCTTTGTAAATACTAGCGCTATCACTAAATGTAAATTTTGCATCGATCAAATCGCAGAGGTCGCCATAACTTGTAAACTAAAACTCGCTCGTCTCTTTAAAATACGACACGGATCACAACATAAGTAGTATAGTAGGTATGGAATTAGCCTTTTTTTGCGGGTGAGCCGGATGACGTCACAGACTATTGTATTCAAAACAAAAGGAGACAATACAAGGATTAACACTGGAATGCTTTTGTCCAGGAGGGATTAGGGAAACAATACCAGGATTAACACTGGAATGCTTTTGTCCAGGAGGGATTAAGAAAAACAAAGGGAGAAAATACCAGGATTAACTAACGGAAGGCTTTTGTCATGGAGGGATTAAAGGCCCATCACCAACCGAGAGCCTTTGCGGACTCTTAGCCAATCAGAGCAACCGAAAAACAATGGCTCAATTTGAAAACAAAGGAAAACGGGGCGCAAAGGCTCCCGGTTGGTGATGGGCCTTTAAGAAACTAATACCGGGATTAACTTGTTATTATTCAAATATTAATTATAACGTAAGGTTTTTCTTTAAATGGGGATAATATCAGAAAATATATAGGTATGGTTTATTTTTATTATTATTATTATGCATTACATTGCGCCTTATTTAACTATAAAATTGCAGGAAAAAATACAAAAAAGAGTGAAAAGTTTGATTAAAAATAAGCATGGTTACCTTGTAGTTACTCCATTGTTATAAATGTCCCTTCCTTGCGGCCGCTGCGGGCCGTCTTTGTGAGGAGGAGGAGGGTTCTTCTACGAGGAGGAGGACTAGTTTGTGAGGAGGAGGAGGAAAAGGAGGGCTATTCTGTGAGGAGGAGGGATATTCTGTAAGGAGGAGCGAGGGAGGAGGACCATTCTGAGAGGAGGAGGATTTTTATTCAGTGAGGAGGAAGGGCAAACAAAGGGACAATATAAATTTTTTTTTAGTATTTGACGGGCGTTGTAGCGGTCGTGACGGGCGTTGACGGCCGTCTTTGCGGGCGCTACGGCCGTCTTGCGGGCGCTGTAGCGGGCGTGACGGGCGTTGACGGCCGTCTTTGCGGGCGCTACGGGCACTGTAGCGGGCGTTGTAGCGGGCGTTGACGGCCGTATTGGCGGGCGCTACGGCCGTCTTGCGGGCGTTGACGGGCGTCTCTTGCGGGCGCTACGGGCTTCATGCGGGCGCTATGCATCTCATCGACATCTCATCAACATCCCATCGACATTCCATCGACACCTCATCGACATCTCATCGACACCTCATCGACACCTCATCGACATCTCATCGACACCTCATCGACATCCCATCGACATCCCATCGACATCTCATCGACATCCCATGGACATCACATTGATATATCATCGACATCCCATCGACACGTGTGATATTGCGGGCGTTACTCCATTCAGAACCCCAACAGAACCCTCACAGAACCCCTACAAACCCCCCACAGAACCCCTACAGAACCCTCACAGAAGCCTACAGAACCCCTACAGAACCCTTCTTCGTAAGCGTGGGTTTGAGACCTCTACTGTTGTCACTGGCGGACAAAAATTATAAACATTCACAACAAACTGGTCGTGACATTTAATAAATCAACAAAAACTCTAAGGAGACGCTCAGCCGAAGTCAGTCAGTGCAATCCATAGTTCAGAATTAGCAAATATTGAGCTGCTGTGGCTGTGTAGTCTAGAGAAAAACTTGAATGTTCACAAAGCTAAGAGCTCTAAACCTCATAATAGTAGTAAAGCATTCAAAATGGTTGCTATTGTGCTTAACAATAGGTCAAGTCAATAAAATCCTCTCTAGCTTTCGATACGAAAGAATGTGATAATTTACCGACAAAACTCAGAAAGAGGACTTTAGAATTATTATTTTTTGCATCAGCACAAAGGAGAAGTAGGCGAAGTAGAAGTTTCGGCTTATAGAATTTCACATGTATCTTAACGGTTTTGTTAATACAACTGACAAACTCCAACAAGCTGATAACGGTGGGTTCGCGTGTTGTCTGAAACAGCTGTAAAAATGTTAATTGAATACTTATTACATCTGCAGTTTAAAAAGCACGGGGACAGCTCTAGTAAGAACTATTACTAGTTTGTTTAAGTAATCGCCAAAGATTAACCAACGAATATGAAGCCCTATATGTTTTCTGCCTAAAATTTAATGGTTTAATGTTTGAAAAGCGCGTGTATTTGGGTTAGCAAAAAGCGAAACACAAAGTTTAAAGTGTTGTGTTCCTTTGTATTTCACAATAGAGAATAAGAGAGCGCCTTTGAATTAAGCGCGCCAGACCATGTCACGTGACAACAAAATGTCGCTTCCCGCATTCTTCGTATTCATATGATCTTATTTCCGTGGTGACTTACTTCGTGTGTCTTACGGCTACCCGATTGTGCAAAACATTTACTGCAATATCGACATTCATAAGGTTTAACTCCTGAATGTGTTCGTTTATGACTTGTCAGCTCATTCGATGTTTTGAATGCCTTACCGCATTCTTCGCACTCATATGGACTAATACCTGTGTGTGTTTGTTCGTGTCTCTTACGGCTACTCCAGCATACGAAGCATTTACTGCAAAATCGGCATTCATAAGGTTTAACTCCTGAATGTGTTCGTTTATGTCCAGCTAGATGACTCGATGTTATGAATCGCTTACCGCATTCTCCACACTCATATGGTTTAACTCCTGTATGTATTCGCTTATGTTGTGTTACATAACTCGATCTTGAGAACGCCTTACCGCATTCTTCACACACATATTGTGGTGTAACTCCTAAGTGTGTTCGTTCGTGTCTCCTGCGGCTACTCGATTGCGTAAAACATTTACTGCAATATTGGCATTTATAAGGTTTAAGTCCTGAATGTGTTCTTTTATGTATTTTCAGCTCACTCGATGTTTTGAACGTCTTACCGCATTCATCACACTCATATGGTGTAACTCCTGTGTGTGTTCGCTCGTGTCTCGTGTGGCCACTCGATGTACCGAAACATTTACTGCAATATCGACATTCATATGGCCTAACTCCTGAATGCATTCGTTTATGTATTGTTAGGTCACTTGATACTATGAATGCCTTTCCGCATTCTCCACACTCATATGGCCTAACTCCGGTGTGTGTCCGTTCGTGTCTCCTACGGCCACTTAATGAGGCGAAACATTTACTGCAATACTGACATTCATATCGTTTTTCCCTGAATCCAAGGGAACATGAGGTATTTTCGTATGACCTCTGAGTAGCGGTTGTTTTTCTTCAGAAATAAAGTCTTTAGTCCTCAAAAGGTGCTTGCCATCAAATTCAATGTTGTCTTCCTTGACAACACGATCAACATCATCAGTACCGGCTTGAGAACTTGCCCCAGAATCTTCACAGTTTTGTTGCTTAACATAACCAGAACTTTTATCCTGATCTTCGATGAATGCCGGACTTGCAAACAAACTATTCTTTTGTACATCGTCAAGTATATCTGCCAGGTCAAATTTTTCATCATTTTCTTCAGTTTTGACTGTGACACCGAAGTCACTACAAGCATTTACATTACATTTTCTAGTTCTGTGCTGATTTCCAGAACCAACCCGAGACGAGATCTCTTCTCCTTCGTCTGTATCTGAGAAACTATAGTCTTCATATTCAACTACTTCTTCCTTAATCACGCGTTGAAGATAATTACCAGTTCCATCAAGAGGACTTGCTTTGATTTCTCTCAGCTTGTTTCCAATGGTGGCGTGCGAATCGATCTCCTGAAAATGAGATGGAGGTTAGAAACTGAGATTGGGCAATTCCAGAAAATAAAGGTACCCCCCCCACGGGCGGCACTAGTTTTTGACCCCCCCTTGCATCCAGAATTTCCAAAATGGTTTACCCCCCCATGCATATAGAATTCCGGGCAGGTTAACCCCCCCTCCCCTTCAGAAATTTCAACTTTTACCCCCCTCCCCTCCGGAATCCAAATAAGCACCATCTTGTTTATTATTGCGAGAAAAAGTAAAAATTTGCGAGAGGGAAACGTTGCGGAGAAAAAGGCAAAAGTAGCGGGGGTTGTTGCGGTTGTTGCAAATTATTAAATTTGCAAAGTGAAGAAAACACAAAAAGCGCATAATCTTGTTTCAGAATAATAATACAGAGCATGATAGTTTGATTTTGAAGAAAAAAATAACACTGGCATTCACAACATCCACTGAATATGAGCTCTACATTTTTAGCGTGTTTAACTAGTAGCTAACTGGCTATTTTGTAAGATTTGAATTGTAGGGGCAAAGAATCGGATGATATTATCACGGAAAAACTTGAGACTTTCGACATTCGATCGTGAAATGGGGGAACAGACATTTAAAATGAAGTGTGGGAAGCTATTTACTTGCAACACACATTTTCAATCGCTTTCTAAAACAATTTTTCCAAATATAACCAATAGGAAAACACATTAGAATGAGCTAGACCAAGCTTGGAAAGTCTGTTACTTTTTGCGGATCTTCGAATATTTGAGGCTTAGGAAAAACTCATATAGAAACTCTAAAAAGGAGCAAAAGAAAAAAAACATATTATTCAACATGCATATTACATGTACCATTTTTGAGAAACGTTTATTAAAACTATACCGTTTTGTTCCGGAATTTCATGAGATATGTTAGGGAAAGTTGCGGGTTTTGGTGAAAGTTGCGCGTCCATGCAAGCTCAACTTATCCCCAACATCCTTTATATAAATCTCAATGTGTGATTGTACAAAGTTGAACCTGATGTGTGATTGAACTAATCGAAATCAGTAGAAAATTATGGAGATTCTGTCTGTCTTAGAAGGGACAAGTACGAACTGTTAAGCATTCTCTATCTATCGAATATGGAGCGTGAAATGAAGTTCTTTTCTTTCTGAAAAACGCTATTTTAGCAGACTGAAAAACAGCGAACTCCTTCAGAGGTTGGGCATCTTCAGACCCCCCCTTGTGACAAGATATCCAGCTTCGAAAACCCCCCCTTGCAATCAGAATTCCGAGCTCTTAAACCCCCCCATCCCCCCACCTCAATACCGCTGTAGCCATTGTATGTATATGTTATTTGAAGAGTATATTCACTCATTTTGAATGATTTTAAAGCCTGCTTCGTACTTCAAGTAGCCATGTTCGTGCCATGATTTCATTGACCCTTTCATCGAGTTTGAAGGATAGTGAAAACCTTATGAATTTGTCATTATTTGTAGGAAATATTTTGTTATTAACAAGAATAAAACATACTTACTCTGTGTCTATTATTGCTGTACATATTGTGTTAATTTTCTTGGCATTTGGGAGCTTTCTTGGCGGCTAAAAGCTTGATCGTTCGATTGGACTTCTCTCCCATGGGCCAGAAAATCCGATTGAATGACTGAGTGTTTAGCAGTCATTGAAGCTCACCAAATCCCAAGAAAATTGGCACAAGGATGTACAGCAGGATGTATCCCCAGGTAAGGAATGTTCATGTCATTTGAACTCCTTGCCAGTCCTGAGAGTCAGGAATTTGATCAAAAAATTGGAAATAAGTCAAATGCCCCACCTCTGTCCGATTCCCCCCTCTCCATCTTTACATTGATACATCCATTCGTAACTAGTCACCAGCGCTGAGAAGTTCTAGTCCGGCGGATTAGCGTAAAATTGCACACTTTTGGCTAGAGACACCAAACTTTGCATGTCAATAGTTTTCTGTATTATAATGAAGATACGATATGGAGGCACGCTAAATTTTATTGGTTAGTGAAAGCTAGAACAGTTTTAATGTAAAAAATCACAGTACAAAAAATCACAGTATCAAAGTAACAGTTCTGAACTGTTATCTGAACTGTTATCTTTGGGTTCTTACTGATAATTTTCAGTGAAAATCGAGTTATTCTTCCTCAGAACGAGAGAATTTCGAGCGGTTCAAACTAAACATAAAAAGTTCACATTATCTGTGTACACATTTTATCATTTCCCATTTGATGAAAAAAAATTATGCAGTGAAAATAAAACATAATACAAATGCTTATGTCTGTTGCATTCATTTAATATCACTCATTTTCAAACTTTTCAGTAATATTTTCCCCGAAATCAGCCAGAGGCCGTTTATTTGACTTTCGAAACTTATTATGCAATCCTTTATTACGCAATCCTGCATAATTTACCGCGTACAATCGTTCATTTCCCGCATAATTTAGCATGTAATTGTTCATTTCCCACATAATTAAGCACGTAATTGTTCATTTCACTCGTAATTTAATGCGTAATTCAGCCAAAATCCCGTGTAATTTTGAATTTTTCCCACGTAATTCCAGAAGCCCTGCTCAATCCATAGTTCAGAATTAGCAAATGTTGAGCTGCTATGGCTGTGCAGTCTAGAGAACAACTTGAATGTTCACAAAGCTAAGAGCTCTAAACCTCATCAATAATTAAGAAATAAAACATTTTTTCTTCTGATATTCAATACGCGAAGACAGGATTAAATGTACAATATGAAGTTTTTGAAGCCGATGAAATCCGATTAGTGATAGGGTCATTCCACGTCAAATTGACCAATGCCTAAAATTGTTTGACCCTCTCCGATTTCCATAAAAATCACACTTTGAGTGCCTTTCAAGGTCAATAACAAGATTCCAAAATTTCAGCGTCAAGGACTTAATAGTTTTCGAGTTACAGACACATGAAATTTGTCGGCCACGCCCCTTTTGTATTTTTGCTGAGTGAAACTCCAATTTTGAGTGGCTGGCAACCCCACTCGCATCATAACAAGCCGCAAAAACGTATTTGTTTGGTAAACTGTACTACTCACACTTCCCATAACAGCCATTAAAGCCACCCTATAAGTCTTTGAATGTGTTGTTTTTTCACGCCAAACATCGGTCCAAAATGCATCTCATTATCTCAGGGTGATATTTTCTGTAACTATTTTTTTTTGCCAAATGTTACGTTTTTGTACAACATGCATTCTTATAATGTTATATGGGTGGTGAACAACCAGCAGTATCAGTAGTGACGACTTAACGGATTTTGTTTCTGCTTATTTCGAGGCTTTTAAAAACGCACAGTGGCAAAAGTCCTAAAATTACCATATTTTCGGCCTTAAGAATCGGACAGTTGACAGTTAATGTAGATCACGATATTTGAACTAGATATTCTTTCATCCTTACTTCCTACGTATACAAATTCATAACACCTATGTCGAACTCCTTCACTGCCAAACAATCAGAGGAATAATCCATGGTTCGACAATGAAATTGACCGTGGTATGAAATGGAAATGTCTTTGCATGGAATCATGGTGTTGCAGTTCTCTTGAATATATTTTGGCAAAGTTGATGCCCTGAAACACTCAGTTGGTACATATTTTTTCTGGCGTTTCTGTGAGGGTACTAGGAAAAGCATGCCGTTAAATCTTCTGTTGAGGTGAGTAACAGCGCAGTGGTGGTATTAGTGTTGTATATTGTTGTGCCAGGATAAACTACCACTAGAAGTCCACTGTGGGCCCAGCATTATTGCAAGGAAGAAACTGTACTCATGAAAAGGCAGTTTGTTAAAATGTACTGTTTATTTTAGGTCATTTCAAATCATCTCAAGCGTATTATTGATCGCATCCTTGCTACACGATAATTGTATGTAGCGGCGTAGCCAGGAATTTCTGAAGGGGGGGGGGGGGATAGTGAAAACATGGGACCAAAATGCACAAATTTTCTCCAGCAAATACAGTAAATGTATGGGAAAATTCAGAGAAAGGGGGGGGGTCCGGGCCCCCCTGGCTACGCCCCTGGTATGTCGCAGCTCTGATAATTATAGGTCAATATCTGTTTCAACCTTTGTTTTAACGTTTTAACTATACTTTTAAGTGGCCTTTTGTCCAATTAAGTTTACTTCTAGAATTCATTATACTGGTAACTAGAACATTAAGTGCCTTTTGTCATGTTTATTGGGTATAAGAGTGTTGCGTACGCATGTTGCAGAATTGTTTGCAGATAAACTCGGTACTTTATTTTTGAACTTGCATTCCGAGCATGAGCTTGCTTTATAAAGCTCGCAAATTTGATCATTTAAATGAAGTTCTCACCTTTGAATTGTGTTGAATATTGCCCTTAGGAATGGGTTGATGGAGCCATATTCGATTGATAAATGCTACAATGATCTGATATGATTTCCGTGTATAAGTTTATTAGTTATCTGTGTAGCTGATTTCAACACATTCACTGGCATCATGTGTTTCCCGTTTATAAATTAAATGTTTTAGCTTAAAACATAAATAGCTTAAAACAATGAAGAGAACAGATCATTAGATCATGATACTCTGTATGCCAGCAACTAGTGGTTTCTTTTATATTCATGCTGCAAGTTTCATATAAGGAACGTCTCTAAAATGTCACGCAATCACATGTAGCTACATGGTTTAGAATACAGTACTTTCACATGATTTCGGTAAATCATTTGGTAGACCAATCATCACTGTGACAATTCATCCATGTTTGCATGGGTCAAATACAACTATGGGATCCACAAAGCATTTATTGGGAGAAAAATCTAGAAAAGAAATTTCACAGGATATTTCACATGGTATTTTACAATTTAGCATTTTTATCATAACTATTTCACATCTATTTTATATGTGAAACAATGTGAAAAGGAGGAACCAAATTTCGCATCATTTAACATCATTTCACATGGTCATTTCACATGGTCATTTCACATGGTCATTTCACATGGTTATAATGTGAAATGTGATGTGAAATATCGGGTATTTGGGATAATTTTGTCAATTATTATTGCCCATTTTTGCCACTTTCACAACATGACTGAGACATGACGTAATATCTATGACCTTCATAGAGATTTGAAACACAGCTCTTAGCCAATCAGAGGGCATGTACGATCTCAATTATTTTATAACGAAGCATTCAAAATGGCTGCTATTGAACTAATAAACATTAGTATAAACCAACTAATGGTCTATTACAAATCCTGCATTCTGATTGGCTGAGCTACTAATGGTCTATTAGTGATAAACCGTGCCTGGCAAAACGTTTTGGTGGTTAACCACCACCTTTCTTTGCAAGAAAACTTGATTTTTTCAACATAAAATAATGGAATTCATTGCCAAAACCGACCAACTAGTTGGTTTATACTAAAACAATTAGACCTCTCGTCCTCATGTGCTATGATTTCAATAGACCATTCGGGCTTCGGCCTCATGGTCTATTCATCATAGCACATTCGGCCTTGAGGTCTAATTGTTAAATAGTTCACTCTAAAACCTCTCTAGATTTCGCTACGAAAGAATTCTAGCGTGCCTCCATATCTACAATTTAAAATACATTGAAAACTATCACCTGGCAAAAAATTTCCTCTTATTTGCTATAATCCGCCGGACTATTCGGAATCACTACCATTTTCGTTCTCCGCTGAAGCTTGCAAACTTTTTCACGTAGTTTTAAGCGTTTCAATAACATCAAAGCAGTTCGAATAAATTCTCATACAAAATGGTTTCACCAGGAAACATTTTTGGCATAAAGTGTGAAAAATGAAGAAAGTTTCGCTTGCTCTAATGGATCGTACAAAAAAACTTTTAGATCTTATTCAATTCTGACCTTTTCGTTGGAGTTTGTTGTCGTTGCTTTCCCTTCGCTGTCCGCCATTTTGGATTGCGATAAATCCGCTGACGTGCTTATATCGCGGACGCAATATGAAAGCAAGGGCTTTAGGACGAGGATGTCGTATCTCGAAATCTCCCGATATTTCTTCGGGCCCGATAAACTTTTCGGGTGGTTATCCAGGCGAGATTTAGGAGTCCCAAAAGTGTTTCTCGAAACTCCCCAAAACCCCCGATAACAGTCTCGTAGCCAGACGCTTCCGGTTTTATTAAGGACGCGCAAAGATTTGTGGGATAGTTTTAACAGGGCGCGCAGGGAGTTGTGGGATAGTTTTAACAGGGCGCGCTGAGAGTTATGGGATATGTGGAGAAATCCCACAGTTCATTGTGCGCCGTGTGATACCCAATCCCAGTCCCAACACCTGCAAAACAATTTTCATTGAGTAAACTCGTCTTAGTGTGAAACCGGGACGAGACCCCATTTTAAAAGGTAACACATTCTCTTTTCCCACACGCAAGACCTGATTCCGTGACGCAATGGTAGCGCGTCTGACTCCATGATCAGAAGGTTGCGTGTTCAAGTCACGTCGGGGTGGGTCTTGCAATGTTTTTTGGCGATCCCCTCGACGCCATTTGAAAAAGTAGCACATTCTCTTTTCCTTTCCCAAGTCCTGACTCCGTGGCGCAATGGTAGCGCGTCTGACTCCAGATCAGAAGGTTGCGTGTTCGAATCACGTCGGGGTCAGTGTAATGTTTTTTTCTTTTGGCGATCCCTCAACACCATTTGAAGAGTTAACACATCCTCTTTTCATGACTCCCAAGACCTGACTCCGTGGCGCAATGTTAGCGCGTCTGACTCCAGATCAGAAGGTTGCGTGTTCGAATCACGTCTGGGTCAGTGTAATGTTTTTTTGGCGATCCCTCAGCACCATTTGAAGAGTTAACACATTCTCTTTTCATGACTCCCAAGACCTGACTCCGTGGCGCAATGGTAGCGCGTCTGACTCCAGATCAGAAGGTTACGTGTTCGAATCACGTCGGGGTCAGTGTAATGTTTTTTTCTTTTGGCGATCCCTCAACACCATTTGAAGAGTTAACACATCCTCTTTTCATGACTCCCAAGACCTGACTCCGTGGCGCAATGTTAGCGCGTCTGACTCCAGATCAGAAGGTTGCGTGTTCGAATCACGTCGGGGTCAGTGTAATGTTTTTTTGGCGATCCCTCAACACCATTTGAAGAGTTAACACATTCTCTTTTCCTCTCCCAAAGACCTGACTCCGTGGCGCAATGGTAGCGCGTCTGACTCCAGATCAGAGGGTTGCGTGTTCGAATCACGTCGGGGTCAATTTTTGCGACCCCTTCCACGCTTGGCGTCAATATTTTATGGTATTGCCGTCTTATTTGTTTTGTACCGCGATTCTAATTTGTTTTGTATGCGATTCTTGGCGTTTTTCTAGAAAAATCACAAAAATATTGCCTATTTTCGTTGATTGAAATAGAGTACTCAAGTGTGACGTCATAAATTAGAAAAATGTTGAATTTCCCATTTTAGTCCAAGATTAATGAAAGACAAAGTGGAAAGAGAATCGATGCAAAAAATGGGGCAAATCTATCGGTTGAAACGCGACCGAGAAATGTCCACCTGAATACATAATTTGTTTTAACAAATCACTGTATTTTAGACTGCGTTTAAAACTTTATGAACGCAACCAAAAATAGTGATTTCTTAAAGAAAATTATGTCTTCAGGGGACCATATCTTGGTCTCGTTGCAACCGATTCACCTCATTTTTGGTGTGTAGCATTCATTTTTTATGCCCTTTCCAAATCCAAGGACAAATATTGCTAAATCGAAAATTTGTTTTTGTGACGTCATCAAGACAAGGCAGGTATTTGTTCTTCTTTGTCTTGTTAAGCCACATGAACCATTCTTCATATATCCCACAATTTCATCCCAAGGACAAACAAAAACGTGGCACTTTTTAAGCCTGTCGTTCAGGAAAATGTGATTATATACATTGTGATATCAATACATTTTTCTGTACCAGTTTTCTGTATTTTAGATTGCATTATTCCTAAACGCGCGGGATGCGCGGGATGTTGCCGTGTAAGCGGGATCGGCCACCCCCCCGACCTCCAGACCCTGGTTTCAGGCCACTAAAAAAAGTGACAAAATATAGTTCCCTAATTGCTGCGTCATCACACGAAAGCTAAGGTTGACCAGACATCGATAAATACCTTTCATTCTCAGGCGAATTATGGCTTGACTACCAGTTTATAAGGTTCCAAGTGCTCTTTTAATATTTTGAAAATCAAGTTACCTTTGTTTTTTGCATGCCTCCTTTAAGTGTATCCGACTTGAGATCTTTTAAAATCTCAGAGCAACGAATGTTATCATTTGCACCCATGATGACCTTTGAAGTTCATCCCTTAATGTTTTCCCACAAGTATCCCACAAGGGGAAGAAGTCAAAATCAGGGAGAACTAGCTTTGTAGAGAGGAAACATAATGGAACAAACGTTCACGTGATACGCTGTCGACCAATTAGATACTAGAAAAAGTGAATTTTGACAATTAAACCTTTTATGCAGTTCTTATATATGATTCTTGAACTAAACTAATCATTTTATCAATTTCAACTCCAAGGCATTTTGGAGAGTTGACATGCTCGTAAAACGGCAATTGTTCGAGTCTGAGTAATAATAGCCTTTATTCATTCACAAGATATAGAAAATATTACATATCTTATGTTACAATTCAGGAAATGAAATAAAATATAATACAACTCTATAAAAAATAATATATAAAAAGCATGCAGCGCCTTTCATTTTATAATATTAAAGTAATTGGAAAATGGTAACTACTATAATTACTGTACTTGCTGAAAGAAATTTGCAACTTTCTGTCCCTATATTTTCACTTTCAGTGAAAGAGAGAGTTGTCATTAGGACTGCTAAAACCTTGTCTTTAGGTCTGCATTTCGCCATTTAAAACTATTTTTGTATCACATAGGGATCTTGATCCCAGAAAAGAAGACAAGACAATCGCCAGATAAAGAAGAACAGGGGCGTAGCCAGGGGGTCCAGGGGGTTCCGCCCCCCCCCCCCCCATTCTCGGAAATTTTCCCATACATTTACTGTATTTGCTGGAGAAAATTTGCGCATTTTCGTCCCATGTTTTCCCTATCACCCCCCCCCCCCCCCCCCCCCCCCCCCTTCAAAAATTCTTGGCTACGCCGCTGAAGAACTAATAGACCTTATGCACGCTGGACATGAAAACGAGGCTTGGTACGCAATTGCGGACAGATCGTCGGATTGTCGGAAAAAAAAATCGGTAACCCTTTCATATCTTTTCATCGGTCTCCAAAAAGCACAAACGTACCAAGCCTCGCACCTGCGTCATTTTAAACATGGAAACGAGGCTTGGTACGCTCCACATTATGGAACAAGGATAAGATACGAGATTATCTAAATTTTCTGCGAATCTGTGTTACCCTCGTCGAGCTACAGTCAAACACTACCAGCTGAACGAGTGGCACGCGAAAGTGATAACCGCAAGAGGTTCATTTGCATGTTCACCATAGCTAGCGTACATAAGGTATATTACCTTACATTTATGACTTCAAGTGCTACAATATGTTTGTCAAAAAGTGACCATTTCATTGCGGTATTTCCAAATAGATCTCTTTACCTTAGGCGTTAACGTTGCCCATTTCACATCACGTGGCATTTCCATGAGTATATTCTCTCTTTGTTTGGAATGCTTTCATATTCATTTATCCTTTGGTGCGTAGCAGAAAAACCAAGAAAGAATACTCATGGGAATGCCACGTGATCCGAAATGGGACAACATTACGCCCAAGGTAAAGAGGTCTATTCCCACTCCTTTTCTTCGCAACTTTGTTTCCGGGACACAAAGGTAGCACATTAAAGAGCCTCTGTCAGCCTCCATTTTGTCATCCTAGCAACATACGAAGACAGAGAAAGCATCCATTTCCATCGGCTGATTTAGGGAATGTAGTGCAATATTTGCGATTGAATTCGATAAATGAATAATAAAACTTCGTTTTTAGAAGACTATTTCAAGATTTGTACACGTAATTCGTTGTCTGATATCGACTGAAAACAATAACAAAGGAGTGGCTGACTAGGGCTCTTTAAGATGCATTTGTAAATAAATCTTGTCAAATGAGGTTGTTTACTTATTGATACTTATTTCGTCTGTTAGAGGGGATCTTGTGGAAAGTGTGACTTGTATGTGCAACGCAGAAATCGGAGCTTCGGATACCCAAGTATAATATAAGTATTATCCTGTTGCTCTGGTTGAGCTTCGCCAATGACAATAACTCATTTGATATGCTTTTAGCATACTGCACGAGTTAAAAGGGCTGTGGTGGGTTAATGGCTAATTCGCTGGAAACCACACCCTAAAAGTAAATCACCCCATGTGCCTGAAAAATAGTCAGATATTCTCTGATGTGGAGAAGATAAACGGTTCTCTGCACATTATATTCACCATGAAATAAATAGGAAAAGTCTTGTACCGGTTTCATTTGGCATGAGTTGTTCTTAAATGTGTCAAAATAATATGGATTCTGCTGATTTAGTCATAGGCCATCTAAACCCCGAAATGTACTTAGTTTATATACCCTTAAGGCTGGTTTCCATATAATCTCTTCGATCCCTTCTGTCTCGCCAATAGCATGAAATAATGCACGCAATCGATACGGCTAGATGGCGGAGTGTGTTTGTACACGGTCCCGGATCGACCAACCGTATCGACTTTTCTCTGTTCCGAGTAGCTTGTTTATAGCTTTGAATTCCTTTCACCTGGAGCTCTGATAAGAGAAAGGGGGTAAAGAGGTGCACCTTCGACCTCAGGTTTGTTAGCCGAAGGCTATTACGAGTTATCGACGTTAAATAAAGTTACTTTACTTTTCTTTTTTACTTTTGCACTCGCGATCCAAGAGATTATATGGAGACACTTCTCTCGCGATCGGAAAGACTGAAACGATCGAATGAGATTGAATGAGATTATATGGAGATATTCAAAAGCGTCCGAACGCGACTGATGCGATTGGAATGTATCCCACAATTCATTGTTTCGAGATCAGCAGTCATTTCGATCGCGTACACTTTCAAAATGGCGCGCAAAACATTCATATCCTGGACTCATTTAACGCGATCGGTGAGATTATATGGAAACATATGATCGCGTGCGCACTATTTCCTGCGATTGGCGAGACTGAAGAGATCGGCGCGATTATTTGACTCGATGTTATGAACGTATTACCGCATTCTTCGTATTCATATGATCTTATTTCCGTAGTGACTTAGTTCGTGTTTCTTACGGTTACTCGATTGTGTAAAACATTTACTGCAATATCGACATTCATAAGGTTTAACTCCTGAATGTGTTCGTTTATGTACTGTCAACTCACCCGATGTTTTGAATGCCTTATCGCATTCTTCACACTCATACGGACTAACTCCTGTGTGTGTTCGTTTATGTACTGTCAGCTCATTCGATGTTTTGAATGCCTTACCGCATTCTTCACACTCATATGGTCTAACTCCTGTGTGTGTTCGTTTATGTATTGTCAGCTCATTCGATGTTTTGAATGCCTTACCGCATTCTTCACACTCATACGGACTAACTCCTGTGTGTGTTCGTTCGTGTCTCTTACGGCTACTCCAGCTTGCGAAGCATTTACTGCAATATTGGCATTCATAAGGTTTAACTCCTGAATGTGTTTGTTTATGTCGTGTTAGATTACTCGATCTTATGAATCGCTTACCGCATTCTTCACACTCATATGGTTTAACTCCCGAATGTGTTTGTTTATGTACTGTCAGCTCATTCGATGTTTTGAATGCCTTACCGCATTCTTCACACTCATATGGTCTAACTCCTGTGTGTGTTCGTTTATGTATTGTCAGCTCATTCGATGTTTTGAATGCCTTACCGCATTCTTCACACTCATACAGACTAACTCCTGTGTGTGTTCGTTCGTGTCTCTTACGGCTACTCCAGCTTGCGAAGCATTTACTGCAATATTGGCATTCATAAGGTTTAACTCCTGAATGTGTTTGTTTATGTCGTGTTAGATTACTCGATCTTATGAATCGCTTACCGCATTCTTCACACTCATATGGTTTAACTCCCGAATGTGTTCGTTTATGTCTTGTCAGCTCATTCGAAGTTTTGAATGCCTTACCGCATTCTTCACACTCATACGGACTAACTCCTGTGTGTGTTCGTTCGTGTCTCTTACGGCCACTCCAGCTTGCGAAGCATTTACTGCAATATTGGCATTCATAAGGTTTAACTCCTGAATGTGTTCCTTTATGCATTTTTAGCTCTCTCGATGTGTTGAATCGCTTACCGCACTCTTCACACTCATATGGTTTAACTCCTGAATGTGTTCGTTTATGTTGTGTTAGATGACTCGATCTTTTGTATGTTTTACCGCATTCTTCACACTCATATGGTCTAGCTCCTGAATGTGTTCGTTTATGTACTGTCAGATCACTCGATATTTTGAATGCCTTACCGCATTCTTCACACACATGTGGTGTAGCTCCTGTGTGTGTTCCTTCGTGTCTCCTACGGTTACCCGATTGCGCAAAACATTTACTGCAATATCGGCAGTTATAAGGTTTAACTCCTGAATGTATTCGTTTATGTTTTTTTAAATCACTCAATGCTATGAATCGCTTACCGCACTCTTCACACTCGTATGGTCTAACTCCGGTGTGTGCTCGTTCGTGTCTCCTCAATGAGGCGAAACATTTACCGCAATATTGACATTCATAAGGGTTTTTCCCTGAATCCAAGAAAACATGAGGATTTTTTGGATGACCTCCGAGTAACTCTCGTTTTTCTCCAGAAATAAAGTCACTAGTCCTCAAACGGTGCTTGCCATCAACTTCAATGTTGTCTTCCTTGACAACACGATTAACATCATCAGTACCGGCTTGAGAACTTGCCCCAGAATCTTCACAGTTTTGTTGCTTAACATAACCAGAACTTTTATCCTGATCTTCACGAATGCCGGACTTGCAAACAAACTGTTTTGTACATCGTCAAGTATATTTGCAAGGTCAATTTTTTCATCATTTTCTTCAGTTTTGATTGTGACATCGAAGTCAGTGCAATCATTAACGTTACATTTTCTAGTTCTGTGCTGATTTACCGAACCAACCCGAGACGAGATCTCTTCTCCTTCGTCTGTGTTTGAGAAACTATAGTCTTCATATTCAACTACTTCTTCCTTAATCACGCGTTGAAGATAATTATCTGTTCCATCAAGAGGTCTTTCTTTGAATACTCTCAATTTGGTTCCAATGGTGGCATGCGAATCGATCTCCTAAAAAACGAGATGGAGGTTAGAAATTGAGATTGAGGTTGACATAATAAGCGTTGCCCATCTGAATGCCAGGAAAATATCCTGTGGGGGGACTCTCATCTGACGGATCGTAATAAAGACACGAGATGTTGTAAGATAATAAAGATGTAAGGTATGCTGTAGTTAAGGAGGCTGCCTACAATTTGTTCTGCCTTTGCCCACAAAACTTGGTTTGCCTGCTGTTCAAGCTCACAAGCTTGTACCAGACTGAGCTTTCACATGGTTACCTTGGAGGGTTCGAACTGAATAGTTATGTGTATTTTGTTGTGACCGGGGTTGTTATAGCAATGAAATAACCACACTCTTGTTTATTATTAGGGGCCTAGTGTAGATGCGTTGATCGATCTAAACTTTTATAATCTTCATACTAATCCCTCAGTAGCAGACAATAATCCCAGCAAGTCTGGATAGAATTCATTGGGCCGATTTTGTGTTATTCGAAAGGACTTTTTTAAAGCTCCAAAATGTGAAAATTATTATGCCACAAAGATTTCCTCTAAAAAGATCATTGCCTCCCAAATTATCTACAAACCCAATGCAATGTGCAAGCCAAATTTCCCTTCTTAGAATGCTTTCGATTTTGTTTGGCATGTGTTCAAATATCGACAAGTAATCTGCAAAAGTTGAGAAATGTTGGCCAGAATTCTAAATCTTGCTTTTTTCTTCCACTGACAAAAATCCCAAATGTCAATTCTTTGCAACTTCCGTAAATTATTATTGAATATATACCAATGATAACACCAAAGTCTTGAGGTCATTGAAGTATTTAAGGTATAGATATAGGTTGGAGAGGTGTCCACAGAAAAAAATCGTGTTGGGCCGCAATTGAACCTAAACTTTGAACCTAACTTTGGTATCATTTAAAAGCTAAAAGAATGGCGTTTTTGGACGTTTAAACTATTTAGTGGAATTACTTACCAAACTCAAGATTTTGAGTGAGATATCAAATGTGAACACGAGAAGATAAATTCCATATCTCCAAGCGTTCATGTATTATTCTGTTTATTATATAAACAAGAAACACTGCCATGCTCCAGGAAAGCGCCTTTTATTGGCCACAAAGAAGAAAACATATTGGATGATATTTTCACATGTAAAAATATTGTATTTTCACATGTGAAAATATACGGTTTTTCTCAGTGGCAGAAATCCCTGTAAAACACTGAGGTTTATATAATAAAAATTGTTCTGATTAATTTGTTGTTTCTTTGATGGAAAAAAAATTAATTAACAGGCAAAAGTCTAACATTTGTTGTTTTTGAAAAAACAAAAACTTTTGAAGGACTTTTTCCCACAGAATCTCCCTTCAGGTTATTTAAGAAGAAAGGCAAAGAAAAAGAAGAAAAAGAAAGAAAAAAAAGAAGAAAAAGGAAAAAAACGATACGAGCAAAAAGTAGATTTAGAACCCCGGATACAGTACCTGTGCTGTAAACAAATGACGCGATAACAGAACTTGCCACCACGACTTATCTTGAATAGCAGGTTTGCAAAATGCTACATATAGAAAAAATTAGAATGCGGCATTCCTGTGGTAGCTCTTGGAACCCTGTCAAAGAAGCTGTCCCTGTCCCTTTGTGATTGGTTGATAAGGTTAACATGAGCCAATCACAGTCCTCCTCTGTCCTATTGTTACAAGGAAACTCTTACATTCTCGATGACATAGGCTGTTTGCTTTTCAAAGCAACAGCCAAAAACCATGTGCAGGATTTTTGATTTGGAAAATATTTCCAAAATATCACGTTCTAAGGTTAAACTTCGTATTTTTTACAGTTTCTTAATGGAAAATTACTCATAAAATCAATTTAGATAAGAAAATCAAAAATCATGCACACGGTTTTCTTAAGGAGGCTCATAGCAGTTTTTCATGTCCTCACCCCCTGAACTTCAATGGTCTGTATCTAATGCGGAAATGCACAGAACGGAAAGCCACTTAACAAGTAAATGTGCTATGGATTGTTCTTTGTGTCAACATATGTTTTGTTTACATTGGTGCTTCCATGGCAACGTAATGGCGACCATCGAAAAATTTTAAGTTGCAAAATTCACCTAGACAAAGAGAAATTTGGGCAAAACCCTCTTAATCCCAAAGACACTAGGCTACGTATAAGCATTACTTGGACAAAGTTTGAAGAAAAAGTAGCATCGCGTTTTCGAAATATAACGCGGTCAATTTTTTTCGTCAAAAAGTTATAATTTTTTATTAGCCTACTTTCTTGACCCTCAAACTGTGCCTTAAATCTCGTAGTGATTTAGTTCTTAGTTTCACATAAAGACCGAGGCAATTTCTTTAAACACCGAAAATTTCAGAGCCAGTGCTTATTCCGATCACAATTAATCTGAAAGTATTTTGAAAGCCTTTTCTTGCTCACGCCAAACTCAAACAACTAGTCCTGCGTTTCAATTCCTAGTAAAAAAAATCCGAGATAAATGTTTGTCTAAATCTCCGAAAATAGAGTTCAATTATTCTATACCTTGTTGATGTATTTTTTAGAGCAATAATTCTTTAAAAAAGCCGCGGAAAAAAAATCTTGATGCGGTGTTTCGCTTGAATTGAAAGCGGGCAGCTTTCCCATTTAGGTGTGTATATTTCTTGTACTCATTTCAATATTTGTCAATACGGTGTTATTATCACGGCTCATTGTCTTTGCTACACTTTAGTTGAATATTTTAGTAACGCAATACGGTCCAACTTCAAATTTTACAACTTTCTCTTCAATATAAGACATTTGAAAACACATTATCAAACACAGGAAGATTTTAAAACTTTATCAAATTTCTTTACTGTTTGTTTTCCGTCCGAAAGATAGTTTCGAAGAGTTACGCTCTTCGAATAATTAGATGAAAAATTGCAATAGAATTAATGAGCCGTGATAACAATACTGCATTGCCATGCTTTGTCATAGTGAAAGAAACATATCCTAAATGGGAAACAAGATTAAAACTGGCCGCTTTCAAGTCAAGCAAAACACCGCATCAAAATGTATTTTTTTTCGCAGCTTTTTTAAAGAATTATGGCTCTAAAAAATACATCCACAAGGTATAGAATAATTGAACTCTCTTTGCGGAGATTTAGACAAAGATTTATCTCGGATTTTTTAAACTAGGCATTGAAACGCAGGACTAGTTGTTTGAGTTTGGCGTGAGCAAGAAAAGGCTTTCAAAACTTTTCAGATTAATCGTGATCAGAATAAGCAGTGGCATTGAAATTTTCTGTGCTTAAAGAAAATGCCTCGGTCTTTATGCGGAACTGAAAACTAAATCACTACGAGCTTTTAGGCATAGTTTGAGGGTCAAGAAAGTAGGCTAATAAAAAATTATAATTTTTTGACGAAAAAAATTGACCGCGTTATATTTCGAAAAAGCGATGCTACTTTTTCTTCAAACGTTGTCCAAGTAATGCTTATAGCCTAGTGTCTTTGGCATTAAGAGGGTTTTGCCCAAATTTCTCTTTGTCTGGGTGAATTTTGCAACTTAAAATTTTTGGAGGGTCGCCATTACGTTGCCATGGAAGCACCAATGTAAACAAAACATAAGGTGTCACAAAGAACAATCCATAGCATGTTTACTTGTAAAGTGGCTTTCCGATCTGTGCATTTCCGCATGAGATACAGACCATTGAAGTTCAGGGGGTGAAGACATGAAAAACTGCTATGAGCCTCCTTAATACTACATGCGTCTATCATTTCTCATCATTTCTCATCACTTTTGCAGTTTACTTGTTGATACTTGAACACATGCCAAACAAACTCAAAAGCATTCTAAGAAGGGAAATTTGGCTGGCACATTCCATTGGGTTTGTAGATCATTTGGTCGGCAAGGATCTTCTAATTACGCAAATATCAGGCATTCTTTTTACAGGAAACCTTTGCGGCATAATATTTTGACATTTTGGAGCTTTAAAAAAGTCCTCTCAATTAACATAAAATTGGCCCAATTGAATTCTCTCCAAACTTGCTGGGATTATTGTCTGCTACTCAGGGATTAGTGTGAGGGGTGTCATTTTAAAGTTTAGATCGAGCAACGCCTCTACTATGGCTCCTAATAATAAATAATTAGGGTGTATAGCAACTACGATCACAGTGATGTACATTACACCCGGCGTAATCAATCGAACGTTCGGTAATCAAACTCAATCGAATACCAATCGTTCGATTGATTTCCGACTTGTTCGGCAATCAAACACAATCGAACTCACAGCAAAATCTTCACAATCGAACAAAATTGAACGTTCGGAAATCGAACTTTAAACAATATACTTAGATTTTTCTCCCTAAAGGTACCAAATTGGGAGTGGTTTTACACTCTTTTTTTTATAAGAACGTCTAATTTTCATAATTACCGAACAAAATCGAACAATCCAATTGGTGTTCGATTGCGTTCGATTGATTTTTTGTTCGGAGTTGTTTGATTGATTATGCCGGGATTACAATAAAGTTCAAACCCTCCAGGGTAACCATATGTGAAAACTCAGACTGGTAAATGTTTGTGTACTTGAACTGCAGAGAAACAAAGTTTGGTGATCGAGGGCAGAAAAAATTGTAGGCAGCCTTCTCAATAACTAAGGCCAGTTTTAAATGGAGAACCTAATTCTTTTTGTTCTTAATGACAATTTCCAATTGTTTAGTTAGTTAACACTATTGTCTCAAGCTCATTTGCATTAGAGTCAACTAGGGAACTCCAAGTCAACTAGGGGAACTAGTCATCTAATTTAACAGAGTTTGGCACATTCTTTTTATCCAAAGAACAAGGAACTAATGCACTAGTCATTTGCTTCCACCGACCCCCAACCCCCGCGACATGCAGGGATTTTGCCAGGCAATAGTGGGGGAAATATAAGTGGTTTGTCTTGTATTTCTGTCCTGATCACCAGGGAGTTTACTTCAAATATGCTATGGCTCAGATAACCTTGGGAACCAGCCGGGTGAAACAAAACATCTGTCTTTTTCATTTTGGCAAAGACACTACTGGTTTTGATAGTATTAGTCTAGGAGCAGCTACTGGAAAAAGATCGCATCGTAGCACCCAACGCGCAGACCCAGGAAAATTACATAGAAAGATAGTTACACGCCTAGGTTAAATTTGATCCATATCGCACAGATTGGCTTGTGGGACAACACCCCGATATTTGGCATTTTGTTCCCCTGTTGCTCAGATGTCCTTTGCAAAACATTGCGAACTTATATGCCTCTAAGCCCCTCATACAAGGATCAAATGTATCCAAACTTTGTTTAATTGTAAGAAATCACACACTTTAAATTTCTAGCTGTAAATCTGCCCTTAATGCCCACTCAAACGTCAGAAATAGAAATTAGAGAGTTGGCAGCCATATTAGTTCTTTGTTATTCAAATGAGTTGTGCCTCCTCTCCTGAAGACATAGATATAGGCTGTAGTGCTACAAGTACAGCATGCCTAAATGTGTGCGTTTGGCAAAAATATCCCTCCAATGCATTGAACACTTATGTGGACATTTTGCTGCTGTCGTTATATGTTTTCTGTGATTTCTGCTGACAAACAAAAAATTATAGGTTTATTAGAAAACACCAAAAACATTTTTCTTTATTCAAAATTACCTAGTTAAATGATTCAAACGAAGTCTGTGAACAGATACCAGACCATTGAAACTATATACATTAGGCGGGGAAAGCTGTACAGTCTATGTCGTACTTGACTTTCCAGAATTCAGGAACTCATGAATAACAAAGGAAACTCATGAATAACAAAGGTTCAAAATGGCTGCCGTCAGAGACATCCCTTTAACCTTCATTTTTACAGTACATACGGAAATTATGGCATAAGTTTGTATCAAACCATTTGAAACGCATTTATTTCTGCACGTATGCAGAGTTTGATGTGTTTCTTGATAATATTTTGAATTTTACAGGCTCTAAATTAGTTAATAACTTTACAAACAACATGTGAGCATCTCTTAACAAAAGTGTCCAAAATCGGAATGTTGTCCCATGGGCTCATTTGTAACACCCGACCTAAATTAAACCTTATACATATACCTTCATCCTATGCTACTTTCCCGGGTCTGTGCGATGGGTGCTACGAAAACCACTTTCTAGGCCTCTTTTGAAGATCTGCTCCTAGACTATATTAGGAAAGTTTCTCGTGTCCATCTTGTGGAGGGTGGAATTTGTTCCTGGGGTGTAGGAAATGTTTCCCCAGGGTGTAGGGAATTTGCCAAGGCATTCTCCCCTGATAGGCGGTGGAATTATTTCAAATTTGACAACATCTGTTTCATATTCCCCTGCTATGTCGTGGGGGTTGGGGGTCGGTGGAAGCAAATGACTAGTGCATAAAGAATTAATTTAATCAATTTTCTCAAACAACATGAAATAATTATTTCGACAACCGTAGTGTATGGCTAGTTTGACGCGTAGAACGCCAGGAATGCGCAGAACCAAACATACGCAGACACAGAATAAGCATCCCACATGGAAAAGGGTTGCGGTTTGGGTGAGACGTGTTCACGAAAAGAAATTTCACCCAATGCGTAGGGTCGGAGATAGCGACTAAATTCTCATTAAAAAAATGGTTTCACCATGAAAATTTTTTGCCACAAAGTGAGAAAACCAAATATGCTTTCGCTAGCTCTACTAATGGGTTATAAAAAAGTTTTAAATCCTATTCAATTCTGACCTTTTCTTTGAAGTTTGTTGTCGTTGTTTTCTCGTCGCTGTCCGCCATTTTGGATTGCAATAACTCCGCTGACGCGCTTATATCGCGGATCGCGGACGCAATATGAAAGCAAGGGCTTTAGGACCATTAGGACTCTATCTCACAAATAGAGCACTCGTGATGTTGGGAGAGACACTTGAACCGCCGATAAAGTACTAAATATAGTGGTTTTCGATAAAGTTTGTCACTCGAAAGACTAAAGCCTACAAGCTGTCGTCGCCAAGGATCGATCGTGGGTCATTCGTTCCCTGGTCCCACCCAGTGAGTCTCTCAAAAATGACCCAGGCATATTTTTACTTCCCCAGTGTAAAATTTCAACACCGACGACCGGTTAGCGCAGTGGTAGAGCGCCGGGCTTATGTTCGGGAGGTTGGGAGTTCAAACCCTGGCCGGGCCAACACTCAGGGTCTTTTTCTAATAATTGAGGAGAAGGTGCTGCCTTTGCTCTAACATCTGCAAATGGTTAGACCTTCGCGTCTTCTCGGATAAGGACGTTAAACCGTAGGCCCGTCTCTCACATACACTACACTAACCGGAACCAGAGGGACGTTAAAGAACCACTAGGACCGTCGGAAGTTGCCCAACCTCAGTGTCACAGAACTCACAATACTAATACACACTAGTGCACTAGTGCACCGTCTCCCCGATTAGTAGTGCACTCGTGCACGGCTAGAAGATTTGAGACGTTAATAAAGTACTTACACTAACAAAAACATTTGCAACCCACTGGTGTTTCACTGAAAAATCAAGCGAAATTTCAGATTCCACTGGATCTGTTACAGCTCTGTAACGAGTTTGTCTAATGGTCGCGGGTCGCGAGTAAAAGGCGCGGGTGCGGGTAAAAAGGTGCGGGTGCGGGTAAAAGGTGCGGGTCTTGAAAATGGTCTAAAAATACCAAATCAGACACTGGTTACTTCGGGCACTTAGTAAAGTTGTATTTTGGTGCTGTATTCGTACCAGGAGCTCATAATTCGTAAGCCCCTGTTTGCCTATCGACACCTTGTATCTCATGCCAAAGAAAACACGTTGAAACCAGTAGAAGTGGTCTGACGGAGCATTCATTTATATAATTATTTGACAATCTACACGACGTTACTTTATTATTAAGAACCAGCGGAGCAAGAAACTGGAAACCGTAACGTCCCTCTACTATGTTTTCACTTGTTGGAATAAACTACGTAATGAATTTGGCGAGGGTACTTTATCATATCTATGTTTGAGCGGATCATCGTAAGCTATGTCATTCACCTTTTGCCATCCAAGCCAAGCGGAAAGAGAAGTCGCCGGTTATCATCATGAGCTTTCGCTCGGTAGAATAGTAGAATAGGAGCTTACGAATTAGGGGTGGACCATTAGAAATTGGGGGAGGGGGGGTGGCAATTCCCAAAAAAAAATTCGAGCAAGGCCAATCCTTCCAAAAAAAAAATCTTGCAGAGATCCAAGCTAGTAAAAAACATGATATAAATTTCGAAAAAAAATTATTGCACAACCTGATCCCGAAAAAAAAATTCATGCACAAAAAAATTGCCACCCCCCCTCCCCCAATTTCTAATGGTCCACCCCTTACGAGCACCGCGGTACTCTGTTACAAAAATACAGCTTTATTAAGTGCCCGAAGAAGCCAGTGTCTGACTTGGCATTTTTAGACCATTTTCAAGACCCGCACCTTTTTACCTGCACCCGCACCTTTTTACCTGCACCCGCACCTTTTACCCGCACCCGCACCTTTTTACCCGCACCCGCGCCCGCACCTTTTACTCGCGACCCGCGACCATTAGGCAAACTCCAGAGGGGTGTATTAGCCAATTTTGAAGATGAAGCCAGACCATCCATGGTCCCAGGGTGAAGTTTCCGTGTTTTCGAGGCAAATTCAGTCGTATTTTCTGATTTAGGCGATGACTCGCAAAGCTGTCTACTTCGGCAGAGTGTGAAAACAATCGTCTTCTATCTTGCCTCGTGATCATCACTTCTCTACGGCAAGGTCCCGCGAACATCCCGCGCGCCCAGGTGGAGTGTACTCGACATATCTGATGTTTTCCCGTCGCTGATTGGCTAAACGAAGACCTTATTGTTTTCCAAATATGGTGTTAATTGATCGCGAATTGGCAGGTTGTCACGCTGTTACTCGTTCAACTCACTTATACGTTTCTGATATTAAACTAGTATTATCCTAAAAATCAGTTTCCGCGATTCTGGCTTTGGTATAGCTATTAGCTTTTTTTCTCTCCAAATTATGGACTTTGTAAGCCTCGGTATTACGTAATAGTGGCAGGGACCATCTCGAAAGCACTACTATGGTCACTGCGCACCTTTACTTTTTCTCTTACCCAGAGCTCCCCGGCTCGTCTTCTCGAGGGGGAGGCTCTGGTGACAGCCACTGACGCATGCGCGAGATTTGATACAGAGCCGCTGAGAGAAAGATCTTTCTGCGCATGCACCAACGTTCAAAACCAGTCAATCAGCAAAGGTCCTCAAATGGATGTCCCCAGAGCCTCCCCTGCGAGGAGACGAGCCGGGGAGCTCTGGGTTCGAGAATGTCTCCTACCTAATTATATGTCCTTTTTAAGGACTCGAGACAAAGGACTCCAAGGGTGCTTACCATTGGTCACGAAAAACCGGTAATTTCGGTTGGGATTCCAATGGTACAATCGATGTTTCGGTCATTCCGGTTGGTACGAGAGGTTCAGCTTCAGAGGTTGTCTCGCCGTTCCAGTTGGAACGAACCGATCGGAATGGTTTGTACCATTGGCACTCCAACCGGTTTTATGCCCAAATAAAGTAGCCGATCTGAACTGAAGTGAGAATATGCGAATGGTAAGCGCCATTCCACTCGGTATTTCATCCCAACCGGTATGTTCTGTACCATTGGACGCTGATTAAACCAACCGGTTTTCCTTTACCAATGGTAAGCACCCCAAGTGACACAAAGTAGCTGGCATAAACCCACTGTTGTACATAATCAAGATAATTCCCTTGAAAAATTGTCGACTTTCTTCCACTTCCTTATAAGAAAATATCTGCATACCATATTTGGAATCCCAGTAGGTTTTTCAATATTTTTTATTGACGTAGAAAGCATAAAACTCAACCAGAACTCTGATACACTTGAGAAAAGATGTTATGTGCTTTCCACTGCTTTTTCACGGTCAAGAACCTGGAAACAAAGTAGACAAGACACCACAGGAAGCCCTCTCGATCTCTAAAAAGACGACACCGCTATCTTGATGTGTCTTTTGAGACTACCGTTGTGCCCTAAATTAATCCAAAGTCCTGACTCCGTGGCGCAATGATAGCGCGACTGACTCCAGATCAGAAGGCTGCGTGTTCAAGTCACGTCGGGGTCATTTTTTTACGATTATCATTAGCTATAAAAAGAAGAGTTCTGCATATCAATAGAGGACTGTGAATGAAACACAATTGGAATTCAAGTTTATATTTTGAATTCTAAGCGCTTGGTGCAACGTTCATTTAGAAAAAAAAAACAGGTGAGCTAATGAGCCTTTTATCACTTTGTTCTACTTGTAAAACGCTTCAGGTTCTGAAGAGAAATCTGAAAAAAAAATAGCGTCGTCCCCAATTTCATGAAATTTTGAAAAAGCTTCAGCTACCCGGAAAAATGATATGGAAACAGGTCAAAACTTTCTTAAGAATAACAAATGAACTTATCTCGAGTATTTCAAGGTATTTTTCAAAGCCAAGAGAAAATGATATAAGAGAACATATCCCCGTGCCCTATGAAAGTCGACAATAAGAATCTAAACATAGATTTCGAGCCACTTCCGGTCACGAATCATGACGTCATGCGTCACTCAAGGCCAGCGCGGGAAATTTTTCAGAGATACAATGAAAGAGCTAAGGGAGCGTTCATAATTTATCTAGAGGGGGGCTATGATGATTTTGAGGGGGGCCTCTGTTTTTCCCTAACATGATTTAGGGGGGGCTATGGAAAATTTCCAACAAAAATAACATTGAGCATAGGGGGGGCCAACCATTTTTTCCCAAAAAAAAAATACAGAAATACAGTAATAACCCGCGTATAAGAACCTGTTGGGCTAAAATTTTCATTTTAATCCCCCTCGACATAATAACCTAATAAGGTTATTAAATAAATTTTAAGTTAAGTTCTTATCAGTGGAGTTGCTGTAAAAGTGTGTAGGTAGAAACTCCTGAATTGGAAGATTATCATCTGATTATATTTAAAAGTAACTGGACATTCATTTTTTTTTCTGAAAAAATGGATAAGATTAATAGCAATCTTCAGGATCAGTAACTATCACAAGACTTTAATATGGCTAACAGTGTATATGTGGTGGGGGGGGGGGGGGGCTATATTTTTCTTTGATTAATTGACATCTCTTGAGGGGGGGTCAGGATAAAAACCCTGAGATCATCAGGGGGGGCTTCAAAAAATGAAAAGAAAAAAAAATTGGAAATCATCATAGGCCCCCCTCTAGATAAATTATGAATGCTCCCTAATCTTGACATACAAAACCATTTTCTAATGTAACATTTAATAGGCTTATTTATTATTGTGGTACAATTCATAGCTTACAAAAGCTGGTTGCAGTTTTTCCGAAACCAACCAAGTTTTCCACAGCTCAAAACAAAACTGATCTCAAGTAAAATCAAACGGCAAAGTCGATAAATAGACAACTTCAACTATAACAAGCGGCGATTTTTATTATTATTTTAGGCTTTTCAAGCACAATTCTTATATAACTAGAAGTAGAAGTCATGTTGTGTGAATGCAGAATATGTTTCGAGCCCTAGCTCATTTAAAAGAAGGAGAAATGATTTATTTTTCAATCAATGAAAATGTTTTTGTCTATTCACAGGCAGCCCAAGTATAATGGTCGTTAAAAAAAATATTCTGGCTTGGCGATATTTATAGTGTTTATGGGCTTTGTGTAAGAGTAATCGAAAAACTCGCTAAATTGCTATAAAATCGTCACTGAGTTCTGGTAAATGATGGCAAATAAAAGTAGAACACTTACATTAAGTTGTCCTGTTGTCCTTTCCTCGTCTAGAGGTGTTTAAGAGTGTTTCCGAGGGTTCCACCGGGCCCCTCTAACCAGAGGGGAAGGCTCCAAACAACAATATCGAACGGCTCGCATCGCAAACGAATTTCTTCGATAAATCGCCACTCGATCGGCGCCCTAATCACACCAGGAGAACCGTCTTGCATATATCTTTCCTACAAAGCAGCGCTGTCTCGATTAAAACATCCGAACACGGTGAATTTCGGTATTTTTTCCGTTGAACTTCGACAAGCCAATTTCACCGACTTGCGAAGTCAGGGGCCCTTTGGCCCCAGGAAAACCGTTGCTCCAGTTACAGCGTTATCCTAGCCAGGCCTTCTGGCTTGATAGCCAGGCCTTCTGGCTTGATAGCCAGGCCTTCTCGCTTGATAGCCAATGGGGATTGTGAACGACATGCAAATTTAGCCTGCCCCTACATGTGACAGTGACTTTTTGCAAGAAGGCCTGGCTATCAAGCCAGAAGGCCTGGCTAGGATAACGCTGTAACTGGAGCAACGGTTTTCCTGGGGCCAAAGGGCCCCTGACTTCGCAAGTCGGTGAAATTGGCTTGTCAAAGTTCAACGGAAAAAATACCGAAATTCACCGTGTTCGGATGTTTTAATCGAGACAGCGCTGCTTTGTAGGAAAGATATATGTAAGACGGTTCTCCTGGTGTGATTAGGGTTCCGATCGAGTGGCGATTTGTCGAAGAAATTCGGTCGCGATGCGAGGCGTTCGATATTGTTGTTTGGAGCCTTCCCTCTGGTTAGAGGGGCCCGGTGGAACCCTCGGAAACACTCTTAAACGCCTCTAGACGAGGAAAGGACAACAGGACAACTTAATGTAAGTGTTCTACTTTTATTTGCCATCATTTACCAGAACTCAGTGACGATTTTATAGCAATTTAGCGAGTTTTTCGATTACTCTTACACAAAGCCCATAAACACTATAAATATCGCCAAGCCAGAATATTTTTTTTAACGACCATTATACTTGGGCTGCCTGTGGTCTATTCAACTTTCACCTTGGAAACGGAATGATCAAGCGGAAAACGAAGATCTTGCGCCCCGCTTTGATTTTATTTTAACAAAAATGAAGATAATAAGGACAGAAAAGGGAAGGTAATTCACAGAAATTTGATAGGTCTAAAACTATATAATCAAATTGGGCGCTGCCGAACAAACGTCAAAGAAATAACTTAGTAGAAGTGACAGAAAGGGAAAAAGAAGACAACACACGAAAACGCTTACTTGCTCTTCCGGAATCCGTATCCACTGCAGAATGTTTATTATTAAAAGACTCTCCAACAGTCCGTTTGTCTTTCCAAAGTTTGGTGAAACACTGTAGAAGTGTCCATCTATAGATGGAGATATTTCAGGCAACACAGTTTCCACAGTTCTAGAACTTCTTTTTTTCTTACTCAGCAAAGTGCTTCTGTGAGAAGTTACTTTTCTTTTGAATGAATGCATTTAGTCAGGACTAAAACCTTGACAAAAACCAGAAAAACAATAGCCAAAGAACTCGGTAAAGGACTAAATGGCTCAGCGATGCCAAGAACTGAGGAGCAGCGCCCACAAGGCGGCAAAGACACAATCTCGTACCCAGAGCCGTCATCTTTTGGCCAGCGGCAAGATTCAGGCCCTGGGGGAATCCGATTTGTGAGCATGCGTGGTAGGTCAAAAACGTAACGAACTTTCATACAACAATCAAACCGGAAACCCAGAATCTGGGTTTTAAAAAAATCGATTCCCCCAGAGCCCTGATTCTTGCCGCTGGCCAAAAGATGACGGGCTCTGGGTACGAGATTGGCAAAGACACCGCGGCAAAACGCATTTGCCATGCGCTAAAGATTCACTTCCTGTGAAATGAAAACAAAAGAAATAATCTCCATAACAAAAATATCTCGTGCTGTCTTGGAATTTTGGAAAACTTAAGCTCCAGACACAAAACTTAAGACCAAATATTGCAGAGCAGCAAGAATATGATCATATCTTTCTCTGGACTTTTGCACCTCGCACTTTAAGGCTTGCACCCGAGGCGAAAATTATGGTTTAAAGTCTAATTTTACCGTTCGCTGTTGTTATGTAGATTTTTCCAATTGTCTTTGTTTCACAGACCAGTGAATCTTTAGCGCATGGCAAGTACGTTTTGCAGCGGTGTCGGCGGCAAATTGTTGAAGGCGATGCGTGACACCGTGACAGCACTCAGTGAGAACTGCCAACTTCCGGTTTTCTCAAAAAAGGCCTTTGACACCGGTTACATATTTTAAAAATGTTGGCTTGCGTTACACTTTCATCTGATCAGTCGACACCTCAACTTAATTGGCTCATCGATGAAAGCTCTTTTACATGCGAGGGGCATTCAACCAATCAGAACGCAGGATCCGGTATAATTGTATGATTCATACCGTTTTTTCAGGGGCGGATTTTTGAATCTATATATTAATACCGTAAGCCAAAACGTGTACGCACTCGCTCCGCTTAGCTCTGAAGCTGTGCCGCCAAAAAAAGTTCGCAAACCTTAAGAGAAGCTGGAAATCTGGACCGTGGGCGTGTTTTTGTTGGAAAAGATTTACCCTGGGCAAAGTTCTAATTCAAGCGATTTCTTAAGCGAGGGACAAAGCCGCCATCGCCGCCATGTTGAAAATCTCCGACAGAAACTAAAAAAGAACTCAGTTCGCGCAGCCGAAAGCACCAAAGTCATTGAAACCTAAATGGTTCTCTTACAGATTACATACAGGAATGTGCAGGGATAATTCTAACTTGAAAGATTTGAGCTGAGAAAAATTTCATTCAAGTTTCAACAAACGTACACACTACCTTGCTTCCCTCCGAGCACGCGCTAAGTCATGCTAAGTCGAAATGACACATTTACAAAACAAAGTCCGTGAAACTCATGAATAATATTCTCTAAGTATAAATCCTGACCGCTCTATCGCAAAACGAAGGACACAATCCCGAAGAGAAGGAGGAAATCCCTCCAGTGGGCATGTTTTTGTTGGAAAAGATTCACTTTGGGCTAAGTTCTAATTCAAGCTATTTTTTAAGCGAGGGATAAAGCCGAAAAAATATAAATAATATAAACTAAAAAATTCCTAGTCCTTAGACCATTTTTACTTCACCTGTTTCTTCTCTCCCCTCACTGAGATGATAAACATACAAACAATTCCGAAGTCAAATTGCGCTTTCGATTTTCACGGGTTCTTTGACCGATTTGAGAGACGGACACATGCACCAATCAGGGAGACCAGTGCAAAAAAAAAAAAGAAAATCCTTTTGGGCTCACTTCATTTATTTCGGCATGGCGGGACGGGGTACTCATGTTGGTGGGAGGTTATTAGTAATGTAAATCCAGCGGTTTATGGAAGGAGGAAATCATGAACCCTCCCCACATCCATATGGCCATTGTGACTTTCTTCCCGTCTTTTTAAAACAGAGAACACTTTAAGTAAAATAATTTTTCCCCTTACTCCGTGAATTTGTCACGGGCATCAGCTAGTTTACTTTAATTCCAGAAGGAAAGTTGCAAATTTGCAGTAAAGAAGACAAGACAATCGCCAAAAACTACAAGGACCAATAACTATGATTTCAAATGCTGCAATATGTCTTTGTCAAGTAACCATTTCATTGCGGTATTTCCAAATTGCCACTCCTGTTCTTCGCAACTTTGTTCCAGTGTCTTCCGGTGCACAGGTAGTATACATCAAGCTGTACCTGTAAACAAATATCGACAAATGTTGTTGTTGACTTCTTGAAATTCATTGCGTCTCGTAGAAGGAATTTTGTGGAAAGTGTTGACTTCTATGTACAACGCAGACATAGCGGAGCTAACAATACCAACAACGACTACACACTAGCAAATTTCGCCCATCACAATAACTCGTTTGATTTGTTAAAAAGAGCCTTCATAAGGTTGCCCATAGGCTATGGTGGCCCATGGCTAATTCACTGGAAATCACACCCTAAAAGTAAATCATCCAATTCGCGTAAAAACATTCAAATATTCTTTGATGTGGAGAACATAAAGGGTTCTCTGCAGATTATATTAGTTAATTCATGAATTTTTCTTAAAGGTGTCAAAATAATATGGATTTTGCTGATTTAGTCATGGGCCATCTTAACCCCGGAATGTATTTAGTTTATGTACTTTTAGTTGATTCGATGTTATGAACGTCTTACCGCATTCTTCGTATTCATGTGCTCTAATTTCCGTGGTGTCTTAGTTCGTGTCTCGTTCGGGTACTCGATTGTGTAAAACATTTACTGCAATATCGGCATTCATAAGGTTTATCTCCTGAATGTGTTCGTTTATGTTTAGTTAGTTCGCTCGACGTTTTGAATGCCTTACCGCATTCTTCGCACTCACATGGTCTAACTCCTGTGTGTGTTCGCTCGTGCCTCGTACAGTTACTCGATTGTGTAAAACATTTACTGCAATATCGGCATTCATAAGGTTTAACTCCTGAATGTGTTCGTTTATGCATTGTTAACTCATTCGATGTTTTGAATCGCTTACCACATTCTTCACACTCATATGGTGCAAGTCCTGTGTGTGTTCGCTCGTGCCTCGTACAGTTACTTGATTGTGTAAAACATTTACTGCAATATCGGCATTCATAAGGTTTAACTCCTGAATGTGTTCGTTCATGCACTGTTAACTCATTCGATGTTATGAATCGCTTACCACAATTTTCACGCTCATATGGTGCAAGTCCTGTGTGTGTTCGCTCGTGCCTCGTACAGTTACTCGATTGTGTAAAACATTTACTGCAATATCGGCATTCATAAGGTTTAACTCCTGAATGTGTTCGTTCATGCACTGTTAACTCATTCGATGTTTTGAATCGCTTACCACAATTTTCACGCTCATATGGTGCAAGTCCTGTGTGTGTTCGCTTGTGCCTCGTACAGTTACTCGATTGTGTGAAACATTTACTGCAATATCGGCATTCATAAGGTTTAACTCCTGAATGTGTTCGTTTATGCACTGTTAACTCATTCGATGTTTTGAATCGCTTACCACATTCTTCACACTCACATGGTCTAACTCCTGAATGTGTTCTTTTATGACTTGTCAGCACTCTCGATGTTTGAATGCCTTACCGCATTCTTCACACTCATATGGTCTAACTCCTGAATGTGTTCGTTTATGTTCTGTTAGCTGACTCGATATTTGAACGTCTTACCGCATTCTGCACACTCATATGGTCTAGCTCCTGAATGTGTTCGTTTATGTCCTGCTAGATGGCTCGATCTTATGAATCGCTTACCGCATTCTTTACACTCGTATGGCTTAACTCCCGAATGTGTTCGTTTATGTATTGTCAGCTCACTCGATGTTTTGAACGCCTTACCGCATTCTTCACACTCATATGGTCTAACTCCTGAATGTGTTCGTTTATGTATTGTCAGCTCACTCGATGTTTTGAACGCCTTGCCGCATTCTTCACACTCATATGGTCTAACTCCTGAATGTGTTCGTTTATGTATTGTCAGCTCACTCGATGTTTTGAACGCCTTACCGCATTCTTCACACTCATATGGTCTAACTCCTGAATGTGTTCGTTTATGTATTGTCAGCTCACTCGATCTTTTGAACGCCTTACCGCATTCTTCACACTCATATGGTCTAACTCCTGAATGTGTTCGTTTATGTATTGTCAGCTCACTCGATCTTTTGAACGCCTTACCGCATTCTTCACACTCACATGGTCTAACTCCAGAATGTGTTCGTTTATGTATTGTCAGCTCACTCGATGTTTTGAACGCTTTGCCGCATTCTCCACAATCATGTGGTCTAACTCCGTTGTGTGTCCGTTCGTGTCTCGTACGGCCACTTAATGAGGCGAAGCATTTACTGCAATATTGGCATTCATACCGTTTTTTCCCTGAATCCAAGGGACCATGAGGATTTTTGGTATGACCTCCGAGTAGCTGTTGTTTTTCTCCAGAAATGAAGTATTTAGTCCTCAAAATTTATTGTCATCAACTTCAATGTTGTCTTCCTCGACAGTACGATCAACATCATCAGTACCGTCTTTAGAACGTGCCCCAGAATCTTCAAAGTTTTGTTGCTTACCATGACCAGAACTTTTGTCCTGATCTTTAACGAATGCTGGACTTGCAAACAAACTGTTGTTTTGTACAACGTCAAGTATATTTGCAATGTCAAATTTTTCCTCATTTTCTTCAGTTTTGATTGCGACACCGAAGTCACTGCAAGCATTCACGTTACGTTTTCTAGTTCTGGGCTGAATCCCAGAACCAACCCGAGACGAGATCTCTTCTCCTTCGTCTGTATTTGAGAAACTATAGTCTTCGTATTCAACTACTTCTTCCTTAATTACGCGTTGAAGATAAATACCAGTCCCATCAGGTCTTGCTTTGATTTCTCTGAGTTTGTTTCCATTGGGGGCATGCGGATCGATCTCCTAAAAACGAGATAATAATAATAAGGTTAACAATTGACATTGAGGTTGACATAATAAGCAAGTTTGATGGCTTCCGGTCGAGAAACAGTTCGCTTTAAGGGGCGAGTTTCTGAACCTCTTCCAGTCTACAGAGACCTCCGTGTTGAGATAATTATTAATATGGATAGATATTTAGCTAGTAAGTACTTCAGTTTTGAATATTATTCTGATCACACACTTTGTTCATAAAATCCGCTTTCTTGCAGTGGTGAAATATCCAAGTTCGCCTAAACCAACACTGCGTGTTTTATGATAGAGAAAGAATGCTAGACCTCTATCACGAGGTAAATAGTAAGCAAGAAATAGCAAGACAACTACGTGTGAGCCGACCGTATGTTGATAAAGTGGTGAAGCGTTACAACGAAGCCAATATTACTATCCCTGCGCCAAAAACAACGCCCGGCCCGCGAAAACTCGACACACATGCATCAGAGTTTAAAGAAGTTGAACGCCTCATGAAACCATAGTTAGTAGTCTCCTCTACTAACTATGATGAAACCAAGTATTTATGGAAAAGAAATACAGCAGAAGCTTCTGATAGATAGGGTCTTGCACGGAAATGATATTCCGAGCATTTCACAAATAAACAAAGTGTCCCGTACCAACACCGAATGACAAGGAAACAAATAACTGTAATCCAGCGCGAATCAATGACTCCCGATGTAGCAATCAAGAGACAACTACCTCGCTGAGATAGCAAATTTTCACCCGACCCAGCCTCACTTTTTTGATGAAAGCGGGGTAATAAAAATACAAAATAGAGCATACGGAAGTTCAACTGAAGGAGAGCCTGCATTCGAGGTGCAGCGATACGCCTCCGATGCGAATTTCACAATCAACGTGCTACATTCATCAAGCGCAGTTGATTATTATAACATCCTAAATGGTCCTTCAAATTGCATGGAATTTCTTCTATTTTTCGCCGAAGCTTTGCAGCTAGAGCGCCAAGATGGAAGTGTTCTTGAACGCGGACATTGTGTGATCATGGACAATTGTGGTTCTCATCATGCACGATTTTTCGAACCTGTTTCGGAGGATATGATAGCTCAATATTGAGCGAGGCTCAGCCCCCATACTCTCCCGATTTCAATACGTGTGAGATGTGCTTTCATATTATCAAGGCTTTTCTGCGTCGCAACCAGTTACTAGCTGAGCACGAAACCAAAATTGCAATTGCCCTATTTCACTATGACCTCATAGTTTGTTAATATGAGCAAGATAGCTGAAACTTGGTTCAAATAAAAGTTCCATTGGAGATGTAGGTCCTGATATTCTAGCGTACAACTTTGCTTTACATCATGAATGGCATTTTCATTATGTTCTTGGTCATTTCTAAATGCTGCTGTCCCCTTTGGCGACAATGATTCGTAGCGCTAAAACACAACAGTCATGATCAATGTTTAATCACGTTGGATATGTTTAGTGAATCAAACTGAACTACTGAACTTTTAGAAGAAAACAATTATTTTTTCTTTACAACATTAAATCCGGCAAAGCGCCGAAATGTTCTGTGTTATGTTTTAGAACACCGATAACAGTAAAAATCGTGTCGGATGCTAGCTTCTAAACTACACAGAATAAACTATAAGATTACATTTCAACGGGCAAATTTCAACGTCAACTGTAGTAAATATTTCCAGGGAATACTACACAACAGTTATGGTCAATACTCAATCACGTTGGATATGTTTTAGTGAATCAATCACTCTAAATTACACAGGTTTTAGGCTAGGCTTGTACACATTTCAACGTCAACTGTTTTGCTTTATCTATGAGCTGATCGATATTACTATAACAACAATGTCAACAGTACAAACAGTAGTGACTCCGGGACGATATCAATAAAGTCTACTTGTTGTTGCCACATGTGGAATATAATAGTTCATCGTCTTTTGGAGGCAGTAGTGATCTTAGCTGACTATTTTGATATTGATCATGGATAATAAATTATCTCCGTCACGTAGTAAGGAGATATTGGTTTTCTACGCGTTAGCCAACGGCAAGCAACCGCTCATTGGCAGTATTTTTCCCGGCCAATGAGCCGTGTCATTTATTTCTCTTTAAATGCGGTATCGCATAGTTTGCTTTCACTCTCGCCCTGTAACAGTACCAGGCAAACTTCGGTTAATTTTGATTTTCGGTTAATTTTTATTCATTAGAGCAGATTTCAGATGACCATCGTGAAAGTAAACGCAATTGTGCAATCACTAGCCAATCAGAAACAAGAGTAATTACAACTTACTGCTGAATGGTTTCCAGCCCAGCCAATCAGGAGCCGAACCAATTGGCTAGAAATTCCTTGCTTGTAATTAGTTCGCAATTTGATTGGTTGATAGAAATAAGCAGCCAATGAGAAAGCAAACCAATTGCAAACACGACGGTCATCTGAAATCCGCTCTATATTCTACTATCGATGTCAAGGTAGTCTTTTAAACTCCCATTGGTTTTCCCTTTTCCTATACATCATTTCTCATATGTTAATTTATGGCGTTTTTCAATTTTAGTACTGGGAGTATGGTCACCTTGCTGCGAACTGCCAGAAACCAGCCCCTCCTGCTCCAGACTCGTACCCGTCGCTAGGTCGTCAAATGACTGCTTTGCTGCTCTCTAGTAGAAAAGTCGAGGAACGCAGGGGATTATGGGAAGGATTAGCGCGGCGCGCAATGCATTGTGGGAAGGTTTCGCAAGGCGCGCAATGGATTGTGGACCGGGTCTAATCCTTCCCATAATCCCATGCGTTCCTCGACTTTTCTACTAGAGAGCAGCAAAGCAGTCATTTGACGACCTAGCGACGGGTACGAGTCTGCTCCTGCTCGCAAATGACTAGACGTGGATGACGCTTACAATGAGGATTTACAGCTAAGTGATGATGTTGATATTGACCCATCTGTTTGCTCAAGTGCTAAGATTTCTGAATTTTTCGAACTTGAACCATCTGTGAAGGGCGGGCTCATTAACGCTATTCAGTTCTGGCAAGACACCCTTAACGACCCATCATTCGTATTAGATATGATCAAAGACGGATATGGGCTCCCCTTCTTAGAAGTTCTCCCTCCTTGTTTCCTACGGAATAATCGATCGTCTTTGCGTAATCCAGACTTTGTGGAACAAGCTATATGTGAATTACTGGCTAATAACTGTGTTAAAGAGCACCAGTCTCCGCCTCGCTGTGTAAATCCTTTGACTGTCGCCGAGGGGAACAAATTAAGTTAGAGTTAATTACCGAGATTCGAGGCAATAACCCCAATACATCCCAAGGGCCGTAGGCCCGAGGGATGTATTGGGGTTATTGCCGAGAATCGAGGTAATTAACGGACTTAGTTTACAGTTGACAAGGTTTTCAGAAAACAGGGACAAATGAAATGCATTCTTCTCATTGAATTTAACAGTTTTGAAAAGGAGTACAGTTTACAATTGAAAAAGATAGCGGATTCCAATAGGAACTATTGTTAGTTATTTAGCTGCTTTCATAGAAGTGGGTTCCCCAGAGAAACTCATTGCAATTAATTTTTACCATGCACAATAAAGTTGTGATGCTGAAGAAAATGAATGACAACATTTATTCAACTATGATTGACAAAGGTTTCCAAACACGAATTACGTCTTTTGTTTTCGTACAACAGCCAGTCCAATCAATCAAGCGGCCTTTTGTAAAAGCGCAACTCATTAAAGCGCTGTTATTTTGGTCGGTACGTAGCTGCGTAAAGCTCCTCTCTGGTTGGATAATACAACAATACCCTACCTCAACACAAAGAACGAGGATAATAGACTACAGACAAAAGAACTCCTTTGTAGAACGAAAATAATAGAGACAAAAGCAACTACGTCCTTACTGGTTATTTTCATTTGTACCACGCCCTGACAGCTTACAGCTTCTACAGCTCAATTTGCATAACGTTCTGTCTAGCAAAACGGATGGAACTGATTCAAGATGGAGAAACTGAAGGCAAGTTTCAGGTATTTTGCGCTCGTTGGTTGCTCTCTACGATTAGATATGCAATTAACTTGGGCATGATTTTATCTGTATTTTCAGGTTTACGTCTTAAACACACTCTATGGGCAATGAGACCAAGCAAGTAGACTGGACAAACGCTTCTCAATATGGTTCAAGTGAAGGCGTTTTCGGAAATCGTGTTTTGTGGCGTTCAACGGGATTCGCATAAAGAATAATCAGAAGCAAATATTGGTTATAGACAGACAGTCAGCATAGATGCATAAACTGAGATTATTGGATGTTTTTTTTCTCGGGGTAAGTGTATGGATTTGAATTCACTAGTTAAATGTTTGGGTTGATAATTGAATTAGTCATTGTGAAAGGGGCAACTGTCATGGTCTATCATGGATTTGGTCTAACTTGGGGTCATTTTAAGTAGCTTAAATGCAGTCAAACTCCCTACAAATCAACAAAATAATGGTCTACGTTTATACCTAACCTTTCAGCTGCTAGATCAATACAAATTTGGAGTATTTTCGTGTATAATCGAGCGGATGGAATTGGATTGCTAATTGGCATTTTTGATTTTCGAACAGGCTAAACAAGTTTCTTTTTCTTTTTAAGACTAATTTGAAACAGAATATAGGTTCGGAGTTGTTTCTGTAGAACACTTGTCTTATTTTAAAATATTTTGATGAAACAAACGTGACAGTGCCCCTTGAAGTCTTGGTAAAAATGGCTTATTGTGTGGTTCCAGAAATTATCCATAGGAAGGATAATAGGAAAGGATATATTTTCCATACAAATACTGTATTTTTCTTCGGGAATTCCAGAGAGGTGGGGGTCACTTTTCAACACTCTTCCGGGGGGGATATTTTCTGGAACCACACATTATTGATTTACAGGTAAGTATATGGCTTATTATGGATTCATAGGTAAATAACTAGATATTTACCTATTAATCCATAATGAGCCATATACTTACCTATTAATCCATAATGAGCAATATATTTACCTAGAAATTCAATTCAATTCTATTGATCAACCCCAACCTTTCCCTGGAGAATTCAAATCCCTCCCCGACTTTTAGTTTGTTGAGAGCCATTATCCGAGTTAATTCCCTACGAATAACAATGGAAACCGCGTCAACTGTAAACTAAGGCTAGTTATAGACCTTCGACACGTCAACAGTTATCTAGTTAAACCCAAGTTTTGTTATGAAAGGTCTTCCCTCCTTAGCACAGGTTTTTGAGGGATTCTGTTTTCTCACATGGGATTTAAAGTCAGGTTACCACCACGTAGACATACGACCAGAACATCAAGACTTTCTAGGGTTTTTATGGAACTTCTTAGGTACAACTAGATATTTTTCTTTTTCAGTCCTCCCGTTCGGTCTAAGCACTGCCTGTTTTTGCTTTACCAAGCTGCTCTGTCCCTTAGTGAAGAGATGGCGTCTAATGTCGCATAACTGCTTCGTCTACCTGGACGATGGTATATCTGGCCACCGCGATTACGTATCCGCATGCGCAGCTAGCTCTATCCAGCATTCAGACTTAGCCTCCGCTGGTCTAACTTGTAATGAGTCTAAATCGCACTGGCAACCTACGCAGACTGGGAATGGTTGGGTATTATTATCAACACTATTCAGCAACAATTCCAGGTTCCTGTCAAGAAACTAGAAAAACTTAAATCACTGGTCGACAATGGTTCATCTTCATTCAGAGATCTAGCGCGCGTGGCGGGTTTCATTATTTCACTATCGTTAGCTCTTGGGCCAATCGCTCGAATGTTCACCCGTCAGATGTATTATGCTATAGAGTCCAGGCCTTGCGGATGGGACTCTCACTTTCAATTTTGTGATGCTTTAATGGAAGAGCTCAAATTTTGTTTACAGAATATTGATGCATTTAATGGCTATTCTATTAGAAGTAGTCTTTCTTGCAATTCAGTCGTTTATTGTGATGCTAGTGCGTTTGCATACGGGGGATACATTTCAACCATGAACGGAAACCAAGTACGTGGTATGTTTGAGGAATGTGAGGTTACTGAGAGCTCAGGCCGTTTATAACGTTCTCAAGTCGTATGCGTGTAACCTTTCACTGTTGACAGTTAAAGTATTTGTAGATAACATGGGTGCATCTCGTATATTACAAGTAGGAAGCTCTAAGCCTCATTTACAAGCTATCGCGATTCAGGCTGTGCGTTTATGTATGGAGCATAATATCTCTCTTAACGTGCAATGGCTTCCACGCGAGGAGAACACAAGGGCGGATTTGCTTAGCAGATTTGTCGACAAAGACGATTGGAGTATCAATACAAGGATTATTCGTATCCTCGACAGCTTATGGGGCCCCCACACTGTGGACCGTTTCTCCTCGTACTTTAATAGTCAACTGCCCCGTTATAATTCTCGTTACTGCGCGACAGGCTGTGAATCTGTAGATGCACTTGCGCAAGACTGGATTTTGGAGAACAATTTGATTGGCCCACCAGTCTGCCTTATTACTGTGTCAGTGAAGCATTTGCGCGTATGCCGCGGAATTGGCACCTTAATTATACCAGAATGAACGTCTGCCTTTTTCTGGCCCTTCTTGCACGATAGCCCATCTAAATTCGTGCCGTTTGTTGTTGACGTCATAACATTACCTCGCATTCCTAATCTCCTTATCCCTGGCCCTGGCCAGAAGGCTCTTTACCACAAGAAACCCTCTGTAATTTCAGGCTCTCCGTCTTTCAACATGCTGGCTCTTCGCCTAGACTGTCGTAGTTACTAGCGCACGGTAACTAACTACTGGTGGTGTTAACAATTTCGTGTTTTATTAGTTCAACCGTTAACGGTGTCCCATGTATGTAGCTGAGCGTATAAGGCAATTAGCCTATACCTCCCATTTTGGTCGAGGTGTATATAACTCCAATTTAGGTTGAGTAATTAAGGATTTGGGCCTATGGTACCCTCGAGGATGTTTAGAGCAAGGGCATTAACCCATTGCTTTGCCTTGACTTGCGTACAGCATATGTTTTACGTTAGCCTAGAAAATCACAATTTATTTTGTTTTTCTTTTCTTTTTGTTTTTATAGACATTTCTACTTCCGCTTTATGGGGATCTGCGCAGCAGCTAGTCGACTCTTCCTTGTACGAAAGAAATGCCTTCTTTGCTCGATCTGGTCATAGAGATACTAAATATGGATATTAAAGGCATAGCCTGGTACTAGGGGCAGGCATAGTTTTCCAAGTAAATTGTGTCCTGTATTTATTGCTCATATAACAGAGCGTAGAGCAATGGAAGCTTCCAATCTTCCGCTGTGCTCCATTCAGGGATCTGGTTCCGTAAAGCCCTTTGTAAAACCAATAGATCTCGGTCTCGTTGCATTAATATACCTAAATGTTAATATTAATATTGCTCTGTAGATGGTGAAGTACATTTTGTTCCTTTCACAAATGCAATCTTATTTTTATATATTAAATATAAAAATAATAATTATTTTTATTAACAATTCAGCTTTCAGCTCTCAATAGATTATTTATCTTATCGACATAGTAGAAGACATTTTACATAGGGATCACACTTTTCTTTTGTTTGGGGATCACACTCTTCTTTTGTTGCGCACAAAGCATGCCCAAATTTTGATAAATGCATTTCATCAAGCCTCAGAGAAGGGTCGATGAACATTCTGTTTCTTATGTAATAGCAAAGAAGATACAGTTGTTGTTGTAAACGGCGCGAGGGTAGTGCATTTCGTTGCGCGAGTTCTCAAAAACTATAATAGATGTTTTCCTTTATGTGCACGAAGCGCGCCGAAATTTTTATTTAGCTTCAGTTCAAAACGTAACTTTTCAGTTGAAAAAAGCAAAACAAAATGGCAGCCTGCAAGTGCATGCTTTTTTTTCTTTTCTCTGACCTCTGCACGATTTGCCCCCCCCCCCCTAAAATTTCTAATGGTCCGTCCCTAATTACTCTCAATGTAATAGGACATTTGCACTATTTGACTACGACTACCAGAATCCTTTTCAGTTTTCTTTTCTTATGCAGATAAAACGCTATTGGAAACAATAGGAGGTGATTGCGCGAAGAAAAGGAACAACGCAAACGTTTCTGGTAGTTGTAGTAAAATACGACATAATGAAAATTTACAAGCGGTAACCGGCAATCCGACCATTGAAATCCATTGTTTTGTGTGCATCTGCTGGCCATTTCCGTCTTGGTTTGACTCTGGATCATACGAGAATCACTGGAGGTTGGAATTCTTGGCCAGAGTTTATTACCTTTTCCCGAATCTAAAAAGCTGAAACTGCTTCAAGTTGTTGCTCGACCTTTCTTCGATGGCCAACCAAAGTTTGGAATTCGAACGAGCAGGTTTTCAGTGTGAAACTTGGTGAAGTTTGTGGCTGTTCCATGTTTTGAGCAGTGACACCTTGTGTGGTTATTATGATAGTGGGGAGTGAGCGGAAAAAGAAAAACCCACTAGAATGGCCCTAAAACTCACCCAAATGGCACGCAAGTAAGTCATATTGAGAATTATGAGAGTTTCATTGGATTCAAAGTAATTTCATCAACCCCACCAAATACAATATACAAGAGACATTGTGAAAAGGAAATAAGTTAAAACCACAAATATACTCAATCCGCTAATATTTAGTCTGGTCTGCCTGTGGTTAAACTATCGCCAAAAGAATATCCCCTATTATATCCCAGTGATCAATTTTAACGCGCGCTCATTGGTCGAAACGTATTACGTGGTGCATTTTCACAGGACAGATATCAGACGATATTGTCCGTCGGAAGTGATATCTGTCCTGGGAGAAATATTTTAAGCAAAAACTGGATATTTTCTGTTTAAAAAATAATGGAAAACAAGCAACCAAGGTTTTTGTCTAAGAATATTGATGAAATACGGAAATTGGTGGCTGAGGCGACACCGGAAAACAGAAAAAAGTCAACTTAAACAGGCCGTGAATGTTTTGAATGGTTTACAAAGTTGTTAGTTTTTTGTTGTTTCAATCCAAGTTAATTCGGTTTGACATTCGCGAAAAAAAATGAAAGAACTAAACAAAAAAGAGCAAAATGACGATAAAAGAATTGTTTTTAAACTTACCATTTTGTAGCTTGGCAAATAGAAAAACAACTTGCAATCAGTTCAACCAAAATTCAGCCACCTTGAGTGTAGTCCAGCAAGCCGACTTCCAAGTTCGATCAGCACTCAGCAGCGCTAAATTTGTCCAACTCTGCATTTCACGGCTGTAATTTATACTTCAGTTCACAACAGAACAATTAATTAACAGTCCGGCAAGGAATTAGACCTGAAAACCCGAAATCTGGGCTAGATTTCTGTAGAAAAGCACTCGGGAAAACACTACTAGCACTCGTGCGTTGTAAATTTGTTTTGTGAATTCGCTCTGATTTCTTCTAGCCCCACGTTAGGGTTTGATTGACAGTTTTTGTGTCAACCAATCACAGCTCGAATAAAAATATCTTAGCCAATCACCGCTTACGCTTTGCCTTTTCGCGCCATACTGCAGTTTAGTGGTTTTCTCACGTTCACAATGTTTTTTTCTTTCTCGCGAGTTTTTCAGTGAAGTCACTGGGATATAAAATAAATAAACCCCTTCTTGGCTTGCTGTAATATCGGCGGATAATGTCCGCGGATGAAAAATGGTCCTCAAAATTTCACAGTTGCCCTCGAAGCTTCGCTTCTCGGCCAACTGTTCATTTTTCGTACCATTTTTCATCCTTGGACATTATCCGCCGATATTACAGCCGCCAGAAGGGGTTTATTTAGTAAATGTCCTCCATTAGTTTAATATCCATCACAAGAATATTATAAAAGTTATGATCAAAGAACATACAGTACGCTTGGAATTTTCGTGGGGATGTTTTGAGTAATAGATTTTATAAACTTATTGTGTAATTATTTAGCTGACGAATTGTAGCTAATGGGAGAAACAACGTCCTCTCCTCGCATGACAAGTACTAGTCCAGTCATTTTATGAAAAAAATGTGGTCAACCTCGAAGTAATTCATACTTCCGATCAAACAATGAAACCATTTCATGCTATCTGGAGATACCAATCAGAGTTGGAAAGATTCTCCCACGGGAACTGATCGTGTCCCACAAACAGTATTTCAGGACTTCCGAAATCAATCCGATTTACAGCACTTTTTCTGCCATTTACGACAGTATAAACTTCGATGATCCGAAGATAAAGATATCTGGTAAACCAAAGCGGGATCGGAATGTTTTTGGACTTTTTTAAAGGAAACCTCTGGTTTGTTTGTGGGACATAACAACAGTAACTATGGCTTTGAATGACAGGTCGGAACTATGAATTGCAACAGAAGCTTTTCATTCCTCCTATTCCAAATACCCTTAGAAACAACATACTAAAAATCATATTTAATCAAAGTAGAAAGTACTTAAATTGAGGAGTTTTTATTTTCTTTTGTTGGCAGTCATTTTGGCTCTTGTTATTTATGAGTTTTAGGCACTTTTAGGCTCTACGTTGATAAAACTAGTTCTAGGCTGTTACGCGTTACAGGTAAATATTCTAACGCTTTCCTTTACATAGAAATGGCCCCTTGTATAGAGTCTATGGATCATTGCCAACCGAATCCATCATTAAGAATTGTTGAGTTGTGTATGGAAACATGTTTCAAGATTCCTAGTCCGGCACTGTATTGAACTTATGACATTGGAAATTTCTCTTAGTCAAAGCGTAGTTTGCAAAAATAACATGCCTAACAAAGTATATATAACACGAATGAGTCCATTTAAAACCACTAAAAATTTAAACACTTAGCTGGGAATACTGTACAGTATAGCGAATATAAAAAGCTTCGCAAAACTAAGTGCGGCAAAAACAAGGGCAAGATGGCCGCCAACAAAAGAAAATTGTGTAGTCTTTTCAAACTTGAATTTTGAGATGTTCCACTACATAGATTTTTTATGATTTTTAGTATGTTTGTTCGGTTGACTTTATGGCCCTAAAACCGTTGAGAAACTTTCTATTGCAATTAGTTGTGGGTCATTTCACAAAATGACTGGACTATTATACCTAAAAGCTGTGTCTGGTGTCGCGACTTCGAGAAACAATTCTCATAAAAATCTTCCCATAAAGACATATTTTCGTAGAAAGGAGAGAGTATCTAATGATTTATGCCTTTCTTTACTATCAAACTTCACCAAAAATTGATAATCATCATCAATTCTCACCTTTTCATCAGAGTTTGTTGACTCTCTTTTCACTTTGTTGTCCGCCATTTTGGATTGTGATTCGTCCGCTGACCGGTCAGATCGCGGACGCAATACAATAGCACGGTGCGTCCGCGATATTCTGTCAGCGGACGCATCACAATCCAAAATGGCGGACAACAGAGTGAAAATAGAGTCAACAAACTCTGCGGACAAGGTGAGAATTGGAGATGATTTCAGACTTTATGGAAAGATTACTGTTGGAACACGAAATAATGTATTGCATACTCTCTCTCTTGCGATAGAAATGTGTTTCTACGGGGCTATATTGTGATAAGTTTAAGTGCCACTAGTACAGTATAGCACCTAATTTCCACTTGCCTGAAATTCCATAAAATTCGGCACACAAGTAGCAGACACATAGCTGTCAACTCACCCGCATTAGGTGGGTGTCACAAGATTTTGAAGCCTGTCACCCGCATGGTGTTTGCGAACATTTTCATATTTACTGTATATCACCCACATTATCACTCTCAGGATTTTGTTATACATTTTCTGTATTTACTTGCCACGTGAGGGAGAATCTCAAGATTTTTGACGAAGTTGGGTTGACAGGTATGCAGAGAAGTAGTTGACTTGATTGACTTTCACTGAAAATGGCTATTGCCAGATCTTACCAGAATTGCAGATAGCCTCCTATGCTGGTTCCTGGCAAGTCTTGTTTTAATTTGGGTCACAAGCTCATTGAGTATACGTTCCGCAATTACTTTTGGTGAGGCCCTGCATCTTACGGGTGTCTAGAAAGCGAAGAACGAAGAAATAAAACGCAGATCTAGAAAACGCAGATCTAGAAAGCTAAGACCAAAAACAAAGATCAACTAGAAACGCAGATGAAAACCTAAGATAGCTAGAAAGCGAAGGTCAAACACAGATTCCCTAGAAAGCTAAGATGCGAAACATAAGATTACTAGAAAGGAAAGACAGAAAACTAAGATACCTTAAAAAATGATTTCTGGATGGATGATTTCTTAAAGTATACCATAATTAAACTTTAGCTGCTTTCTTGGCAAGGCAGTGATGCGACAACTGAGACACTGACAGCTGAATTACTGACTTTTCCCGATGGGCGATTTGTAGCTTTTCCCGATCTCAGTAAACCACTTTCTTCCAGCGATAATCTCCTTCGTACGCATTTAATTGCATTCTTTCTCTGTTTTTTTTAATCAAACGAGATATCTTGGGTTACAGTGTCATTTTCCACTTGTTGCAATCCATGCGCTGGACGCCATATTGGAAGCAGTAACACTCGATGGCAAAGTTCTCGGACTCCCTGTTGTTCAATAAAGAATTTCCCGCCGCCAGTTTTATGCTGAAACCATTTTACCAGCATGTTTTGGCAACATCCAAAATCAATGGAAACTGTCTAATAAGGGGGCCGACTATTGAAGTTTTGAGGGGTGGGGTAGGCATTTTGGTCTATGCCCATGAATTATTTTATTCCTTCTGGGGCCGGTGGAGTTTCCAGTTGAAAACCGCACTGTTGAGGACTCTGGAAATTCTGCAGGAGGAGAAGTGTGTGTCTGGCGCTTGGAAATTCCCAGGGGGAGGGGTAAAAAGTTGAAACTCCAGGGACATTTTATATTATCCCAAAAGATAATGTGTCGTTTTTGTCTTTTCTCAATGCCACCCTCCCCCCCGACTTGTCACATTTTGTCGCAAATTCAAGATGGCGGCCACGTGAAAGCAAACCAGCACTGCACTCGTTCACATAGTTAGTCCTCTCTACTATGTTCACATTCACCAAAAGGCTGTTTTATTTTCTGTGAAGCAATACCTACAACAAGGAGCATCACAATATATCTATGTTTCACAGATAATAGGATGTCCTTTTGGTCAATGTGAACAAGTGCTAACCATAAACCGAACTCAGGTTTCTCGACCTAAAATTTATTTCATGGTGAATTTAAACTTGGTTACTCTTACCTTCGTTTTCTATCTTCACTTTCTAGATTTCTTAGTTTTTTGATCTTTGTTTTCTAGCAATTCTGTGTTTTTCATCTTAGTTTTCTAGATCTTTGTTTTCTAGATCTTCGTTCTTCTTTCTTTGTTCTTCGCTTTCTATACACCGCTTCTTACATCATTTGTCCCCACATGAACAATAAACTTCATCTTTCTTTTGCAATCTAGCTTATTCACTGAGAGACACCAATGGCAAACTAAACTATTCCAATGCCCCGCACAAACTGTTTGAAAAACAGAAGCTACCGGTACAATGGTGGGGTGCTTTGGAATAGTTTGCCTGTTGGGTTGCAGCAAGCAAACGTGCTCAAACATTTTTCAGCCACCTCCACCACAACACCATGCTGCCAAAAGATAAAGGAATGTCAGAAAGACCCTTGGAATGTAGCATCCTTCTCTCCTCTCGCTATCCACCCCTAACAAATCTCTCAAACTACCCCAAAACCTTTCTATGTCCTGCGTTTATTTTCGGTGACAAACGCAAGACAATATTGTTTACTCTAACCTTTATGATAGAATGTTTTTGTGTTTCAAGAGAACATTACAATATTCTTTACTAATCAACTTGTGATACCATTGATACCATTGAACACATAGGGAGTCATACTCCCCACAATTTTAAGAGAAAAACGATTATTTCAAAATCGATGTCTGAGAGAAAGTCAAGATCCTTTGTTCTGTGTTCGCTTTCTGATTCTTAAAGTTGACTAAATAAGCTGTAAAACCCCCAACCAACAAAAGCCAATTCGATGTTCTGCACACAATGGGTCACATGTTACCTTAAACAATAGACCTTTTTCCAAAATGGCCGCCGCAAATTCACATGTCTTAAAATTAAACTGACTGAAAATCAAATACTGGCACTAGAAAGAGTATCCTCACATTAGTAATACTTTAAATTTTCGCTATGCCAAATGCCATGTCGGCTGAGAAAGCAGAGTTTGAAAATTGAAAATTTTACAGAGATTTGTATGACTGGGGGTATGAGGCATACTCCCATCATACAAACGTCTGTAAATTTTTAAACTTTCAACGTTCGTTTTCTCTGAAGATATTGGATAAAATGCAGCGAAATTTTGTTTTACTAAAGTGTTCTAAAGATGATGTGTGTTCTAGTGCTGGTGTTCATTTTTAACAAAAATCGATTTGAATTTTCGGCGGCCTTTTAGGAAAAGGTCTATTATAATGAACGATATCACCATGGTAACCACAAACCAACGTGAAGGCACTCGCTCCTGTCACTGTAAACCATTATTAAAACTTCAAGTCACTTTTTTCCCATCCTTACATTTTTTGTAAAACAGAATACAGTAAAGAAAGAAAAGAACGTCACATGGACGAATAGGGCGATGTTTTAAATATATAAATTGAAGCTTGAGAGGCTATGGGAAATGCATTTCTCCAGGATCTTAAAACTCTCCCCTTACGCTCCCATTTGTTTTCTTTGCAAACTGTTATAGATTTGGTCACAGTAATGCAAATATTATTTATCCTTTTAACGTACCGGTATGGGCATTTATTTGACTTCTTTCTAGCCTGAATATCAGGCGGAATTTTATTCTTCTGCGAGAAACTGATACTCAGGCTACCTTCTTTCCAACGTATGTAGCGACTCGCAGCACTTACTGGACTTTTTATTTCGTCCTTAGCAAGAAGTTCCTTCTATCGCCACATTACAAACCGAGGTCAAAGAACGCAAAGGAAACGCTCTTGTGGGAAATTACAAATACCTTCATCGTGTGATAAAGAAAGAAAAAATTGAATATGGAAACTGTGATGTTCCTTATGCAGTGGAAGAGGGAATGTTGCCGTCTTGGACGAGATTTAGAAATGAGGAAAGGACAAGCAAGATCAGTAGTTGTATGGCTACGAGTTGCGAATTCGATCATACAATTAAGGAAGAAAAAGGTGAAGAATTCGACCTCTCTAGCATACTTGAAGACGTGCAAAACAACATTTTGTCGCACCGACAACGGGTCACGAATAAAGGTCAAGATACTTATCAGGGACAAAGGGGCGAAGATTACCGGAACAGTTCTTTAGCCACTAAAGATTATCCTGAAATTCTTGTAAAGGAAGAAACTGTTCAAGGTGAAGAATTTGACCTCTCTAGCATACTTGAAGACGTGCAAGACAATATTTTGTCCGCCCACAACGGTTCACAAACAAAAGTCTAGGTTGTTACCAGGGACAAAGTGGCGAAGATTACGGGAACAGTTCTTTAGCTACTAATGATTATTCTGAAATTTTTGTAAAGGAAGAAACTGTTCAAGATGAAGAATTTGATCTCAAAACACTAGAGGATGTACAAGGGAAGTGCGTTGAGCAGGCGGATGAGGTTCTAGAATTGGCAGATGACAATTCAATTTTTCAGCAGGAACATCAGGGATTCGTTGATATTCAGTTTCATCACAATATCGAGAAAGAGGTCATGTGTGAGCTCAAGTCACGCAGCTGTTCAAGTCCTGGCGTGCTGCAACCCAAAATCCAAGATCATGTAAACACTTCCAGTGGATATAGAAATGACACACACTTTGCTATAAAGGATATTAGTCTTTTTCAGTGTCAGTATTGTGATAAATGCTTTACTACACGTGGTAACTGTGCAGCACACGAGCGAATACACCCAGGAGTTAAGCCATATAAATGTGATGAGTGCAACAAATGTTTTAGCCAGGCTCGCTATCTAGTAAATCATAATAACAGACATTTGGGTATTAAACCTCACAAATGTCAGTATTGCACTAAGCGTTTTGTCACAAATGGTGAATGTCGAAGGCACGAGCTAGCACATACAGCAGTTAAGCCATATATATGTGATGAGTGCAACAAATGTTTTACCCGGGCTCAATCTCTAACAGAACACAAAAACAGACATTTGGGTATTAAACCTCAGAAGTGTCAGTATTGCACTAAATGCTTTACCACAAACTACGAACGCCAATCGCACGAGCGAATACATACAGGAGCTAAGCCATATAAATGCGATGAGTGCAACAAATGTTTTCGCGATGCCAACGCTATGACAAAACACAAGAACAGACATTTAGGAATTAAACCTCATAAGTGTCAGTATTGCCCAAAATGCTTTGCCACTAATTACGAGCGTAAATGCCACGAGCGAAGACACTCAAAAGTAAGGCCATATAATGTGATGAGTGCAACAAATGTTTTGTCAAGGCTTCCACCCTAGCAGATCATATAAAAAGGCATCTAGGAATTAAGCCTTTCCAGTGTCAGCATTGTACAAAATGCTTTACCACAAGTATTGAACATCGAAAGCACGAGCGAACACACTCAGGAGCTAAGCCATATAAATGTGATGAGCGCAAATTACACACGTCCATTAGCAAGAAAGCACAGGACTTGGTTTTAGATGCAGGAGAAACACAATTTTGCTCAAATACTGAGACTAGGGGCTCTTATAACCACGTGATGTGTGAAGGACAAAAACATTTGACCACAAGTACAGAAACAATGCCTTCCAATAACCCCGTGATGTGTGAAGGACAAAAACATTTGACCACAAGTACAGAAACAATGCCTTCTAATAACCCCGTGATGTGTGAAGAAGGACAAAAACAGCCAACAACAAGTACAGAAACAAAGCCTTTTAATAACCCCTTGATGTGTGAAGGGCAAAAACATTTGACCACAAGTACAGTAACAATGCCTTCTGATAACCCAGTGATGGGTGTAGCGCAAAAACAATTGAATTCAAGTGTAACAAACCATCGAGGTACACTTTCAAGCTTACAGCCTTCGAAACGCCAAAACCTGGACAGTAAACCCGTAATGAATACTAGAGAAAAGCCTGCGACCTGTTCTATAACACTCCATCGACATGCACCTTTAGCAGTGAAGAATTACCAATGTTCACATTGTAAGACATGTTTTAGTAGTCGTGGTAGTTTATTACTTCATGAACGAATGCATACAAGATGAAATACTTTAATAACACGTTCCGGTAGAAAAGGGGTAAGACCTATCACTTTCAAGCTTGGCGAAGAAAACAGCCCGTCACTTCGTGGACATCTCAGAATAAGATTTTGTTTAGGCATTGCATAAGGTAGGGTAAATGGCCGTTTTCACACTAGAGACGAACGCATCGTCTTGACGGACAAATCGTCTCAAGACGAACAAATCGTCAAGGCCGTAGCTAGAAATTTTTGACTGGGGGGGGCAGGCCTTGGCATTCTTTGTTTTTGCTGGGGGAGCAAGCAGGTTTTTCCCCACATGTTGACACTATAAATTTTACTTCGCTGGGGGGGGGGGGAGCAACTGCCCCCTCTGACCCTATGCTAGCTACGGCCCTGATTGTCTGATGTGAAAACGGGACGAGCAAATTTTCAGACCAGCAATTCGTCTGAATTTGTTCGTCTGTGTTTGGCCGTCTAGGAAGATGATTTTTCATAGACGATGTTCGTGTGATCGTGTTTCACGAACAAACCAAAGTCCGACCTAAATTCACATTAGATTAGACTAACAAATCGTCAGACGATTTGCCCGTCCAGACGATTTGCACTTCTTCTAGTGTGAAAACGGCCAATGTCTCATATTTGCAAAAAAATTCACACTGTTGCCGTATTTATGCATTTCAAGTTACTCTTTATAGAGAATCCATGTTTTGCTTTTTGAAAAGCACATCCTCGTGATGCATAAAGTATTCAGTTATTTCGAAACGGGTGGACAATGGGCCTTTATCACGCAATATTGATTATTAATAATATATAATAGTTATCAGAAAATGGATCTCAGTGTATGGGAAAATACAACGAAACGAGGCTGGACGGGCATCGATGCCCGTCCAGCCTTGACTTGACAAATTTGCCCATAAATTTCTTTGTAAAAAGTAAGCCAGAATATGAAGTTTTGAAAATTCATATCTCAGCCAGTATTCAAGCAATCATCACTAAACTTGGTAATTTTACTAATACGGATGTGAAGAATTGAATACTGAGATCCGTTTTTTGATAACTATTTTATTATTTTTAATCAATATTGCGTGATAAAGGCCTATTGTTTAGTTCAAGACAACAATTTAGTTTCTACACTATTTGTCTAGTAAAAGTGTTGTACGTGTGACTGAGGGTACGCTGTTGTCAGGGAAGCCATTTCATTGTTTTGCTCTCGGACAGACTGATTTACCCAATCAGAAACGCTTGCGCAGACAACCCGATTATGATAGTATAGATAGATAGGCAATTATAGATCTTAACAAAGCAGAATAAAGTCGTGAATTTTCAGTCTCCTGCAAAAGTGCTTTATAGGACCCCAAACAAGTTTAAATTACATTCCTTTTGAATAAATGGCAAGGTCTCCTTGCAGATTGACAAATAATTAGTTACTTGATGTCTACTAACGTTTCGAGTTCACATTTTGAATTTCGCGGCTCAGAATATTTCGAACTTTATTATTAACAATTATTGGGTTTCATATGACGTCACATCCGCTTTTTAGAGCCTCATTAAAAATTCAGCTGGAGGTCAAACGTCCTCCCTGCAGTGCTTTTCGAGATGGAAAACTGTGAAAATGTTATCTCCTCGCATTGTTTCTGATTCTGCAAGTTGGGTAAACAGATAAACAGATGTCTTTAGATTGCCCAAAACAGACAGCAAGCAATACAAACTCTGAAATAGCTTATTGAGAATTGAATCTTGTTTATGTGGAAAATTGTTTTGCAGTATAGGGAAAACTGTATGCAACAGAGCCGGGTCGATTTTCTGAGTTCAATTTGACAAAAAAAAAACAGCAATCAAGTACTTAACTTACCGTCTTCCAAAACTTCTGTTTCTCAGGTCTTTCGTCCAGACAAAGAACAGATGGAGCATATAAATGTTTCTCAACCCTAATTACATATCTATTTCACATTGCAATTTTTCTTTGAGCCAAATGAGTGAAAACATCAAGCATTTGAAGAAATAAACGCTGCCTAAAATATCAGCCAGTTTGTAAAGTTTTACTCATTTACCACAGTTGAACTGTCTAAAAAAGCAAACCCCGACTTTCCAATGCTACAAATTGGTATTTACACTAGGATTTAGTTTAAATACGAATCAGGTTCATTGATAGTTGTAATTTTCTAGAAAATGTAGCTACTAAATTTGAAGTTTTGCTCGTGAACTTCAGAAAACTTCTTCATCTTGACCTCCAGCTGATTCAGACCGGAAGCAAAATTACGCGCATTCTGCATTCTGATTGGTTCTTAGAGCGCGCGCGCCTTGAGAACCAATCAGAATGCAGAATTCGTTACCGTGCCCTCATTTATTTCTTTCCTCGAGGGCAAGGTAACGAATTCTTCATTCTGATTGGTTCTTAGAGCGCGCGCGGGGGCAATATTTTCCTATCTCTGACCTAGGTCACAGTAACCATTTTCGCGCGCTTGTTTTCATCGAAAAAATCAAATTTTTGAGTTGGAAATAAATAAATAAGTTATTTACCGGCTTTAGATCGGTCCGTATAGGGAAAAAATTGCGACCTCGGCCTGGAAAATGTTGACCTGGGCCTCCGGTCTCGGTCAACATTTTCCAGCCCCAGCCGGTAATTAACAAATGAGCGAGCGCAACTGAAAAGGGCGTTTCACAGGCGACTGGGAAGAATAGCGTGCATGTATAGCTATGGGGCTCCGCTCGTGGGCGCCGAGCTCCACTGAACTAATAAATAGTCAATCAGGCAAACACAATAAAAATCATGGCCATGAAGACCATTTCCATATACCCCCATACTATAAATGGGGCGTCCATGAATATTCTCAGGAAAGGTGTGGGGGGGACTATTTTTTTGTTGGTACCTTTTAGGGTGTTTCGTAAAATCGAAAGTTCCCGGCGAGCACCCCCGCCCCAAAAGTAGAGCAGCCCACCCCCTTCCCTAATCCCTAGCCCTCCCCGGGTGCTGCGCACTGAATTAACTGCTGTCAGAATTTTTTTTTAAATCCAGTTCCAGATCCGTGGATAACTTTATCCAACCTTTCAGGAACCGGCCCCTGGAACCCGAATTTTAACCCCTATGAGATCGTCGAGCACCCCGCCCGACGACATACGGGAGTATGGAGACGCAGTGATGTTCTCTCGGTCGGGCGCCATGCATAATCAGAACCAACCACAGGTAACCCATGCCTTCATATTTTCATTTCATGAAAGAGCCAATCAGAGCGCGCGTACTATCCAAAGGGTCACGCATTCCTCTTGGTGAGGATCAACAGGGCTCACAAAGTTCTTCTCTCGTGTTTCTCTCGTGTTGTAAAATAGAAAATCCGCTGTTGGAAAATCGAAATGTCGAATTTACACTCGCACTGGAGAGATTTAAAGGTAAGCCCTTGTTCTTTTAATTCCGTGTTAGAATTTTTTTATGTTCCTGTTCTGTAGTTGCTCATCGCCGAAGAAATGAAACTCTTGTGTTAAAAACTCTTGTCGCAAGCGCAAACCTGCAGCCTTCAGTGCTTGCACGGGAGAATAACTTGATAACAAACTTATGTAGTTTCACTGATTCTGCGAGGTATATTATTACTCTGTTTCCGCTTGCTTGTCAAGCTCCTTACCTAGGACATTTATCGATGTCGCCGTTCGAATGTTTTACGGTTGCCTCGGTTAAAGTCTAGATATTCTGGAACTGCACACTGACCTGCCATAGACCTTTATCACGCAATATTGATTAATAATATATAATAGTTATCAGAAAATGAAATCCTGTTTCAAATTCTACACATCCGTATTAGTACAACTGCAAAGTTTCGAAAGAATTATTTGAAAACTGGCTGAGATATGAATTTTCCAAACTTCGTATTCTGGCTTACTTTTTACAAGGAAACGTATGGGCAAATACGTCAAGACGAGATGCCCGTCCAGCCTCGTTTCCATGTATTTTCCCATACAACTCTTGTAAAAAAATAAGCCAGAATACGAAGTTTTGAAAATTCATATCTCAGTCAGTATTCAAGCAATCTTCACAGAACTTTGCAATTTTGCTAATACGGATGTGTAGAATTGAATACTGGATTTCATGTTCTGATAACTATTATATATTATTAATCAATATTGCGTGATAAAGGCCTATTGTCATAAGCCTTGTAGAAACATGTTTCCTGCTATCAGCAAACATATATTTTACCCTCCTTATCAGTTGTTTACTAATCATGGTAACAGGGGGAGGGTCATAATTTTTTCTTTTACCCTGGGGGGAGTCACGTTTTTTAACTATCCGCTAAGGGGGGATGGAATTTGTTTCCCAAAAGCAACCCTCCCCTGCCCATCACCATTATAAATTGACCACTCTCTTAAATTACCTTATAGCTTGTCATGTGATTGTATCTATATTAATGATATCTCATGCTGTTATAGGTGTGGCAGGAAGAAGGGCTTCCCTTTTCTACAGCCAGTAATGAAGCTGTTAAGATGTATGATGCTGCAATATCACAGGTTAAAGATATGATTAGATATAATCTTGTAAAAATTTCTTTTGCCAGCAGTGCCTAAAAATAGTTCAACTTATAGATAGTCATGTGTAGCTATTTCTGATAGAACGACTAACAACTTTTTTGCTGGTAATTTGTTATCCAGCACATGAGGAGCTTTATGCTGAGACCCCCGACTGTTTTGGTGCTCTCAGAGCACCAAACTACAGGATACCAAATGTATCAAGACAAAGAAACTGTTGAAGGATAGTATAAGGGGATTAAAGGATAGCTGTCGAGAGTGTTAACTGATATATCGCCATACTTCGCAGCGCAAAAGCCGTAATCAACCTAATGTACATCTTGTTTTCAAGTTATTACTTTGGCATGTTAGCGCAAAAGTTTTGACCAAAATATAGCATCTAAAATTGGCATACAGGCAAGCTAATGCCCCAGTATGAAGCGACACTATAATTGCATTTTTGCATAAACTTTTAAAGCATTACTTTGATGTGACTGTTCGCGCAAAAGTCGTGACCAAAATATAGCATCTGAAATAGGCATACAGGCAAGTTAATGCCCCAGTATGAAGCGACACTATAATTACATTTTTGCATAAACTTTTAAAGCATTACTTTGATATGACTGTTCGCGCAAAAGTCGTGACCAAAATATAGCATCTGAAATAGGCATACAGGCAAGTTAATGCCCCAGTATGAAGCGACACTATAGTTGCATTTTTTGCATAAACGTTTAACTAGCATTAGTTTGATATGCGCCACAGTCTTGACCAAAATATAGCACCTGAAATCGGCATACAGGCAAGTTAATGCCCCAGTATGAAGCGACACTATAGTTTCATTTTCGCATAAACTTTTAAAGCATGTTACTTTGATATGTTAGCGCAAAAGTCGTGACCAAAATATAGCATCTGAAATAAGCATCAAGCAAGTTAATGCCCCAGTATGAAGCGACACTATAATTGCATTTTTTGCATAAACGTTTAACTAGCATTACTTTGATATGTTAGCGCAACAGTCTTGACCAAAATATAGCATCTGAAATAGGCATACAGGCAAGTTAATGCCCCAGTATGAAGCGACACTATAGTTGCATTTTCGCATAAACTTCTAAAGCATTACTTTGATATGTTAGCGCAAAAGTCGTGACCAAAATATAGCATCTGAAATAGGCATACAGGCAAGTTAATGCCCCAGTATGAAGCGACACTATAATTGCATTTTTGCGTAAACCTTTAAAGTATTACTTTGGTATTTCAGCGCAAAAGTCGTGACCAAAAATAGCATCTGAAATAGGCATACAGGCAAGTTAATGCCCCAGTATGAAGCGACACTATAGTTGCATTTTTTGCATAAACGTTTAACTAGCATTACTTTGATATGCGCCACAGTCTTGATCAAAATATAGCATCTGAAATAGGCATACAGGCAAGTTAATGCCCCAGTATGAAGCGACACTATAGTTTCATTTTCGCATAAACTTTTAAAGCATGTTACTTTGATATGTTAGCGCAAAAGTCGTGACCAAAATGTAGCATCTGAAATAAGCATACAGGCAAGTTAATGCCCCAGTATGAAGCGACACTATAATTGCATTTTTTGCATAAACGTTTAACTAGCATTACTTTGATATGTTAGCGCAACAGTCTTGACCAAAATATAGCATCTGAAATAGGCATACAGGCAAGTTAATGCCCCAGTATGAAGCGACACTATAGTTGCATTTTCGCATAAACTTCTAAAGCATTACTTTGATATGTTAGCGCAAAAGTCGTGACCAAAATATAGCATCTGAAATAGGCATACAGGCAAGTTAATGCCCCAGTATGAAGCGACACTATAATTGCATTTTTGCGTAAACCTTTAAAGTATTACTTTGGTATTTCAGCGCAAAAGTCGTGACCAAAATATAGCATCTGAAATAGGCATACAGGCAAGTTAATGCCCCAGTATGAAGCGACACTATTGCATCCTTGGCTATACTTTTAAATCATTTCCTTTGATAGGCTTCGATAAGCGCTAAAGTCAGGCAAGCTAATGCCCCAGTATGAAGCGACACCATTGCATATTTACTTTTGATATCTCAGCGCAAAAAGTCGTAACAATTTCCAGGTTCTAGGTTAGATACAGAAGTACTTCGCAGGTGAAGGTGAAGTCGAAAGAAAAGCGAAAACCGACAAGGATTCATCATTTCTCTCATGTCAACGATACGTCCTTAGCTTTCCCGCCACTATGCTCTGTCTATTATGGTAGGAAGGCAGTTTTGAGTCACTGGAATACTTACTTGGGAATAGCAACCTTACCGTACCACACATTGTTACAATGAAATGTTTTACACGAGCTAATACCGCCTGTTGTACGTAGTGTCGGTAGTAACATTGGAGTGAACCTCGTGGACTAGAGAACTGCCGCCACTATCCCGCCAGTTATTTACTGATCGAAATATGCAAATTCATAGATCCCGGTTTTTACTGACAGATGCGGGGCAGTAGGCAACACCTCTGCTGATTCGTACTTCCCGCTTAGTGTGTTGTTGACAGATCTCAATGAAAGATATGCTCATTAAATGTGACGTCATACGAGCGACCTAAAGCTCCTCATGCTAATTTGCAGGGGCATAGCTAGGGGGAAGGGGTGTTGGGGTGCCTGTGGCCCCCCTTTTTAGAAGAAAAATACAGTATTAAACATTAAAAAAATCAGAAGGCTGGAAAGAACCACCATATTGTACATATGTGACCCCCCCCTTTTTGAGTCTAGCTACGCCCCTGATTTGTACTGTTCTGTACTGTCTTAGACCAGCTATATTGTAGCAAAGTTTTGTTATTCATGATCATTTAATTGGTTGAGATACTATGTAGTAAGCTTATATTAGTTAAATAGGCTACTCGTAATGAAAAATTGTCGGATTTGAAATCCAGAAAATGACCAGACCAGAAACGTTTTTGGCTATACAAATATTGACCTACTAGTGTGATTTGACTAAAACAATTATTTTAATTGGTGAGAAGGTGCTGCCTCTGCTCTAACTATGAAAGGGATTGGAAATTCCGGAGGGGTGGGGGGTCAATTTACCTGATCTTTTCCATACAAATACTGTATTTTTTCTTCGGAAATTCCAGAGGGGTAGGGAGGTCACTTTTCAACACCCTTCCGTTGGGGGGGTATGGATATTTTTTGGAACCATGTGCCAAATGGTTAGACCTTTGTGTATGTTCTTGGATAAGGATGTTAAACCACAGGGTGCGGGAGTGGCCATGCCCAGTGCAGCAGAGCTATCACAGTTTAACACAATATCTAGGCTAACATACACTCAAAGATACTATAACTGCTGCTCCAAGAAGCTTACTTTAGTTAGTAGTCTAGTGTATGTCTTTTCTTCTGGTGGCAAACTCTGATAAAATAACTTTCACTCTTCCAAACAGCTTGTTGGCCATTATGAAGACCCTGTGGTTGGAGGACCACAGGCTGCGCTGGATAGGATGAAGAAGGCAGATCCTGATTTTGGTAAATAGACAGGGGCATAGCCAGGGGAGAGCCTAGGGGGCCCAAGCCTCCCCCCCTTCTTTTTGAAACCAAAAATACATTAGATGTATCTGGACTAGCTATAGGGTCAGGTTTTTGTGCTGTGGGTGCCTGATTAATTTCCTATTGTGACCACTCCTTACACAACAAATAGCTGGCTCTCCTAGTGTTTTTTGCTGCAGATTTTTGATTTTGGGGGCGCGTTGGATTCCTGTGTCAAGGAATTGACAAGTGCATTCCCCCGTGACCAGAGCAAAAAAAAGGAATATCCAAAAAAACTGGAGAGCCCACTAGCAGGCTGCACGACAGAAGGGAGCATAGCATGACTCTCATTTGGAAAAGGAGAAGCAATAACGTCATACACCTATTTTATTAAAGGTTGCACCATTGCAACTGTGTGTTGTAGCCTGCAATGCATCATGGGAGAAACATAAAGAAGAGAGACATTTTTGTGTTAACAAGTTCCAAGTTTTCTCGCTACCAAACTAGATTGAAGATATATGTCTCGCCCCATGTAAGGTAATCCAGAATCCGGAATCCGACTTTTTTTAGCTTTGGAATGCGGAATCCGTAGAATGGAATGCGGAATCCATATAGCAGGAAATATCCAGAATCCAAACGCCTTTAGAATCCGGAATCCAAGAATTTATTCAAGATAAAGAAATATTGGAATCCGGATTCTTTGAGAGTTGTAGAATCCGGAATCCATTTGTATGGAATCCGGAATCCAAGGGCTGGAATCCGGAATACAAGATCTGCTTGGATTACCTTATTACATGGGGCGATATGTCAGTTATACATAGATTATTTTGTCTCTAATAACCAATGTTCACTATTGGCTTTGACGCACTGCAGGCGTATAACAGACAGTTGTGATGGTGCGACCTTTTTCAAATAGGTGTATACTTAGTGCGTTCCTCCCAAGGCATCTCCCCACAGTCATTGTAATACCACTGTTATCTCCCTCTCCTCCCCCCTTTGGAAAAGAAGTGGAGAGATACTACCCAAGACTTGTACCCAACTCAGCGGCGCAGCCAGGAATTTCTGAAGGGGGGGGGGGGGATAGTGAAAACATGGGATGAAAATATTCAAATTTCCTCCAGCAAATACAGTAAATGTATGGGAAAATCTCCCGAGAAAGGGGGTGCCTGCCCCCCCTGGCTAAGCCCCTGCAGCTGAAGTGGCACGCAATGGATTGTTGGGCGAGTAGCAAGGCGCACAAAGGTTTGTGGGCCATGCGAAAACCGAGAGTGAGAGATAAGCATTTGCATGCATGCCTCCCAGGTAACAGCCCAGTAACGCAAAATCACACGGAAAGAAACACACGTAATAAATATGGCTCGGTACGAGTATAGTGCTTCCCCCCTTAAGTTGAAAATACAAACCAATCCCTGGTATGCTGATTTCTCTTATTTTGTTCTTAATGTCATAAGTGATGGGTGAAGTCCTGTCTCTGAATCTTGAGCTATTTGGTAGCACACCAGAGAATGAAGAAGCAAGAAAAAAAGTGGACAAACTCCTGAAAATGGCTTCCAACAGTTATGTAACCCCTCGAGAGAAATTACATGTAGAGGCTGTCAAGGAATTATCACTAGGGTGAGTTCATGATGTGTGAGTTCATTCGCCTTTTACAAGCGCCATCTTCAATATGGCTGATTGCATTTTTAAACCGCACTGGGGGGGTTGAAGACCTCTGTTAAAAAGACCCCCTCCCCTGGAATTTCCACTCGTGAAACAGACCCCCTCCCCTGGAATTTCCAACCTCATAAAGGACCCCCTCCCCTGGAATTTCCATTTTTTCTGGCAAAATACCCCTGGAAAATCTATTTTTGGATAAAATGTCCCTGGAAAGTCACCTTTTTTACCCCTCCCCCCTGGAATTTCCAGTCTCCAGATACGCCCCCTCCCGTGGAATTTACAGAGTCCAAAACAACCCCCTGGAAAATTTTCATAGGTCCTCAACCCCCCTGTGCGGATTAAAAATGCAATCAGCCAATATTTCAGCCGATTTATTCAGCATGGAAACGAGGCCAAGCAGGGCGCGGGTTTTGCTAATGATGGAGACTGGGATTTATGGTACAAACGTTCACAAGCTACCAAGTGTACTCATTATTTGTTTTAGAATCAAGAAAATTCTGGAAACAAAATAGGCTGTTATCACGCAAAATTGATTAATAATAGTTATTATTATTCAGCCATGCCACTATCTCGGTTCTGATTGGCTAAGAGTACGCAGCGAAACCTTGTTGGCGCCCAGTGCCTGACGTCATACTACAGACATTAGGATTGATGCACTCTAATGACGTCATAACGCAAGCCAATAGGTTTGGCCGCCATCTTGGTTTTCATTTCTGAATTGAAAGCCGGTTTTGCGAATATTCTCGTTGAATCTGTTATGATTTTTGCCAAGAGATCATTGCTCAGGATATCTAAACATCAACTATGGCTATTTGAATTGAATACAAAAGAAAAATACCAATGGACCTAAGATGAAGTTGAAAAACCGTGTCGCCGTGCACGGCCTCGTCGCTGACTTCGTTTAGCTAGGTAAGAATGCTTGGTTGCTGAATAATAAAACAATTATTGAATTCGGTTTTCGCATGATAGTGAGATTTGTCAACGCCTCGAGTTAGTGTTATCCGCCTCAGCTTCGCTTCGGCAGATAACACAAACCTGGGCGTTGCCAAATCTCACTATCATGCTCAACCTCATCCAATAAGTGTTAATTATTATTCAGCCATGCCACTATCTCGGTTCTGATTGGCTAAGAGTACGCAGCGAAACCTTGTTGGCGCCCAGTGCCTGACGTCATACTACAGACATTAGGATTGATGCACTCTAATGACGTCATAACGCAAGCCAATAGGTTTGGCCGCCATCTTGGTTTTCATTTCTGAATTGAAAGCCGGTTTTGCGAATATTCTCGTTGAATCTGTTATGATTTTTGCCAAGAGATCATTGCTCAGGATATCTAAACATCAACTATGGCTATTTGAATTGAATACAAAAGAAAAATACCAATGGACCTAAGATGAAGTTGAAAAACCGTGTCGCCGTGCACGGCCTCGTCGCTGACTTCGTTTAGCTAGGTAAGAATGCTTGGTTGCTGAATAATAAAACAATTATTGAATTCGGTTTTCGCATGATAGTGAGATTTGTCAACGCCTCGAGTTAGTGTTATCCGCCTCAGCTTCGCTTCGGCAGATAACACAAACCTGGGCGTTGCCAAATCTCACTATCATGCTCAACCTCATCCAATAAGTGTTAAGTATATACTACACGGTAACCTCCATAGATCGCGCGTTTTGATTGGTTCGCTATCTCGGGATATTGCCACAATATCTCGAGATCGAAAGCATTATCCCGAGATTGAGGAGCCGAGTGCAAATGGTTCGGATATTATTACTTTCTAAAGGAAGTATCTGATTCAAAACGCAACAAAAATCCTTCTTAAATAACTTATGTTGTCTCTTATCTTTCAAGGTGAAACAGAGGATAATTTATTTCTTGAACTTCAAAAATTTGCTGTTCTTGTTTTTCAGTTCTTCGGAATCAGAGGTCGATAATTCGACGTTCACGGCACTTTTGAGAGACGAATTACATTCACAAGAGCGATATCTCGTTTCCAAGATGGCGGCGCGCGCGAAATCAAATTCTTTCGTTAGGGACTGGTCATAAAGTACAGGAGGGGATGGACCTCCGCCTCCGGTCTCGGGGACTATTTGCCACAATTCACTTCGCCTTCGGCGAATAATTGTTAAATATTTCAAGTGATACTCTAATATTATTTACTTTACTTGAGTACAAAATGTACCTTTATTCATTTCTACTGCTAGAAACTGGTGTTGTTCAAAAAGGAACCAGATGTTAAGTTGTCAGACTATCAGGCTGTATTAGATAGTTATCAGGCTCTATATTAGATTGTTGTTATAGAAAATTGCACCTGGCTGGTGGCATAATATAAGCCGGCTTGATTACTATGTGGCCCACCCCAAATGCATGGCTTAATTTTTTTTGGCCCACCCCTTTTTAGGAAAAAAAATTGTGGCCCACCCCTACTTTTTTACCGGCCCATCCCCTCCTGTACTTTATGACCAGTCCCTAACGAAAGAATTTGAATTTCGCGCGCGCCGCCATCTTGGAAACGAGATATCGCTCTTGTGCTGTAAATTGTGCATTTTCATGAATGCCCTGAAAGGGCTCGCTACACATATAACCAGAATAAGAGCATCAAGAAAACAATTTCTATGTGGGGAAGGCACAAAGAAGGGGGCGGGGGGGACTTTCTTCTCTTGTTCGAAAAAAGAAAATTTCGGAGAGTTTTTGTTGCATGAATATATTTTTACAGCGCAAGCGCTTGCTAGAATTTTTTTTGTGTGGATCGGACAAGGAATTACTGCGGCTTTCATAATTTTGCGAACTCGCGTGTACGATTTCCAATCGCCAACTGGCCTTCTGGCTTCCGTCGCATTCCGACAATTTAACTTCGGCGCTGCACGAAAAGTATCGAGCTTCGAACAGTTTCTCTCACAGAAATTTCTCTTTGTTGCGCGCGAAGCGCGCCCCTGATTTTGATAAACCCATTTCATGAAGATAGATGAACATTCCATTTGTTGTGTATTAGTATGGGTTTTTGGGGAGGGGGAGTTTGTTTCTCCTGGCCAAGATACATGTTCTTTGTAATGAACATTCGTAGTCATTTCTTAAAAAGGAGTGCGATCGTATTGCTCCATTGCGCGAGTTCTCAAAAACCATATGGTATAAATATATATAGCTTTGATGCTATACTGGCGTTGAAAGAACATCAATTTTGCCTAATTAAAACTGGGAATCTTGCAAGAATTTTTTTGGGGAGCCACAGAGGCTGCATGATTTTTTTATTTTTTATTTATTTTCCCTTGTATGAATATTTTTTTTACATTTTGCCCCCCCCCCCCCCCATCACTTTCCTAATGGTCCTTCCCTAAGCTGTTAAAGGCCCATCACCAACCGGGAGCCTTTGCGCCCCGTTTTCTTTTGTTTTTCGGATCCATTGTTTTTCGGATGCTCTGATTGGCTAGGAGTCCACAAAGGCTGTCGGTTGGTGATGGGCCTTTAAGACGTCCTCATTAACGTCAGGCACAAGAGTGACGTCCCATTGGGTTTCTTTGCAGTTATGAACTTTTGTCGAGTGTTTTCAAAAAGCTAAATAGCCGGGGTTCCCTTTAAACTAAATGTCTCATAGTATAGTTATAGAATTGCAGTACATGCGTTCTTGCACTTTGTTCACCAAATGTCTCTCAATTCCCGACATGCAGTGTGCAGAGAAATAACTTGAAGCACCTGTTCTCTTGCGTACTCTCTGCGTACTAAGTGTTCCTGTTGAGGTTTTTAGGGTAGAGAAATCCAGAGAAAATCGACGAAAGCGCGCGGCCCAAATCTCGCCTGAGTTTCTCTGCCTAAAAACTCCACAAGAACGCTTGTCACGCAGGCAATTGAAGCACAAAAGCACGTTTTTCAAAGACTAGAGCTGCCTGTGGTATTTTATCCACAGGAATCCCATTGGGGCATGCCTTGTTTGGGAGGATATATTGTCCAGCTACCCTACAGACATGATGGCGATCAAGCTTGCGCAAGAGATATATTTCTTCACTGGTCAACAGAAACAAATGAGAGACTCCATAGCCAGAATTTTACCTCAATGGGAAACAACTACACCCTTATATCCGTAAGTTTTTTATGAGACAAAGTCTTAAAAAGGCAGATTTCATTTGAAGAAAACTTTGCCTAAAACTGTCGAATTGTCGACGTTCCAAAACTTCCTTATTAGGAAATCCTCCCCCTAACCTTATTGGAAGGTCTGTAAGAATGTAACAGGAAAATTCCCCAAAACTTGGAGATGTTCGAGAAGCATCGTTCTCTTGATCGCTATTTGGTTTTTCCTTGGCCAAAGGGCCTTCATCGAGATTTCAAAATACCACAGGCTGCCCACGCCGCCTTGTGGCTTTCTTGAGATGTTTTTCTTTTCTTTGCCCTCAGTCAAATGAAGAATATCTTGCAGGTATCTCCATGGAATGTATGCATTTGGTCTAATGGAAACTAACCTATATGTGGACGCTGAGAAACATGCTTTAAAGGTAACGACCGTCGTGTCTTATCTCATTGTTTTGTACTTCTCTTATTGGGCGATAGAATGACTGCCTATTAGAAACTGCAAGGTATTCCAAACATGCGTTTATTTTCCTTGTTATTGCAATACCGCATCTCGACATTTTCTGACAACCAAGTGTTTTGGGGCAGCTGCCCACCCCACACATTGTTAGTCATTTTTTTTACAGTAACTTACTGAAACAAGGAAAGAAAAGTCCAAAAGGGATAACCGCACATAATTCGTTATTTTAATCTTTAGTATTATTAGATCTTATTATAGCAACAGGCCTTATTAGGGTATTATAGAGCGGCTTTCACATGACTGTCGCGGTGAAAACAATTGCAATTGAGCAATCACTAGCCAATCAGAATCGTGAGAAATCACAACTTGCTCCTAAATGGCTTTTTTCTCAACCAATTGCAAGCCGAACCAATTACACAATTGTATTTACTACAAAATTTGATTGGCTGAGAAAAAAGGAGCATTCTCTTACCCAGAGCTCGTCTGCTCGCAGGGGAGGCTCTGGGGACATTTATTTGAGGGCCGTCGCTGATTGGTTGATTTTGAGCGTTGGAGCATGCGCTGAAAGGTCTTTCTCTCAGTTGGCTCTGTATAAAATCTCGTGCATGCGTTAGTGGCTGTCACCAGAACCTCCCTGCGAGGAGAGGAGCCGGGTCAAGCTCTGTACTCTTTCTCTTCTGCGTGATTAGCTATACTGAAAACACCACATATAATATAAGGTGTTAACAAAATGCTGTCTTTTCCGAGGGCCTGGAACTAGTCCCTACAGACTGCTGGGCAACTCATGCGCGGGCGCATGTGTTTGAGATGACAGGGCGGCAGGACGAGGGGATTGCATTCATGAGCAAGACTCTGAATGACTGGGTGGTAAGTACTACACAATCAACCCATTTGCCTTTGTCACACAAGCGCCATCTTCGATTTTTCAGCCGATTTGTTCAGAAACGAGGCCAAGCAGCGTGCGGGTTTCGCTCATGTTGAAAAGCGAAGCCTGATGCTGGGATTTATGGTACAAAAGTTGACCAAGCTACCAGTAAGTACTCTTATTTCTTTAAGAACCAAAATTGGCTCATTGCTTTTTCCGCTTTCCCTGGACATTATGGAAACAAAATGGCGTCGCCGTGACAAATGCGAATTAGAGTTAATTCGTAATGATTACATTAAGACAGGAGCTTTACTAGGTCTAGAACAAGAGTAAAACAAGAGTAACTCTCTCGGGATTGAAAATGTACAATCTATAAATAGATTATCTACTTCTGACTGTGGTACTCGAACGCCCATCAGTAGGTGATCGGGAGGTTCCTGTTGATGGGCTCCCTGTGCTTTCGGACGCCCACCAATAGGTGATGGAGGCTCCTGTTGATGGGCTCCCTGTGTTTCGGGCGCCCATCAATAGGTGATAGAGGCTCCTGTTGATGGGCTCCCTGTGTTTCGGACGCCCACCAATAGGTGATGGAAGCTCCTGTTGTTGGGCTCCCTGTGCTTCCGACGCCCACCAATAGGTGATGAAGGCTTCTGTTGTTGGGCTCCCTTTGTTTCGGACGCCCAGCAATAGGTAATGGAGGCTCCTGCTGATGGGCTCCCTGTGTTTCGGACGCCCACCAATAGGTGATGGAGGCTTCTGTTGATGGGCTCCCTGTGCCTCAGGCGCGCGTGTCTGAGGAGTGGACTCCTGTCGATGGGCCAAATCACCCTAGATAGCCAGCCAATGAAATTACAAGCTGCTGGTAAATGACTTTCTCGTTAGCCAATCACAAGCTAAGTAAAAACTGCTATCATTCTTGTTCACGCGACTGGTTTCTTTGCAAGCCAAGTAAAACCACTACCACGCGGTGAGCACGTGACTAGTTTCTTTAGCCAAGTAAAACCACTATCACGCGGTGTGCACGTGACTGGTGTCTTTGTAAGCCAAGCCAAGAAGAATGACAATCACTCAGTGAGCACGTGATTACTAAATGACAATGAGACTGTAATTTAAACACAAAGAGAAGCCCATTCTAAATGAAAAACACAGTTGATAAGATTTTCGATCAGTAGAGTGGTGTATCTTGGACACAGGAATATAGAAGAGAGCATGAAAAATGGGGGAGCGACTGTCCTCGGGGAACCTATCGAAAGTAAAAAAATGTGTACTTAGACGTTATTTTTTGCAAGGACCGAAATAAGCCTAGTTGGAGTTTAAATTTCGTGTTCAGTGCGCATGTGATTTTAGTCCGAATTTTTTGTTTAACTTCTCTTTGTTCTTGTTAAACAAAAGAAATCAATAAATTCGGACTAAAATCGCATGCGAACTAAACGCGAAATTTAAACTCCAACTAGGCTTATGGATAACTCTAAATTGCTTTCCTTTGTTCAGCTTGGCACAGGAATGGCAGGACATAACTTCTGGCATTGGTCTCTCTATCATATAGAAAAGGTACAGGAAAACCAAAGCAATGTTAACCGAATTACAAAATAACCGCACAACTTGAGGTGGAATTTCTTGAATCTGGAGAGGGTACTTTCAATTTTTGCTGCAATTTTTGCCGCGTGAGTCACGGCGATTTTTTTCGCACGTACGCGTCAACTCAAAATCACTATGGTAAAACTCGGCGCGATCTGTCGCGATTTTGTCGCGTGATGTCGCAGAGATTTGAAGCTTGTTCGAAACTTTTTGCAACTTGAAGCGATTTGAAGAAGAGAGAGAACAGAAATCGCACCGTATTTGCATCTCGTTTGCACAAGAGAGTTGGAATTGAACCTCGCGCGAGAAAAATCGCCTGGAGAAATGCAACAAAAATCGCAAGTGTAAACCGGCCTTGAAAGCCCTACAAACCACCTCACTCTATGTGTCCCCGTAGTAGCCGTTTAGGCCAGAGGCGTAGCCGGGGGGCGGGGGGGTCACAGGGGGCCGCGGAATCCCACTTTCTCGGGAGATTTTCCCATACATTTACTGTATTTGCTGGAGGAAATTTGAAACTTTTCGTCCCATGTTTTCACTACCCCCCCCCCCCCCCCCCCCAATCAAAATTCCTTGCTACGCCCATGTAGGCATATTGGCCTGTCGCCTTTTCTTGTCCTTTAACGCCAGTACTTCCGCCCTTCACTAGTGAAGTAAGCGGAGACGGAGAAGGGGACGTAAGTGCGAAGGAAGCAGAACGGAAGGTTTCCTTTTTCTTACGTCTCCTCCCTTCACTAGTGAAGTAAGCGGAGACAGAAAGGGACGTAAGCGTGTAGGAAGCAGAACGGAAGGTTTCCTTTTTCTTACGTCTCCGCTTGCTACGTCGCTAACTGTCACGACCGATTTTCACACAAACGTAAGCTCTTACGTCTCCGTCTCCGTCTCCTTCTCCGTCTCCGCTTATTTAACTAGTGAAAAGCCGGCGTTTGTAACTGCAACAAACAGACAGTAAAACGGTTGGTTAGTCCGCGTTTGGATGCTGTCATGTGCGACGAGTTTCTTGCCGCTATTGACAAATCGTGCTAAATTAGTGCGTGCTGTGCTCTGACAACAACATCAGGGAGATTGCCCACACAGATATGCATTGATGAGCCAAATATCCCCAATCATTTAAAGAGCCAGTGTCAGCCGCCATTTTAACATCCAAGCAACATACCAAGTTTGAAAAAGCATCTATTTCCATCGGCTGATTTTGGGAATGTAGTGCAATATTTTCGGTTCGATTTGGCAAATGAAGAAGAGAACTTTGTTTTTAGATGGTTATTTCAAAATTTCTACACGTAATTCGTCTTCTGATACCGAATGAAAACAATAAAAAAGGAGTGGCTGACACGGGCTCTTTTAGGAGAGACCATAAACAAATCCTGTTAAGTTTTAACAAGCGTTTATGAGGTACCTTTTCGTCCTGGTATTCGAGGACCTCGTAGGCTTTGGCTCCAGGATCCGGGGAAAACCGGAGAACCCAGAGAAAACCCCTCGGAGACCTGCGAGATACCTTAACTCACTCACGCGGATTCCAAAGGGAATTTCTGCAGGAACCCATCCATGGGAAACGCTAAATTTCGCATGGTAGAAGTATGTGAAGTGTTCCGATTTCTCAAGGCTATCCATGTGAATTCCGAACGCTTCACATGCCTGTACCTTAGGAAATTCGGTTTTTCCCATGGAGGGGTTTCTGCAGAAATTCCCTGTGTTCGCACAGTGAGATGGCCAATTTCATCTCGGCTATGCTGGCCATGTCGGCGGCTCTTGCAACCGGGAAAGCGTTAACGATTTAGGTCACAAAATAGAGCAGATTCCAGATGACTACGTAAACTAGACGCAACTACAAAACCACTAGCCAATCAGGAGTTGAAGCCATTCAACAACAAACGCGAAGTAAATCGGACGCGAAGTAAGTCGAGCGTTTTTAGTCATGGCGTCAGCGGTGGCGCGTTTTGATTTAGTTCGCAATTTTTATTGGCTGAAAGGCGAATAGAAACCAATAGAAACGCTGAATTAACGCTAGTCTTTCTTATTTTCGGCGGCCAATGACGAAGAAAAGTATCTGTGTTAGCAACTTTAGTCCTTCTTGGTCCTGTTATTGAAGGATTTTGATGTGTTTTCAGGGCGAATACGATGCTGCATTAGACATCTATGATAACGAGCTTGCAAAGCGCTGCAAATCTCCCGGCAGCACCTTGGACCTCACAGACGCCTCTTCCTTCCTCTACAGACTAGAGGTGGAAGGTAATTACGTCATTAAACCACAGGAAACCCATCGGACCACAGGATGACTTTCGCGGTTTCGCGGTCTGTGTCCAAAGCCTCCGACAGTCAGCGAGGTTCTGGAACAACATTTCACATGACTGTCAAGACTTGTTACGTAATTGCGATTGCTTTTCGCTCTCATTGGTTACTCGTTTTTCTCAGCCAATCAAATTCTGTAGTAAATACAATTGTGTAATAACTTAGTAATTGGTTCGGCTTAAAAGCCATTTAGGAGCAAGTCGTGATCGCTCATTGATTCTGATTGGCTAGTGGTTGCTCAATTGCATTTGTTTTCACGACAGTCATGCGAAAACAGCTCATGGGATTCCCTAATTTGCAAATGTGCTTATTAGTCCAGTAATATTGCATTTTGACCCGGAACAAATTGCAACAGTAGCTTTCTTTTCAAAACCCTTTTAGATTTGATGTACTAATGAACATACTAAAAGTCGTCCAAAATCCGAGCACGGCAACATCCTGAAAATTAGGAAAACTTGATGGGATAATTTTCTTTTGTTGGCGGCCATCTTGCCCTTTGTTATTAATGTGTCTTGCCGCACTTAGTTTTGCGAAGCTTTTGATGTTCGCTATACTGATAGTATTCCCAGCTAAGTGTTTCAATTTTTAGTGGTTTAAAATGGACTCATTCGTGTTATGTATACTTTGTTAAGGTATGTTACTTTTGCAAGCTACGCTTTGACTAAGATAAATTTCCAATGTCATAAGTCCAATACAGTGCCTGACTAGGAATCTTGAAACATGTTTCCATAAACAACTCAATAATTCTTAATAATGGATTCGGTTGGCAAACATCAATAGACTCTAAATAAGGGGTCATTTCTATGTAAAGGAAAGCGTTAGAATATTTACCTGTAAGCCTTGCAGTCTAGAACTAGTTTTATCAGCGCAGAGCTCGAAGTGCCGTAAACCTCATTAATAACAAAGCCAATATGGCGAAGAAAGCTGTTTCCAATTGCTTTGAATAAATCCCTTTTTTCGAGATGTTGCCGTATCGGGATTTTGGACGACTTTTGATATGTTATTAAGTGAGTATAATAGAGTCTAAATCCGTTGAAATTTGTACTGTTGCAATTTGTTCTGGGCTAGCCTTATTATTCACGTAAATGACTGGACTATATTTTAGGGACTATCCCTATACACTGCAATATTTGGATGATATGCGCAAGTGTCCCACACGGTTGTAGGTAGCAGTAGTACACTTTTGCAGAACGCTCTGGAAAGGGTACATTGGGTGGGGGTTGTGGGGCTGTTTTTTTTTTTTTTTTTTTTGGGGGGGGGGGAGGGGTCGGACTTTTTTTAGAGTGTTTGTTCATATACATTTCTTCGTTCTATTAGAGTTCGTCAATATACATTGCTTCGTTCTATTCATAGTCTTTAATAGAACGAAAATAATTAATAATCCCTACAATAAGCGCATTTGCCAGTTAGGATCATCCCTAATCTATTGTAGTGAGAGCACGTTTGGCGGAAAATACATCGATATATTCATTGATCGAGCCACAGGAAACCCAACCGGAGACCCAAACCCGAAAAGTATGAGACGCTTGCGGAGCAGGCTTAGTTTAATTGATTGCTCCTGTCTCTTTGTCAGGTGTTAACGTAGGTGACAGATGGCAAGACCTTGTACCCTACTGGGCTCCTCATGAAAATAATCACATGATGGTAAGCCGCTCCCGATAGCCAATAAAAGATAAGCATAAATAATCACATGATAATCACATTTCGTGCTGTGGTCAGTGTCTCTGTTTTATTTTGACACACAAAATACAAAAACAAAAGCAATCAAACAATAAGTAAAAATAAATTAATGAAAAACCCGGACGAAAAAAGCATACAGGCCAGACGATAACACATTGCAATGACTGAACTATGTAAGCAAGTTTTTCCTGTTCGTTCTACAGCTGTTTAATGACGCCCACATGCTGATGTGTACACTTGGAGCCAAGAAAGAAGACATGACGGTGAAGCTGATGGAATCCATGAGAGATTTCATCAGGTGCGCTATCACAGGCAGCTTGCTTGCACGCTTGCTAATATAATAATAATCAAGTAATTTTTTCTTCGCAGAGAAAAAAGCGGCAGAAATCGCGACGTTACACGTGATATTGGGGTTCCGCTTTGTGAAGCTTTTCAGCTGGCAGATCAGGTGTGTGTACAAGACGCTATGATTCACAAAAAAGCTTTTGTAATGAGCAGTCGGAAAAAAAAATCCTTAGCCCTCTCTTGAGAACTGGAATTCCAGGGTGGTGTGATTCATGGGTGGCGACGAGTAGAGTATATACAAAAAATATGGAATTCCCGGGTGTGTAAACGTAAATGCCAGGATCAGTATTGGGCTGTTCCCAAAAAATTTGTACCCCCTATCGAGGAACCTGGAAATTCCACAGGGTCGCTGTGTTTGGCTCTGGAATTTCCACAGAGTTTGTTGATTTTGACCCTGGATTTCCACGGGGTCTGTGGTTTTGACCCTGGAATTTCCACGGGGTCCGTGATTTTGACCCTGGAATTTCCACGGGGTCCGTGATTTTGATCCTGGAATTTCCCCAGGGCCATCCATTTTACCCTGGAATTTCCACAGGGTATTCATTTGAAACTGTGGAATTTCCACAGGCACACAAGAGAATGAGGAATTTCCACAGGGGTTTCTTCAAATTTCCACAGGGGTTGTACAGAAGTCTGGAATTTTCACAGGGGTAGAGCAATTTTTGAAAATTTGGAAATTCCCGAACCCAGAAATCCTCGGCTCTTCACCTCGCATTGGACGAAAATTTCCTCCAGCAAATACAGGAAATGTATGGGGAAATCTCCCGAGAAAGGCGGGGACGGCCCTCTCCCTCCTTCCTAAATCCGCCCTGTGAATGGTCACATAAAACCAGGGTATTCTCGATTTTGACCCCCCCCCCCAAAAAAAAAAAGAAAGAAGCACTTACTCAATGGTAACGTCTACTTTTGTAAATAGCTCATTTTACCTCTATCAGGGCAGAAATCACAGCTTTTTTGCTGACTGGATGTTTTGTATTGAATATCAGGGAGATTTCGCGGCTGCAGTTGAGTTGATGAAGCCCATCCGATATAGACTGGTCAATATGGGAGGCAGTGATGCACAGGTAACCCGAGCGATAGCCTGGCCTAGCCTGTTGTTGCGTCGCCACACTTCCCGCCTTACATTTAGTACCTCTGCTATTTGCGGGTAGCCTGTGTATGTAAAAAATAGAGCGGATTTCAGATGAGTATCGAAAACTAAACGCAAATACAAAACCACTAGCCAATCAGGAGTGGAAGCCATTCAACAACAAACCAATCAGGAGTGAGCCATTCCACAACAAACCAATCAGGAGTGGAAGCCATTCAACAACAAACCAAATCAGGAGTGGAAGCCATTCAACAACAAACCAATCAGGGGTGGAAGCCATTCACAAACCGTTCAGCAAATCATGACGTGAACATTGGCACGTTCATGGATTATTTCGCAATTTGATTGGCTTAAAGACGAAGGACTTTGCTCTCGGCCAGTAGAAACGCTGACGGTGGCCATCGGAAATCCGCTCTATCTGTAACGTAAAAAAGTGAAACAAAAAATATTCCTGTGTTGTACGCACGCGTGCCAAAAGTGACGGGAAAAATTCAGCGAGTCACAAACGTTTTTCTGACAGAAGATTAATAGATAATATATAGATTTAGCCACTGGCTAAAAGCGGAGCTCCCGGTACATGAATAGATAGCCTTGCACCGTTTAACCACGTGACTAAGCACTTGTTCACCCAAGTGTGGTTATCTAAGGTTCATCCCTTCAACGATGTAAACCTTTTCAGGTTTGATGACGTCGTCAATGACGTCATACCACGTGACCATGCAGTTGCACCCCCCTTGCCACTTAGACAACTTCACCCAAGTTTGGTTGTCTTAGGTTCGTCCCTTCTTGAGATATATCATGTTTCTCCTATGATGACGTCATCAATGACGTCATACCACGTGACCATGCAGTTGCACCCCCCTTGCCACTTAGATAACTTCACCCAAGTTTGGTTGTCTGAAGTTCATTCTTCTTGGGATACATCATTTTTCTGCTATGATGACGTCATCAATGACGTCATACCACGTGATCATGCAGTTGCACCCCCCTTGCCACTTAGACAACTTCACCCGAGTTTGGTTGTCTGAAGTTCATCCCTTCTTGGGATACATCATTTTTCTGCTATGATGACGTCATCAATGACATCATACCACGTGACTGCATGCAGTTGCACCCCCCTTGCCACTTAGATAACTTCACCCAAGTTTGGTTGTCTGAAGTTCATCCCTTCTTGAGATATAACATTTTTCTGCTATGATGACGTCATCAATGACGTCATACCACGTGACCATGCAGTTGCACCCCCCTTGCCACTTAGATAACTTCACCAAGTTTGGTTGTCTGGGGTCGATCCCTTCCTGAGATTTGTTAATTTTCTTAGTATACCACAGGGTGCCCATGAGTTTCCGCGTACGGCGGACGGACTGACGGACGGACGTACGCTATACCTTTTATTCAGGAAGAAACAAAAAAAATCATATCTCAAGAAGAGAAACCACGTATTGCAACCAAACTTGGACACATTCATCTTTTTGGTGATACCTTTTTAACGCCGTAGTCATTTGACTTGGCGTCGTCAATAACGTGAGCAGAATGAGCGAGAAAGCCCATGACGTTTGAAAATCAACTCCATACCTAGACGTTATTTCCTTAGGTATGGTGCTCCGCTTGCGCGGGCCTTCGGCCCGCGCAGGAGCTCCGCTACTAAGTACTTGACTTGACTTGTATCTCCCCTCAGCGGGACGTATTCAACTTGTTCCTGATCCACGCCGCTATGCAGTCATCATGTGATGACCACCACAACTTTGCGCGGTAAGAATTCAAAGTCATTTTGTATTGACAGTCTTTCTTGCTACGATAGAACGCATTTCAGGTGACTGCAATAATACCAATAAGAATCCTATGATATCTCTTTTTTGTGTAAATTGAGGACCAGATATCATAGGATTCAAGTATATTCAAAGCGTCCAGTGGGTAGATTGCGCCGAAAATAGCACTCAAAAAGACGATATCGCCCTCGTCGCTGCGCGACTCGTGCGATATCGCTTTCTTCGTGCTATTTTCTTAGCGGAATCTAGCCTCCTGAAGCTTTGAATAATCCCATAGCTCAATTCTTACGCGCTGCGTTGATTGGCTAAAGACGAGTGAAATTTAACGTGGAATTCAATGGTTGAAAGCTGAATTTGATAAAACAACAGGTTATCCGTGTGCAAAGAAAGTTCAAAGCTTGAATCATTACACTAAATAATGTCAAATCTTTGCCATGGGATTGAAGAAAAATTCATCACTCGACTCGTGAATTTCACGTTAAATTTCACGCGTCGCTTTGCGACTCGTGCGATATCGTTTTTCGCGTGAAATTTACTGTGGAATTCACTCGTCATGTGATGAATGTTTCTTCCTTGTCTGCCAATCACAAGCTAAGTAAAACCTCAACCACGTGCTGAGCACGTGATTGGTTCTTTTTAAGACACTCAATGAGTAAAAACACTATCACACGGTAAATACGTGATTGGTTTGATTATACGTTATGCCAAGTGAAAACACTATCACGCGATGAGCACGTGAATCTTAAATACACAGCTGCGTTCATGATGACAGAAATGAGCGACCAATGAGAATGCAAGACTACAGAATCTATCAGGAGAAACATATTTACATACATAGTTCCATGGTTCACAATCCTATTAAAGAAAGAGGCCTGAAAAGTAGAGGTTCTGCAGTGCGCTGGCTTCAAAACTAATGTGGGATTATGGGTCCTGGACCGGCCATGCTCGGCAAAGGTCACAAAATGGTTGATAATTTAAGGAGTGGCTGACACAGGCTCTTATATCGTCCAACTCACGCCATGTTTACTATGATATGTGGGATTATGGGTCCTGGACCGGCCATGCTCGGCAAAGGTCACAAAATGGTTGATAATTTAAGGAGTGGCTGACACAGGCTCTTATATCGTCCAACTCACGCCATGTTTACTATGATATGTGGGATTATGGGTCCTGGACCGGCCATGCTCGGCAAAGGTCACAAAATGGTTGATAATTTAAGGAGTGGCTGACACAGGCTCTTATATCGTCCAACTCACGCCATGTTTACTATGATATGTGGGATTATGGGTCCTGGACCGGCCATGCTCGGCAAAGGTCACAAAATGGTTGATAATTTAAGGAGTGGCTGACACAGGCTCTTATATCGTCCAACTCACGCCATGTTTACTATGATATGTGGGATTATGGGTCCTGGACCGGCCATGCTCGGCAAAGGTCACAAAATGGTTGATAATTTAAGGAGTGGCTGACACAGGCTCTTATATCGTCCAACTCACGCCATGTTTACTATGATATGTGGGATTATGGGTCCTGGACCGGCCATGCTCGGCAAAGGTCACAAAATGGTTGATAATTTAAGGAGTGGCTGACACAGGCTCTTATATCGTCCAACTCACGCCATGTTTACTATGATATGTGGGATTATGGGTCCTGGACCGGCCATGCTCGGCAAAGGTCACAAAATGGTTGATAATTTAAGGAGTGGCTGACACAGGCTCTTATATCGTCCAACTCACGCCATGTTTACTATGATATGTGGGATTATGGGTCCTGGACCGGCCATGCTCGGCAAAGGTCACAAAATGGTTGATAATTTAAGGAGTGGCTGACACAGGCTCTTATATCGTCCAACTCACGCCATGTTTACTATGATATGTGGGATTATGGGTCCTGGACCGGCCATGCTCGGCAAAGGTCACAAAATGGTTGATAATTTAAGGAGTGGCTGACACAGGCTCTTATATCGTCCAACTCACGCCATGTTTACTATGATATGTGGGATTATGGGTCCTGGACCGGCCATGCTCGGCAAAGGTCACAAAATGGTTGATAATTTAAGGAGTGGCTGACACAGGCTCTTATATCGTCCAACTCACGCCATGTTTACTATGATATGTGGGATTATGGGTCCTGGACCGGCCATGCTCGGCAAAGGTCACAAAATGGTTGATAATTTAAGGAGTGGCTGACACAGGCTCTTATATCGTCCAACTCACGCCATGTTTACTATGATATGTGGGATTATGGGTCCTGGGGCCCGTTTCTCAAAACGCCCGGTAATTAACGGGCCCGTAAAACTTATCGGGAGAGTTTACGGGGAAGTTTATCGGGTACGAGCGAGCGTTTCTCAAAGCTCCCGGTAACCTCCCGATAGTTATCGGGCCCCGGAATCAAATTTATAATTTCCGGATATTACAAATAACTTACCCCAAAATCCATGAATTAACGAAAAACTCAGCAATTTGTCGACACTAGATTACAAAGTGTACCGCTAAGTTTGTATTTCCAGCGAAAAAAGTAAAGAAATCAGCTAAAATGTAAGAAAACAAGAGCAATTTGTAGTGCAATTGTGCACTGAGATTGGACATTTGTTTACATTCTTGCAATCAACACGTCAAACTGATTGACAGCTTAGCTGTCAAAAGAATCGTTTTGATTGGTTGAGAAGCGAGATGGTCGCATCTGATTGGCTAAAACTCTCCTGGTTTATAGGAATGGCGGGAAAAACAATCCCGGTAAGTTTACGGGAAACCTTGGAACTGTAAAGCGAGAACTTTTCGAGGCAAAACGAGACAGGCCAGAAAATGGTTAATTTTGAAGGAAAAAGAGGCAAGTTTTCGGTAATTTTAACTTGGCAGAGTCTAGTTGAATAACTAAGCTTTACCTAGAGTGAAAAATTTCAGGAAAACAAATCAATTTTCGACCTTATTTTAAGACTTTAAAATGCTTCCCGTTAATTAACGGGAGGTCAAGAGCTCCCGTAAAAAATCGGCCGATTTAACGGGAACTTTTACGATTTCGCAAATAACGGGAGTTTTGAGAAACAGTCAAAATATATCGGGAGGTGTTAACGGGTAGGTTTACGGGTCCGATAAGTTACCGGGCGTTTTGAGAAACGGGCCCCTGGACCGGCCATGCTCGGCAAAGGTCACAAAATGGTTGATAATTTAAGGAGTGGCTGACACAGGCTCTTATATCGTCCAACTCACGCCATGTTTACTATGATATGTTAGAGTTAATTACCGAGATTCGAGGCAATAACCCCAATACATCCCAAGGGCCGCAGGCCCGAGGGATGTATTGGGGTTATTGCCGAGAATCGAGGTAATTAACGGACTTAGTTTACAGTTGACAAGGTTTTCAGAAAACAGGGACAAATGAAATGCATTCTTCTCATTGAATTTAACAGTTTTGAAAAGGAGTACAGGTTATAATTGAAAAAGATAGCGGATTCCAATAGGAACTATTGTTAGTTATTTAGCTGCTTTCATAGAAGTGGGTTCCCCAGAGAAACTCATTGCAATTAATTTTTACCATGCACAATAAAGTTGTGATGCTGAAGAAAATGAATGACAACATTTATTCAACTATGATTGACAAAGGTTTCAAAACACGAATTACGTCTTTTGTTTTCGTACAACAGCCACTCCAATCAATCAAGCGGCCTTTTGTAAAAGCGCAACCCATTAAAGCGCTGTTATTTTGGTCGGTACGTAGCTGCGTAAAGCTCCTCTCTGGTTGGATAATACAACAATACCCTACCTCAACACAAAGAACGAGGATAATAGACTACAGACAAAAGAACTCCTTTGTAGAACGAAAATAATAGAGACAAAAGCAACTACGTCGTTACTGGTTATTTTCATTTGTACCACGCCCTGACAGCTTACAGCTTCTACAGCTCAATTTGCATAACGTTCTGTCTAGCAAAACGGATGGAACTGATTCAAGATGGAGAAACTGAAGGCAAGTTTCAGGTATTTTGCGCTCGTTGGTTGCTCTCTACGATTAGATATGCAATTAACTTGGGCATGATTTTATCTGTATTTTCAGGTTTACGTCTTAAACACACTCTATGGGCAATGAGACCAAGCAAGTAGACTGGACAAACGCTTCTCAATATGGTTCAAGTAAAGGCGTTCTCGGAAATCGTGTTTTGTGGCGTTCAACGGGATTCGCATAAAGGATAATCAGAAGCAAATATTGGTTATAGACAGACAATCAGCATAGATGCATAAACTGAGATTATTGGATGTTTTTTTTCTCGGGGTAAGTGTATGGATTTGAATTCACTAGTTAAATGTTTGGGTTGATAATTGAATTAGTCATTGTGAAAGGGGCAACTGTCATGGTCTATCATGGATTTGGTCTAACTTGGGGTCATTTTAAGTAGCTTAAATGCAGTCAAACTCCCTACAAATCAACAAAATAATGGTCTACGTTTTATACCTAACCTTTCAGCTGCTAGATCAATACAAATTTGGAGTATTTTCGTGTATAATCATGCGGATGGAATTGGATTGCTAATTGGCATTTTTGATTTTCGAACAGGCTGAACAAGTTTCTTTTTCTTTTTAAAACTAATTTGAAACAGAATATAGGTTCGGAGTTGTTTCTGTAGAACACTTGTCTTATTTTAAAATATTTTGATGAAACAAACGTGACAGTGCCCCTTGAAGTCTTGGTAAAAATGGCTTATTGTGTGGTTCCAGAAATTATCCATAGGAAGGATAATAGGAAAGGATATATTTTCCATACAAATACTGTATTTTTCTTCGGGAATTCCAGAGAGGTGGGGGGTCACTTTTCAACACTCTTCCGGGGGGGGATATTTTCTGGAACCACACATTATTGATTTACAGGTAAGTATATGGCTTATATGGATTCATAGGTAAATAACTAGATATTTACCTATTAATCCATAATGAGCCATATACTTACCTATTAATCCATAATGAGCAATATATTTACCTAGAAATTCAATTCAATTCTATTGATCAACCCCAACCTTTCCCTGGAGAATTCAAATCCCTCCCCGACTTTTAGTTTGTTGAGATCCATTATCCGAGTTAATTCCCTACGAATAACAATGGAAACCGCGTCAACTGTAAACTAAGTGGGATTATGGGTCCAGGGGGCCGTTTCTCAAAACGCCCGGTAACTTATCGGACCCGTAAACCTACCCGTTAACACCTCCGATATATTTTGACTGTTTCTCAAAACTCCCGTTATTTGCGAAATCGTAAAAGTTCCCGTTAAATCGGCCGATTTTTTACGGGAGCTCTTGACCTCCCGTTAAATAACGGGAAGCATTTTGAAGTCTTAAAATAAGGTCGAAAATTGATTTGTTTTCATGAAATTTTTCACTCTAGGTAAAGCTTAGTTATTCACCTAGACTTTGCCAAGTTAAAATTACCGAAAACTTACCTCTTTTTCCTTCAAAACTAACCATTTTCTGGCCTTCTCGTTCTGCCTCGAAAAGTTCTCGCTTTGCAGTTCCAAGGTTTCCCGTAAACTTACCGGGATTGTGTTTCCCGCCATTCCGATAAACCGGGAGAGTATTAGCCAATCAGATGCGACCATCTCGCTTCTCAACCAATCAAAACGATTCGTCTGACAGCTTAGCTGTCAATCAATTTGACGTGTTGATTGCAAAAATGTAAACAAATGTGCAATCTCAGTGCACAATTGCACTACAAATTGCTCTTGTTTTCGTACATTTTAGCTGATTTCTTTACTTTTTTCGCTGGAAATACAAACTTAGCGGTACACTTTGTAATCTAGTGTCGACAAATTGCTGAGTTTTTCGTTAATTCATGGATTTTTGGGGTAAGTTATTTGTAATATCCGGAAATTATAAATTTGATTCCGGGGCCCCGATAACTATCGGGAGGTTACCGGGAGCTTTGAGAAACGCTCGCTCGTACCCGATAAACTTCCCCGTAAACTCTCCCTATACGTTTTACGGGCCCGTTAATTACCGGGCGTTTTGAGAAACGGGCCCCTGGACCGGCCATGCTCGGCAAAGGTCACAAAATGGTTGATAATTTAAGGAGTGGCTGACACAGGCTCTTATATCGTCCAACTCACGCCATGTTTACTATGATATGTGGGATTATGGGTCCTGGACCGGCCATGCTCGGCAAAGGTCACAAAATGGTTGATAATTTAAGGAGTGGCTGACACAGGCTCTTATATCGTCCAACTCACGCCATGTTTACTATGATATGTGGGATTATGGGTCCTGGACCGGCCATGCTCGGCAAAGGTCACAAAATGGTTGATAATTTAAGGAGTGGCTGACACAGGCTCTTATATCGTCCAACTCACGCCATGTTTACTATGATATGTGGGATTATGGGTCCTGGACCGGCCATGCTCGGCAAAGGTCACAAAATGGTTGATAATTTAAGGAGTGGCTGACACAGGCTCTTATATCGTCCAACTCACGCCATGTTTACTTTTTTGTTTTCGTCAGGAGTCTCTTGGCGGAACGTAAAGCACTAAAGGACAATGCACCAATGACTGATAGACTAATGGCCAAGGTTATGGCGCAGCACTAACAGGTCGTATGCAGTCGTTTTCGGAATGATGAGAAGTTCGTGTTAGGGCTGTTCTTACTCGTATCTTTACACAAAAAAGTGAATTCACAATCATTTTTACAGGGTACGGCGGGAGTGGTGGAGCGAGGCAAAAGTGTTAATGGTTGGCCAGGCCCCCCTAGCTAATAATATTGATCGTTACCAAAATAAGAAGCATTCATTTGTTTCGTTGTACTCAGTATTCGTTTCCTGAATAGCTAAAAGCCTATGGACACTTGTAGCAGTTTGCAAGTGCCTGCATTATCTTCAGTGGAAACAGTTGTCTGTGCAGGCTGTTGGCCAGAGCCCGAGAAATTACAGCGGTATTTTCTGTGAAATTAACTTCCGACCGGTTTCGAGGCTTAAAATATCAACACGTTTTCTTTGGGGAGTTTGAAAATAAGAAGGAAGAAATTTAGCTCCAAGAGTTCCCATCCCCCCCGTAAACGCATGACTCTACATCCCCCATCCAGTTCTTTTTTTTAAATGCTAGATTCCCTAATCAATGAGGATCATGATAGCACAAAACAAAGTGATATTTGATAGCCTGATTGCATCTTTTCCGCAGATGAAATAATTGAATTTCAAGGAGTTTTTGACTTGCACAGTGGACCTTCTATTGAAGACCGGGGCTTGTTTGGAGCTGAAACGCTCAAGGGACACAGGGAATTTCTGCAGAAACCCATCCATGGGAAAAGCTGAATTTCCCAAGGCACACTCAAGGGAAGTGTTTGGAACTCATATGGATAGCCATGGGAAATCCGAACACTTCTCATTCTTCTACCATGGGAAATCCAACTTTTCCCATGGGTGGGTTTCTGCAGAAATTCCCCGTGGGAGGAGGTCTGTTTTCCTATCCTCTGTGTAGTTGAGCTAAAAGGAAGTGAATTCGAAGAGTGTAGTTTGGCTTTCAGAGTGAAGCTTTCTGGGTGAGGTTCCTAACGTTTGTGGACAAAATACAATCGGCCATTTTATTATAAATTTGATAATAAATTAAAATCGCCAAAAATGGCTGGCTAGTAAATGATTCCTTGTATGACGGACGATGTTTTTTTAAATTTTCAAACAAGAGAGCAAGAGCTTACTTGTAGACATTTATACCATTTTCAAAATCTGGTTACTCATATGCCACATGCGAATATAATAAATTTACAATATTACTCGCTGCTTGCCGTCATTTCTTGTTGTTTTTGGATTTGCAACTCAAAACGAAACGAGTCAAAACGAAACGGTAAAGTTAGATCTTTTTTTTCGCTTTGTATAAAGCTGTGCAGTGTTTTACTTGCACAGTTATCTTGCTCGGGCGCCCGAAAAAAAACTCGAAAAGCTGCTCGAGAGTTCGAGAAACCGGATCCAACTCCTGAGGCAGTGCTTCGTATTCGTCAATACAAGACAACTCGGGCAGAATGAACGACAAGTACAGTAAACTACTCAGGGGCTGCTCTGATTATTATCTTTTTGGGGGGGAGGGGGGGGGGGTGTCTCTTTACTTTCAAGTGTGAAACGTAGGGAGTATTTCAATATCACATTCATAGGTCATTACAGTCAAAAGACATGAAGCGTGCCCCCTTAGAGTTGAATATTCAATTCATTATTCCATTATTGATTTCATTATTCAATCCAAAAATGCATTTTTCAATTAAATGTTAAAAATGTCAAATGCTCAAATTTTGATTTCTGAATAAGCAATTGCTCACCCGGAGTAAATATTTAGATTACATAATTTTTAATATTGAATTGAAAATTGCATTTTTGGATTGAATAATGAAATCGATTATGGAATAATGAATTGAATGTTCAACTCTAGGGGGGCACGCTTCATGTCTTTCGACTGTAATAGTTATGTCAATAGTTAGTCAATCATCAGATCAGAACGGACCGAGTTACGTAATCACGTTGTAATTATGCTAATCAGCACAGCATGTTTCTTCCCCAAAAGCACGCAAACCTAAAAATATGAAGGTCATTTGTGCCGGCCTGCCAAAACAGGAACAAAAACCCTGGCCCGGGCACTAGATATCCTAGGTTATAACAACTTGGACTCGATACCGCAACTACAGGATTTCGTCGACGAGTGGCAGGAGTTAATTTATCATGGCAAGACGCCTGACTTTGAGGTGATGTTCAAAGATGTCGACTCCGTGACCGATGTCCCCGCAAGCTTTTTCTTCCAAGAGATACTCGAGGTTTTCCCGGACGCTAAAGTCGTTTTGCTCACTCGTGAAGAGGAACCATGGGCCGCGAGTCTTAGTGAGATGTTAAAGTACATCGAGGACATGGAAAGAAGTTGCGTGAATTATGTTTTGCATTACTTATCTCCCACCTACAGGGACTACGTTTCTAATGCTAAAGGCGCAGTGAATGCGTTACTAGGAAGTAATCACTCGGGGGCATCTCAAATCCACCATCACCATCGCCTTATGCACGACAACCGTGTAAGGAAACCGTTCCTGAGCATCAACTTCTAGAGTACAACGTGACTGATGGTTGGGGTCCATTGTGTGGGTTTCTTGGTTGCGATATTCCTAGTGAAGCTTTTCCGCACGAGAATAAGTCAGGTTCGTTTGTCAAGTCAGACCAAGTAAAGATTTCAGGGAGGAACAAGACACAGATGAGAATGATTAAAGAGATTCTTCTCCGACTTGCTGGGCTGGTTTCGATTGGAGTAGCTCTTGTAGCATACATGTGGATACGGTGTGGATGAGGTCAAGTGGTTGACTAAAATTTTTGTTTTGAAAACTGATAGAGCAAATATTTAGTGTAGTCGTAGTGGGGTCCACCCCCCGGAAATACATTTTGAGAATCCTTAGGAAATCTAGAAACTAGTCTTGGATGTTACAGTCAAAAGACACGAAGCGTGCTCCCCTAAAGTTGAATATTCAATTCGTTACTCCATTACTACCATTTGCGTTCAACCCTGAAGCTTGACGATTTTTTCGCGTAAGTTTACGTTTCAAACGTGCACGTTTTGTTGATAAGTTGTCGCGTTTCTCACTCGCTCATTGGCTGCTGTTTTGACCGTTATTTTTCAGCCAATTAGAGTGCGAGAAACGTAACAACTTCTCGACAAAACGTGCACGTTTGAAACAAACCTACGCCAAAAAATCGTCAAGCTTCAGGGTTGAACGCAAATGGTAGTATTGATTTCATTATTCAAACTAAAAATGCAATTTTCAATTCAATATTAAAAATAAGTACTCTGGCCGTGAAGAATTACGTATTCAGAAATCAAAATTTGAAATTTAACATTTTTAATATTGCGAATTGAAAAATGAAATTTTGGATTGAATGATGAAAGCATTAATGGAATATTGGAATAATAACGCTTGATGTCTTTTAACTGCTCGAAAAAGTGTCCCGGCTGGGATGTCCATTCTGCCACATTTCTGTGATTTAATAAGGCAATTTATAGACTGTATCGCTATGTTCTCAGTGATAAACTGATCATATATGCCTCCGATCTGGGTATTTTCTAATACAAAAATACTGACTGGGGTATATAAATGGTTATCAGCATAATTACAAAGTTGCGACAGGTTTGGTTTATTACAAGTTGCGACAGCTTTTTATTTACAAATTGCGACGGCTTTATTACAAATTGCGATCGATATGTTACAAATCACGACAAATTTATTACAAATAGTTACAAGTTGCGACAATTATTACAACTATTGCGACCGTACAACATTTCTACAATCTGCACGTTTTGATGAACTTTTGATAGTTAAACGTGAGAAATAGGTTAGGGAAACTTCTGGAATTTCAAATATGGTATTGAAGAAACCTTCATATAACAAAGTTTTATAAAAATTTCAGCGAACTGTTCCTGATATTTAATCGCATATCAGGTCAGTGACCCGATACTGTAGAATATCAGGACAGTAGATCTCGTTGCTGATTGGCTGACGAACTCAAGTGGGATGTTAATATTTGATATCAGGAGCCTATTTCCTACTGTACTTAGGAGCGTCTATCTCACAGTGCATGAAGCCTGTACAAAGTTATTTTTGGTTTCAAGTTTTCACGCCAGGCTTACGTCACACTCGTGCAGCCGATAAAGCCCCATTTACACGACAGGGATTTTTTGGCACGGTCGGATAAAAAGTGGTACGGGTACCAAATTTAATGGCACGGCTCGGGTACATTTGCGCTGTGTAAATGGCTTTACCGTACTAAATTTTGTCAGAGCCAGACCGAAATTTCATCATTGCCGGGATCACGTGGCGATGTAGTCCAAGAACCATTTTATCCGAGCCGTGCCAAAAAATTTCCGCCGTGTAAAAGGGGCTTAAGAGTTTTACGTTCGTCCAAGAAAAATCGCCTTGACTCGCGCGACAAAAAAGGCAGCAAAAATTGCAAGTGTAAAACAAGTCTTCACACTTAAACGGTGTAACTCCTCTGTGCTGGCGTTCATGTACTGTATTATGTCAGATTGAGTAAAATATTTAGTGCAATACTGACATTTCTGAGTGTGTTTGTTAATGTTGTGTTAACACTCCAGATTTCATAAAATACGGTTTAACTCCTGAGTGCATCCGTTCATGTATTGCACGGGTACCAGATTAGTAAAACATACTTTACTGACATTTAAAAGGATTTCAAACTGTCTCAATGTGCCTTCGTTCGTTTGTGTTTTGTTAACAGACTCGATGACACAAACCTCTTGTTACATTCTTCACACTTATACGGTTTTACTTGTGTGTGTATCCGTTCGTGTATTGTACGGTAACTAGACGACGCAAAGCGCTTACTGCAGTACTGACATGGATAAGGTTTATCTCCTGAGTGTGTCCGTTTATGTACTGTGAGGGAATCAGATCTGGGAAAACATTTCCTGCAATACTGACATTCATAAGGTTTAATTCCTGAATGTGTCAGTTCATGTGCTCTAAGGGAATCAGATCTGGCAAAACATTTACTGCAATACTGACATTCATAAGGTTTAATTCCTGAATGTGTTCGTTTGTGTTTTGTTAACAGACTCGATGACACAAACCTCTTGTTACATTCTTCACACTCATACGGTTTTACTCCTTTGTGTATCCGTTCGTGTATTGTACGGTAACTAGACGACGTAAAGCGCTTACTGCAGTACTGACATCCATAAGGTTTAACTCCTGAATGTGTCAGTTCATGTGCTCTAAGGGAATCAGATCTGGGAAAACATTTCCTGCAATACTGACATTCATAAGGTTTAATGCCTGAATGTGTTTGTTCGTGTTTTGTTAAAATACCCGATGTCGTAAACCTCTTGCCACATTCTTTACACTCGTACGGTTTGACTCCTGCATGTCCTCGTTCATGTGCTGTACGGTAATAAGACGACGTAAAGCGTTTATTGCAATACTGACATTCATAAGGTTTAATGCCTGAATGTGTTCGTTTGTGAACTGATAAATAATCTGATGTCTGAAATCTCTTGCCACATTCTTCACATTCATACGGTTTAACTACTGGTGCGTGTGTCCGTTCATGTCTTGTACAATTACTGCGTAACTTAAAGGATTTACTACAATGCTGGCATTTATAAGGTTTAATGCCTGAATGCATTCGGATATGGCGTAAAAGATCATGAGACCACCTGTATGACTTGCCACAAAGTTTACAATCAAAGTGCTTGTCTCGAGAATGCTCTTTCTTATGTGTTTTTAGGTCGCGGAGGGTGGTAAAGCAATCGCTGCAATATTGGCATTCATAAGGCTTAACTACTGAACGAAAAGGCTTATGATTTGTCAACAAACTTGGCTTCACAAATCTCTTGCCGCTTTCTTCGAACTCTTTCGTGGAATCTTGTTGTTGCTTTAGACACTTGTCCTGTACTTCCTGTACTGTTTTGGAGAGTTCAAATTCTTCAACGTGACCATCTGTCTTGACTCTAATCTTCAGGTCGTTACCACAAGCAATGGAATTGTCCTCATGATATCCTAACCCTAGCATCTCATCAGGGTCCAAAATCACCTGTGGAACCTCCGGTCTTTCCTCACATTGTTCTTCCTTGAATTCACGACGAACTTCGAAATCACACTCCAAAGTTTGTTTACCAAGATCTCCTAAACCCTGTCCTTTTTTATAAGAAATCAAACTATTACCTGCCAATTCGGCCAACGGTTGCCTCTGCTTAAACGCCTGTCTATGATTCACTTGAACATCAATTCGGTAGTTTTCTTTCTTGAAAACACGATTCCAGTTATCATTCATGGCTACAGAACTTTTGAAATTCTCTTGCCAGTTCTGTTGCTGATGAGAATCTGAATTTTTGTTGTGACCTTCTACAAACTCTTGTCTTCGAGGAAACATCTCATCTTGCACTACCTTCATTATGCTGAGTAACTCTAATTGCTTGCCATTTTCTTGTTTGTCGCCTGTGAAACCAATGCTACTACAATTACCCGTGCAACTATCAGTCGGTCGTATTTTGCGCAGACTTTCACAACTTGTCAGTAACGAGATCATTTTCCCTTCCACTTTATCAGAGAAACCACAGTCTTCGTGTTCAACGTTTTCTTTCTTGATCACAAGATGAAGGTTATCCCCATCTGTTCCACCAATGGAGCTTGTCTTGATCTCTCTGTACTTGTTTCCGGACATGCTGGGAGAGGTGATTATTTTCTAGGAACAAGATCAGAATATAACAGTTCAGTGACTAGAGGGGGGTTTACGTTTTAGAATCCTTCCCAATCTGGAAAAGTTTCTCATAGCTTTTTTGCCAAATTTTTGATATTTGTTATTTGCCGAGATTTTTTGTTATACTAAATGCTGTTCCGTAAAACATCCCGAAAATGCGTAGTCCAGTCCCTGAACTCTCCATCACGGCTTCGTTGTTGGCTGTGGTCGCTGAAAGGCAATCTTCCGTTCCAGAGCCGCGTATCTTTTAGGCAAGCGCCAAGAATAATCAAGTCAGAAAAAGGCATTGAGCCAATCAACATTTTGGTACTTAAACAAATAGGATTACTTTTCGGTAGCTTTGTCAACTTTTGTACCATAAATCACAGCATCAGGCTTCGCTTTTCAACATGAGTGAATCCCGCACGCTGCTTGACCAAGAGCTGGTTTTCGTTTGAAAACGGAGTAGTGTGGACGGGGTCTACTGGAAAAACGGTAAAAAATCTTAGTTGTCGATTACTAATAGTTGTTGACAACTAAGCAATTTCCCTTTTCGAAAAGGGAAACAGCTTTATAGTTGTCGACAACTGAAACATTAGGGTTTAGTTGTCGACAACTGGACCGCAGTTTAGTTAATATTTATAGAACGAGGGAAACTCTAAAGTCAGTGTCCGTCACCGTCACCGCATTGAAGTGTCTTTGTTATGACTCCAAGAAGAGAGAATAGGCCTTTTGCACTAAGAGGTCACGTGACCCGGTCACCTTTAAAATGAGCAGCTTCACCCAAATAATGTTCAGAAATGAAAAGAGCATATTGATTTTAGTAAAAGTCAATGTTTCAGCTCTATACGATGTATACGCGAAGAGGGAGAGCAAAAAGAAAGCCTTGCAATCCAATCATATACCGACGACCGGTTAGCGCAGTGGTAGAGCGCCGGGCTTATGTTCGGGAGGTTGGGAGTTCAAACCCTGGCCGGGCCAACACTCAGGGTCTTTTTCTAATAATTGAGGAGAAGGTGCTGCCTTTGCTCTAACATCTGCAAATGGTTAGACCTTCGCGTCTTCTCGGATAAGGACGTTAAACCGTAGGCCCCGTCTCTCACATACACTACACTAACCGGAACCAGAGGGACGTTAAAGAACCACTAGGACCGTCGGAAGTTGCCCAACCTCAGTGTCACAGAACTCACAATACTAACACACACTCATGTTTATAAAGCTGGTTCTTATAGGATGAGTTATCCATTAATGTAAAGCGCTTTGAGCCGCGAGGATAAAGCGCTATATAAGCACGTTATTATACGTTATTATATTATACAAACCCTACCGGTATTAAAAAAGCAAGTTTTATTTTTGTTGCCATTCTTTGAGTTTGCATTGTAGCGGGCTGAAATCAGTATGCTATTTTCATTTCTGAGCATCATTTGGGTGAATCTGCTCATTTTAAGGGTGACGGGGTCACGTGACCCCGTCACCCTTAAACAAGCAGTTGTGTGAAGAATGGATTTTGTAGCCGTATTTACACTAAGGACGGAAAACTCGTCATGACGGGTTTTTTCGTCTGACGAGGTTTCCGCCTGATATGAATTCAGACGATTCCCGTCAAAAATCCGTCTCGTCCCGGTTTCACACTAAGACGAGTTTTCCGTTCGGACGAAAAACTCGTCTCAGACGAGTTTTCCGCATCTAGTGTGAATAGCCGTATTCACACTAGAGACGGAACTCGTCCATGAGACGAGTTTTTCGTCCCGACCGGAAAACTCGTCTTAGTGTGAAACCGGGGCGAGACGGATTTTTGACGGGAATTCGTCTGAATTTAGCCTTCTTATTTCTCCGTCTAAACAGACGATTTTCCGTGGACGATTTTCTCGTCGAGACGAGAAACTCGTCTTGAATTCACACTAAGACGGTGAACTGGACGGAAATTGTGTAATTCGCGCGGTAAAGAAGCTGGGACTAGAGAGTGGACAGAATTGTGGGTGAAAAACATGGCGCCACGGATGTACTAGGTAACCACTCAATTCTCGGCCAGGTTCTTTCGAACAAATTTACGATGTTTCCCGTATAATTTTTTTATATATGAATTTATGACGGTAAAAATAGACAGATTTCTATTAACGAATTCATATCAGACGGAAAACTCGTCAGACGAAAAACCCGTCATGACGAGTTTCCCGTCCTCTAGTGTGAAAACAGCTGATACGGCTATTCATTGCACAAAGAAAAAATGAAAAAAAGTCGAAGAAAAGTTGCCGAAATCTTCTTCCCTTTGAGGGGAACACAACAGTTTGATTAAAGGTTTAGTGAAACCACTGAAAACAGAATGTCGTTTTTTAAAGAGTAAATTTAATTGAAGGCTTATGGAAAGGCTCAAAATATTATCGAGTAGAAAACCATGGCAAGATGAAACGTTTTCTCCAGTTACTGATACAGTCGACAAACACAGGCCGAAGCAAAAAAAGAATTCGCGCTAAAGAAGCAAAAAGTAAATGAAACGTTGCAGTGTTTTTCGTCTATGCATAGTGGTCTATGTGAGGTGAGGTGAGGGGGGGGGGCCGGGGGGGGGGGGGGCATGGTCACCGCTGGAATTGACTGATACATTAGGATGTTTTCTGTGAGTTTTCGCTTTTGTCGACTTTTGATCAACCATTGAGAGCAAGGAACGCTTTTGAGAACGTAATGCGTGTATTTTGAAGCGCTTAGTGAAAAGCGGCTATAAAGCGAAATTATAGGAACTCTGTGAGTTTTCCAGCGATTTTAGTCCACACGCTATGAGAACAAGATCGAATTAAAGTAAAATTCAAAATGTGTTTTCGGTTTATACAAATGATTATCAAGGGCCGCGAGTTTTCAAGCGCTTCTATAGGAATTTCATTTTCCAATTTAGTACGTTTTTAAAAACATCAAATACCTTTTGGATTTTAACTTTGCTGTTCTGCCATTCTCTTACCCAGAGCTCCCCGGCTCGTAACCTCGCGGGGGAGGCTCTGGTGACAGCCACTAACGCATGCGCGAGATTTAATACAGAGCCGCTGAGAGAAAGACCTTTCAGCGCATGCTCCAACGTTCAAAATGAGCCAATCAGCGACGGCCCTCAATTGGATGTCCCCAGAGCCTCCCCTGCGAAGTGACGAGTGAGCCGGGGAGCTCTGGGTACGAGAATGCTGTTCTGCCATCAAGCTATCTGAGCCAATAACTGGCTTCTCTCCTAGCTGAACCATAATGCGAAAACCGAAAACGTCGCGACGGAAAGCCAGGCTACTGCTCTAGGCGAAACAAGGCAAGAATCGGATTGGGCTGATTAGGTCAATAGATTTGACTAGTTTTGGCTGTAAACTTTTAGTGAAGAAGCGCGTCTTTGTACAGATTATTGCTAAACTAGGCTACAACAAATTTTGGATTGTACAGCATTCCATACACACTTCATATATCTATGTCGATGTCTACATGTTGTTGCATCCTATGATAACTTTTAGCCTAAATCAATGTTACTAAAAACAATATTCTTGTAAAAAAAGCACGCCAGGCGCTCAAAGGCAAAGCCTGAACAACAAAAGTTATCTAGGATCCGAGCTAGTTGTTGTATTACAAAATTACACAGTCTTTCCAAGATGAAACGAAGATAACTGCTGAGTGTAGCGGTCCCAATCTATCAAACCATGAACGCTGAAGAAAAACAACTGAGCAACTTATTGTAAGGAATTTAATTGACAATGGCCACTGGTTTTAGAGAATGTATTTTAAATTATTATTTATAGATTTATTCCATGTATTATATATTATCTAGATAGATTTGTATATTTTTTATTTATACTGATGTGATACCGGATGGTTTTATCAGTCTCAATAAAGTAGATGTAGATGTAGATGGAATTCATGGTAGTAAAACGGAGTTCTCATACCTTCTTTATGAATGTTATTTCGTGGTCGTGGCTTTCCCAGTTTAGTTTTCTTGATGCTTCTTAGCTTCAGTTACTTCAGACTGCTCAGCACGAACGACAAAACTCAGCTCAGTGATCTAAATGACGCTTGCTGCTAGGTTCTTGATAATTCTTCGAAAAAAACGCGCATTTCTAAGCTGCCGAAATGCAAATGTTTACCAAACGTTATAGTAAAACTTAATTAAGCCGGCATAATCAAACGTTACGGCCTATTTAATGTCTCCGTCCCCATTGTCGATGTCGCTAGCTGGAAATTAATTAATTAAAATTTAAATTAAGCGGCATGGTTACATTATTGTGCCCAGTATCGGCCACTAAACATTTGGCGGGTGTTCCAATGCTGAGGTATATCAAGAATGCTAATATGTGAGCATTTGGTTCAGACAGGGACGTCCCTGGCTCAGATTTGTTAATATAGAGGATATTACACGGTGGCGCGAAGATATGAGTTATTTTCTCGTGTCACTATAGGATTATTCAAAGCTTCAGGAGGCTAGATTCCGCTAAGAAAATAGCACGAAAAAAGCGATATCGCACGAGTCGCGCAGCGACGAGGGCGATATCGCCTTTTGAGTGCTATTTTCGGTGGAATCTACCGACTGAACGCTTTGAATATACTGAATCCTATGATATCTCGTCCTCGATTTACACAAAAAGAGATATCATAGGATTCTAAACAATATTTTACTCATTCGCTGCGCTCGTTCGTAAAATATTGTTCTTGCCACTCGAAAATAATACTGATATCTTCGCGCCACCGTGTAATATCCTCTATATTAACAAGATAATTACACGGTGGTTTGAAGACTTCAAACCACCGTGTAATTTTCTTTTTATTATTTAGACAAACCAGAAAAAATTATTCCAAATTGATTTCCAAGCACTTTTGTTTTGACCGATATCCTCTCACTAGTGAGGATATGGAAAATATGTCACTCAGGTCCCGGATGTAGCTTCGTATGAGATCTACGAGTGGCGTATTTCCCAGTAAAACACTCGTGTCTATATAATAATAAGCAATTATTGGATGAGGTTTTGTGATTTTCAGAATAAACAATGTCGAGACAAGTGGAATCAGGCGAGGCCGTAAGGCCGAGCCTGATTCCACTTGGCGAGATATTGTTTATTCTGGAAATCACAAAAACCGAATTCAATAATTGTTTTATCATACATTGATTCAGTGAAAATATTTTTTTTCTGTGAAGCAATTTCTTTTACAAAAGCGCCTTGTTAAATAGGGGAAACATTCAAGGGCTGTAGTCCCATGAAACATTGCGCGCGTAGGATCAAGAATCAGCTAGCTGATTCTTCAAGAATCAGCATGCTGATTCTTGGAGACCCTTAAAGTGCGTGATTCCCAAAGTAAAGCGCGCGCTTTTAGCCAATCAGAATCGAGATAGTGAGTACAATGTATAATAATATTATATATTATATCATAGAAGTATTTTAAATTGCTAAAGTAGACAATTTTTAAGAAAACATGCGGAACTTATGCGGAGCGTACTCCGCACACTAAAAGTCCCAGGAAATTGGGCTAGGGGACAGGGTTCAAACAGGGGCGTATAGAGGGGGGGGGGGGGGACAGACAGAGAGACAGACAGACAGACAACTTTATTTCAGGAACCGTACACAGAGATACATGTATATAGGTTATAACCCTGATAATATATAGTGTTTAGTTTGAGTAGGCTTTTCGAGCTTCGTTCTTTTTATATTTTGCATAGGATTAATATGTGGCTAAAAAGATTTTATACCTAATTCGCAATATAATTATTTTCTTTGAGGTTCAGATATTTTGCATTTCATCAAGAAATGTCTTAACGCCCTCTTTCAATTTCTAATATGTGATCGCTTACTCTTAGTTTTGTCAAAGTTCTTCTGCTCCAAATTATCAATTTTGTAAGTAATGTTTAGAAAACGAGCTGGAGTATTTTATCGGCAGCGCCTCGTGTTTCTATCTGCCAATATAATAAAACACGACAGCGAGTTTTGTAAACTACTTCTAAAACGGTTGCCAGTAATAATTCATAATTCCAAGCTAGTTAAAAAAAGGAAATAAATTTGTGAGAACTACTTCATTGAAATCGAGAGAATAAGAAATCTTATATAGACTGGCTTCAAGTTGTATTGTTTAGTTATTTTGAAATGGCAAACAAAAGATTGACAATGAGAGCTTTTCATTACGAATAGTGTATTTAGAGAGGCGTTCCGAATAATTGACATGCATATATTCTGTGTTGGGACAAAAGGTCTGTTCATAATTACATGACTTTCAAAAAAAGAAGAATTCCCTTTGGAATAGCTGTCACTTATTTACCTATAATTATGATGAGCAAAGAAATGCCGTTCAAATGTCATAGAAAAGAAATGAATGTATTAGCGATACCAGCAATACCTATAACAATGCTAGGGCTTTCTTATGGCTTTTGTAAAGAAAGGGCTATGTCATTAGTTTTGGGGGAAGTGTTTCCTATTGTTTTTATTCTTTTATGATTCAAATTTCTTGACGACATTTTCTTTGTCATGCGCGTAATGCATCATATGCAATTTGCCCATTCATTCTCGTTTAACAAAGCAGTGTGCGGTTCGTACGGACTCGCCAAGTAGAGTAACTTGGACGGGTGAGTTAAATTCGTTTATCTGTGCATGATTTTGAGCCCAATTCAACTCAAGTATTACCAAATAATTGTCAAAGATGTCCGTTTTGGCTCGTTTCACGAAATTTTCACAGAAGGGTTGTCGGCACTTCCCGAGTCGTTGTTGGATGTTTAAATCATGGCCACCGAAAATTAATAAATGTGATAAATGAACTGTCGTTTTACAAAATGCACGTATTCATTTCTAACATGCGTTCTTTTTTCGTAGGTTATGGGAAAAGGTGGAAATCATGACCACAGAGCGTTTGTAAGAGATGGGGTCCCATGAATATTATCGGGGAAACATGCTGTTCTGGTGAGTTGTCCTATCATTACTGATGCTCAGTGAGCCAAACTTGATAGAGAACTGTGCTCACTGAACTGGATCTGATATAGAACTCTGACGTCACCGGAGTTCTATATCAGATTCAGTTCAGTGCGCAGCAGTTCTATATCGTTTCTGGCTGATTGAGCACCATTATGATATGGCAACCAATCAGAACAGCTGTTCCCTGAAAATGTTCATGGACTCCCCAAATGCTAATTTCTATCGGGGTATACAAACAGCCTTAATGGTCCTGATTTCCATTGGCTGATTTCATTTTTAAACTGCACCGGGGGGGTTGAGGACCTCTTTTAAAAAGACCCCCTCCCTGGAATTTCCACTCGTGAAACAGACCCCCTCCCCTGGAATTTCCAACCTCATAAAGGACCCCATTTTTTCCATTTTTTCTGGCAAAATACCCCTGGAAAATCTATTTTTGGGTAAAATGTCCCTGGAAAGTCACCTTTTTACCCCTCCCCCTGGAATTTCCAGTCTCCAGACACACCCCCTCCAGGGGAATTTCCAGAGTCCAAAACAACCCCCCTGGAAAATTTCCATAGGTCCTCAACCCCCCTGTGCGGATTAAAAATGCAATCAGCCATTGTGTTTGCCTGATTGACTATTCATGAGTTTTAGAATCACTTTTAAACTGCCTAAATGTCGATCCTTAGCTTATTTTTTCCCGTTGTTCTTTCATCATCGAAGAGGCTCGAATACAAATTCTACCGTTCCATATCCTCCAGCCTCAGTTAATGTTTAAGCAACGCTTTTTTTCCTGTTGGGGTCATAGTTACAAAATCTTGCGACTTCCCACAAATATCCGAATCTTATTTGAAAAGCAGGGCTTTAATTTGAGATGTTCAATTTTTTAGACCTTCATTTGTAAGCATGTCTAAGTACGCAATGCTTGCTAATCTTTTGTAAGGTAGTGCAAGCAATCGCATCCAAAATGATAACATGTTTGATTTAATTTCATATCAATAAAACGCTCCAAGTTCAAACAGGGGCATACAGGGGGGAGGGGGGGTCGTTGCCACACGGATCACGCGAGTGCAAAAAATGAAAATCACGAGTCACGGCTGTCGACATATGAAAGTAAGCTTTCACGGATCACGAAAATGATTGCTGGGAGATCACGCTCTGCTCACTGTTGTTGCTTTAACGCTAAAGGGACCGATCATTACTTATCGCCTTGGGGGTCTGAGGATTTGGTTAATTATACGCTCTGTCAAAATAAAGTGACCCCCCCTCTATAACAGAGTCCAGAAGGGGTAAAATGGGAGCTGGGATTGGCCTTATTTTAGGCTGAGAAAATGGGATTGGAGTCCCTGGGACTGGGATTTGACCACTGGGACTGGGGATTAATGTCCAATAAAATGGGAATGGGATTCTATAGTTTTCCCTTTTCCTTGTAAAACGATTAAAAAAAACGTCGTTTTAAAATAATTGTCAGGATAAATCAGTGTACGTAAACATGTGAAAAACACATAAAACAGATAAAACGACAAAAAGAATTACGGTACAGCGGTTTCTTGTTTTGTTACCAGTCTCATTAATATAATCCATCTCATATGACTCTGCACAAAGAACTCGAGAACTAACAGAATACAATGAGTTTCCGGTTTCCACAGATCTGCAGAAAGACCCTAAGTTTGCAACCTGTCGAGGAAAAGAAAAATCATTTCCATCGCACCTCCGACGGGACTCGAACCCATAATCTTCGGCTTAATGAGCCGACGTCTTATCCTTTAGACCACGGAGGTATATACAAACATTGTACTGATTTCTTTGCTACTTATTGCGAGCAGTTGATCTTGGGTTTCAATGACGTGACCTTTGCGAGAAGTTTTACTTCCGGTTTCCGGTGTGATTCAGCTATGTAGCTTTCTGAAAATGAGCAAAAATTCGATTATTAATTTCTTCCAAGCTAAATTTTTATAACTGTTTGAGTACAGCGTGTGACGGATGGTTGGAGCGCATTGTGTGGTTACCTTGGGGGCATATTTATATAGCAGGGGGTGAGCCTGCCCGAGAAAAAAAAAATCAGAAGAGCCATCTTTGATCGCACCTCCGACGAGATTCGAACCCGCAACCTTCGGCTTAGGAGGCCGACGTCATATCCATTAGACTACGGAGGCTATGCATGAATGCATTTCGCGCTTTTTTAGTGACATTGATTTCACTAAATCATTCAATCAACATATAACACCCCAAGCTGTGTGCGGAATACAGGTGGTCGGTGCGAGTTCACAGACGTGTTCGAAACAGCAACTACCGCCTAGATTAGCTTTAGCAATTCTAGGGTCTGAGCTCTGTACCTTTATTTCCCCTTTTAGATTGAATAAACTGTTGTTGTTGTTGTAACGGCTGAGGCACCAAGGCAACAGACTGCGGAAAATCAGTTCCGCTTAAACATTCCTGTCGTGGACTCCCTGTGGTATTACCCACAATTCATCCATTCTTTCCAAAATGGCGGCGAGATAAAGAGAAGTTCAAATCACTCCAAATCTCTCCATGGTTTTCTACTTTTTTCGTCGACTTTTCTCCTTTTAGGACAGGCAGAAAAGAAAGGACAAAATGTTTATTTATCTGAGCAAAAAGGTATGCTATTCTTCGGTGTTTGTGTATGTTTTTATGAGATATTGGCGGTCATGTTTAGCAGATGTTTGCATCCTCGAGACCCGGTTGTCAAGACGCGATGTTCGTAGTTTTACCGCTAAATATCGTTACACATTTGGAAAAGGAACGTGAAATGAAATATTATTTTATTTGACTGATTTAGATCGCCATTCCTAACAACACGAGGCTAAAATGTCTGGCGTGGAACAGAGAACAGGGTTACATAGCGTGCGGCGGCGACGAGGGACTTTTGAAAGTGCTCAAGTTAGAGACCCAACAAGGTACGCAAGCTTTTTTCACTAAATGGCGAAGGGTTTGTCATTGCAGGCGCGTTTACCCAGGGCGTAACAAATTTTTGGTTAAAGAATTATACAAAGTTCAGGTTATGTAGCGATTGAGATGCAGTTTCTAAGGCTGCAGTGACTGCTTGAAATCGAGTATCACCTTTTATGTACCATGTGATGCGTTGTTTATTGTCCACTTAATCAACACTTTTTGAGCATCTATTGTTTTGTTGCTTTCAAATGAAGTAACACCAAAAAGTATTGATACATAAACAACGCATCAGATGTTACATAAAAAGCGATCACCCAATCAATTTCAAGCAGTCACCAGCGGCCTTCCTAATTCTAGTGATAACCCAATTGGAAAACAATTGATTTTGGTACTAATGACATCATAATTATTACTATCAAAACAGGTAGAGTTTCAATTGCGCCATTGACATTTAAACCCATGGGTCACTGTTTTGTATCACGTGATGACCAAAAATTTGACATGTGACCAAGAGAAAACGATCATGTGACTAAACACTGACCTGTTTTTAAAATTTCAGCCAATTACAATTGGCTGAAAGTCACCAAGACTAGGTCATGTGACAACTTTTTAGACATCACATGATAGAAATTTGCAACCCACAGGCTTGAAATTGAAACGGCTCGATTGAAACTCTAGAAGTCTGTTTTGATAGTAAGTGTACACATAAAGGAATTACAGTGGTACCTCAGTCTATTAAGCGGCCTCCCTCGGGACCATGCCAAGTGGCTGCTTAATAGAGGTTGGCTGTTCCATAGAGGTATGTCAATACAGTACTTGAGTGGTCCAATACTTTTTGGGATCTAAGTGGCCGCTTAATAGAGGGTGACCTCTTAATAGGTGGCCACTTAATAGAGGTACCACTATAATTGGAAAAAGTTGCAAGTTATCCTTAGAGAAGTAACTCTTTACACAGGAAAAGACAACAAAATCAAAGGACTGGCAGCACCTAGCAACCTTTCTATGAACCAGACATTGGAGGGACATGCAGGTAATAGCAATCACGCATCTCTCAATTTTTCATCTGACCTCAGGGTGAATGGGAGTGAGTGACTGAGTTCTTTAAAAACTGGTTTAATGTTGAAAGTCTATATTTAAAAGCATTGCATTCAACCCTGACATTCAAAAGTCCTAACATTTACTACACATTGCAATTAGTTTTGTATCAGTCTTTGTTACAAGTTTATCCATGTATATATAACTAGTCCTCCATTAAGCGCTGTCCTGCTCTCTGATATTTCAGGTGCTGTACAAGTTGTGACATGGAATGAACACTTCCAGAAACTAACCACAAGTGATCAATATGGCCTCATTATTGTATGGATCCTCTACAAAGGTAACAGGCTAGAAATACTCAATAAAATGTGTACAACAACATCAGGAACATTATATGAAAAATAATATGAGACAATTAAAATGGGAGTAGAGAAAATAGCTGTGAAAATAGCACAATGTTTTAGAAAAGGCTTTAATTTGTCTACATTTTGTAGTTGTAAGTCATACATATGGACATCTTATTCTTTTGTGTACGAAAATCTCAGAAAAAAAATGTGATTTGGGATGCCTAAAAATTGAGTGATATCAGCAGAAAGATACTAGCGAGTTGAAATGTGTAATAGTTAAAGATCTCAAAGATGTCTTTGATAAGAAGCATGACCACATTCAAATTGAGTGATACAATAGTAAATCGTTTTATATTCCTGGTAAATTGATTCTGCAAACTGTGTCAAACCTCCATTTTGGTCAGACTTGAAAATAGGTCTCACTGACATATCTGCACCCCTTTATTGAACCACACCCTGTGCTCCGATGATCACCCTTAATTATATTTTAGGAGGTCCACCAGCGCAGCAAATTTCTACCCTGTGTAACTGTATGGCTGCTGTGCCACACAGCAAAATCCTCCAACATTTTTCTTCTGATGAATCATCAGAACCTCATTGACTTACATATTATATATCAGGTTCTTGGTATGAAGAGATGATCAACAACAGAAATAGAAGTGTGGTCAGGGACATGAAATGGAATGCTGATGGACAGAAGATCTGTATTGTTTATGAAGATGGTAAGCCTTGCCTGCCCAGGGAGATACTTGGATATAAAACATGATGCCTGACCCATCCCCCATCCCCCTGCCATTTTTATATCCGATTACCCCCTGGGCCTGCCTGCTTGTCTAGGTATGGTGACGGTCAGCTAAGACTCAAATTAGTCCCAAGAGTTTGATTGATGGAAACCAGAACACAATTGGAAGTTGAAAGTGAGAGTTTGCAGAATAGCTCAAAACAGCTATAACTTTAAATTTATAAATAAAAGTTGTTGTTGTAATTTAGGTGCAGTGATAGTAGGCTCAGTTGACGGCAACAGAATTTGGGGCAAAGACCTTAAAGGTGTCCAGTGACTAATGTCGAGTGGTCACCTGATGGGAAGAACATCATCTTTGGTATGGCTAATGGAGAGGTGCAGATCTTTGACAACCAAGGGAACTTCTGTGTAAGTACACTTCATTCAGTGCCATAGCTAGCATAGGGGCAGAGGGAGCAGTTGCCCCCCCCCCCCCCCCCCCCCCCCCCCCCCAAGTCAACATTTTTTAGCTACGGCCTTGTCATTAGAAAGACTACTTAGAACCCCTTGTTGGGCATCACCAGCTCTGAAATCACAGTTAGGCTGCGTGCACACTTTAGTCATGTTGCAGAGATAACAAACATGTCCGGAACTCTTTACAACATGATGCGAATTGAAGAAAAGGGAGAACAGAAATCACACCGGATTTGCATCTCGTTAACACTTGAAAGTTAGAATTGCAACTGGCGCAAGAAAAATCTCCGCAACAAAAATCGCAAGGGAAAACCCGGCCTGAAGTAAACATTATATGGCCTTTTCACATGGAACGGTTCAGTTGTGATTTTAGCAGCAATTGGTGACCTCATATCGTGTGGTGTGACCAAGGCATTATATTAACCATTCCTGTCGTCATAATTTTATTGGTTTCTATGTTTTACTCATATTTTATATTGAGGTTTAGATTTTCTTTAATTTTGTTTTACTTCTGATCTTGCAGACTAAGTTGACTTTGTTTTGCTTAACAAATGTGACTGGTGCAGTCAAGATTGCTGGTGTTGAATGGTAAGAATGTCTGAATTTTAAATTGTACAAAATGGAACTTTGAAGCTTACTATACGGGCACATTGATATTGCTCCACTTTCATGCCATGTTTTGGCCCTGTCTTGTACCAGTTGTACTGCAACTTTCGCTCGTACAATTTTCTTCAAACTTGAATGACATAAAATGAAGGTAGAATGATCCCAAATCAGAAGTTTCAGAAAAAAAAACTTGTGAATATTTTTCGCACAGGGGGACTTTGTAAAAATACCACTGTTAGAATATTGGGTCACATTTAAGCAATAGAGAACTTTTCTGTGTCTACATACTCTGATGCAAACACGAGGGAGGTTGGGAGAATTCGAGACAGTTATGCAGCACGAGACCGAAGGTCGAGTGGCTGCATAACTAGTCGAGAATTCTCCCAACCTACCCGAGTGTTTGCATCAGAGTATGTAGACACTGGGAAAAAGTTCTCTATTGCTTTTATAAAATATCTTTCACTTTTTGAAGCGAAAGATTTAAAATGAATTTATTTCAAAATTTTGTGTGAATATATAAATTCTCCTTACCGCGCGACGGCCTGAACGGGCCAATCAGAGGGCTTGTTATATCGCATGTGTTCAAGTTTTTCACTAAGTTGGCTGCAAGTTTTGCAAAGGGGAGGCGAGAGAAAACTGCTTTCTAAGAAACATTTCACGACTTTATGACCTCTTCTACGGTGTTTATGGTAATTGAAGCATAAGCGAATGCCAATGAAGGGATGTACGGGTTAAGAATTGCAAAGCCAAAGGAATTTTCCATACAACAATGGCCTTCGTGTTGACTTGAGCCTTTTGACGAGTTTTGGAAAGGCAGATTCGGCCGGCATCATAAGCTGGATAGCAAAAAAGACGTGTGTCTTGTTTCAATCTTCAAATCAAGCAAAATGTTGAATACCAGACTGGAATGATACTATGGGGGCTTCAATTGTTGCTGATGGCATGAACGAATAACGAATTTTTGAAGCAAATCATGTCAAAGTTTCGTCGACAGTGCCGTCGGTGTTCGCCGATCGCCGGTAAGAATTTCATGTTTTGTTAATACTCCAAATCTTGTTAACTTGCTAGCAAACGATTTCTTACCTACTCGGCTTGTGAAAGATCATCATTGAATAGGAAAGAAAGTGGAAATAAATTGTGAATTGTTCCATAATTGGTCTTCATTTTGGCTAGCCGATTCGCCGAAAGTCTCCAAGTTCAGAATTTTAGTTGGGTCGCTTTATAACTTGATTTGTGTTGTTTTTCTCCTCTTAGTACGAGCTGAATGCTTTTAAAAAGATCCCAGAAATCAAAGAAATCGTTTCATAAAGGGAGGGAAGAGGATGCCAGAGAACAAAAATATCATGTTTAAATCGTACGAAAATGTTGACAATCGTGAAAATTACACGCGTGGGTTTGACTAACAAAGTCGAAGACAAGCCAATTATTTGAACTTGTGGTTAAAGGATGGGACAACGAATGATAGCTAAAAAAGAAAACAGCACTGCTTTCACAATTTCATTGCTTCAAGTGTTTGGATAAATGTTTGTCAAAATGTAAGAATGAAAAAAGAAAGCAGCGCAAACATCGTCCCCGGCGTGACGTCACAACCGTGTTTATATACTCTCATCTAAACACACCTGTCGACCAATGAGAGCGCGCGTACTATCTTAGTTATTTTATAAAAGCAAATGCGGCTCTTTTTTCTAGGTTTAACATTGGCTGTTCTACACAACCAGCCACAATTTAAAAAAGTGATGAAAAAAATTAAAAGAACATTTAATGATGAAAAAAATAATAATGAAGTAATTTATTAATAATCTTCTCCTCTGCTTGTGTGTGTTTTAGGTACAGTGGTAGTGACGGGTATGGTGATAATGACATGCCGTGTCTTGCAATCTGTTTTGACAATGGGAGAATGCAGATCATGAGGCACGAACTGGATGAAAGTAGGTCTAGTTATAACCCCCTCTACAGGCAGCTTGTTTGTTATCCTGTTGTGTTATTTAGGAAGAGAAATGCAGGGGATAGCAGGTGTAAGTTCTGTAGGTAAGCGGCTGAGTTTGTGGGTCCCATATAAAGGCCATAAGACCTGAGCTTTCAAGGGGGGGGGGCTACATTTTGGTAGCAGAAATTGAGCGCAAGATAATTGGCATATTCATGATGTTTTGTTGTTGTTGTTTTTGCTTTAGTATTGAAGTATAAGAAGTATATGAAGTTGCTGGCGGTCAGCAGTGAAGTAGACAGGCCAGGTTCACTGCCTTTATCCGCCTTCTATTGAAACCCCTGAGAAAGGGAACGTGTAGCCAAGAGAAGAATTTGAGCCCCTAGGCTGAATTTTCGGCGGGTCTCATTTGCAGGTCGCAGGTCGCAGGTCGCAGGTCGCAGGTCGCAGGTCGCAGGTCACAGGTCGCAGGTCGCAGGTCGCAGGTCGCAGGTCGCAGGTCGCAGTCCGAGATATAAAAGAGATAACAAGTTTCCGAGATAAGAAGTTTCCGAGATCACGCAGACTCCTGTAGTGGTTCTACCATTTCTTCGAGCCGTATTCATGAAGCCGTATTCACGGACTGATAGAAACTTTATTAAACTGCATTTCACTTTCTTTTTAGCGAATTAACATTTGTCTCTGGGAACGGGAAAATTTACGCGCGAATATCAATATGTTGCTGATGTATGTATTTTATGTGTTATATAAATTCAATTGCGACATGTTTGATCTCTAAGATGCGGACTGTAGTTTTGGCAATGCAGTTTAGAACCAGGAGTGGGTTTATCTTTATCTTAAAGATGCTTAGAACCTGAGCGACGAATAATAATCGTATCTATTTTTGTGAGTGTCTTACGAAGGTACAAAACTTTTACTTCTAATTTTGGCAAACATATGCTATGTAATGCTAATTATCGTGGGATCACTCCATTTCTATTGGCCGTTTCACAGACTGTCAATCACGTGCTGCACAAACGAAACTCTCTGTTCTGTTTTCTTCGATCTTGAACATGATCGAGTTGAAAACTGGAAATCACAATCTTATAGAAGACTTGATACTTATTGGGGGAATTAAGTTATACACAGAGATGCAAACGCTCTCCCGCATTATGCGGGAGATTCACGCATTTTATCTTCATTTCCCGCATTATATTTTAATCGCTTCTGATACCTTTGCTGTATTTCGCAATTGAATTTATATAAACACATAAAATACATACATCAGCAACATATTAATATTCGCGCGTAAATTTCGCGTTCCCAAAGACAAATGTTAATTCGCTCAAAAGAAAGTGAAATGCAGTTTAATAAAAGTTTCTATCAGTCCGTGAATACGGCTTTATCAATACGGCTCAAAGAAAATGGTAGAACCACTACAGGAGTCTGCGTGATCTCGGAAACTTGTAAAAAATATTTTATATCTCGGACTGCGACCTGTGACCTGCGACCTGCGGCCTGCGACCTGTGACCTGCGACCTGTGACCTGCGACCTGCGACCTGCGACCTGCAAATGAGACCCGCCGCTGAATTTTCACCCTAAAAATTACCTGTTCCGAATAAATTTCCACCCTAAAAATATCATCGGTGCTAAAATACTTTCTTTAGCTTACCATTTTAGTTCAAAGAACCCCTAAAAATACCTGATTGCCAATGTTAACCCCTAAAAATATGACAGTCATACCTACCTATGTACCATTCAAATATTGGGAGTATAGGGCTTGGCCTAGAATCTCGAAAATAAATCCTATATAATCTCGCTACTTCTCAATCCATCCGACCATGCTTTTTTAGCTTTAGATATTCTTAAATAGCATCTGATAGGTTGGTCTGATATTAGTTTTGCTGCTGAATCAGAGTGATCGCTCTTGGAGCATGCACGTATCGTGACAGGCTCCTCATTCTCGTATCCAGAGCTTCCCAGGCGGTCTGCTCGAGGGGAGGCTCTGGGGACATCCATTTGAGGGCTGCCGCTGATTGGTGATTTTGGCATTGGAGCATGTGCTGAAAGGTCTTTCTCTCAGCGCCTCTGTATTAAATCTCACGCATGCACCAGTGGCTGTCACCAGAGCCTCCCCCGCGAGGTTGGGAGCCAGGGACCGGGGTCCGACGTATTTTTGGGGTATGAAATTTGTAGTAAAAGTATTTTTTTGAGTTGAAAATTTCACCAGGTATTTTCTTGGGGTTGAAAAATCCGTGGGTATTTTTTTGGGTTGAAACGTTAAGTTGATCATCAGATACTGCACTTACTTAAGCTGAAGCTATTACCAGGAAATGGGACCGGCCATCATGTGTATGCTGGTATCTTTTTAGGCTAAAAACATTGGGTATTTTTTGGGTATGAAATTTTGGGAGCAGGTATTTTTTTGGGCATAAAATTTATGGCCCAGGTATTTTTTCGGGTATGAAATTTGGAGCTCCGTCGGACCCCCCCCCCCCCCCCCGTCATTTTTATATCCAAGTACCCCCCTGGGGCCAGGGAGCTCTGTGTTCGAGATTACAGGCTCCCTATCAGCATGGCAGGAAGGTGAAATGTCTTCCTTAGCAAATATGCAAACCCAAATAATATCACATGCTGGTCCAGTAATGGTTGGGGATATATTTTTCCCAGGTCCTGTGCTGATAGACACATCCATGGCAGTAGTACGCATTCATTGGAATAGCAGTGGCACGGTGCTGGCAGTGGCGGGCACACAGAGGGCCATTACTCAAGATAAAGACATTAATGTGGTGCAATTCTACACGCCCTTTGGAGAGGTAAACTTGTGTTCATGACAGTAATTATACTACGATACAGTGCTTGAAATTAATTTTTTTCTCAAGTCGTCGCTGGCTCCTAAGTATTTAAAAGTAATTGCCAAACCATTATCTTTGGTCGCCAAAAAGATAGGATGGCAAAAAAAACTCTGTTCACTCACAATTTACGGGATAAAGCGATCCTACCGCTGCTATATTATACAGCCGATTGCGTTTGAGCGTTTTACCCAAACAGTTCGCACGTTACGTTTGAACGTTGAAAGTTGCGTTGTGAGACAAAAAGTCGGACGTTTCCAAGGGCAACCGCCATGTGTGTTTTTCACTGACCAATCAGAGAGGACAGAACTCTTTGGTTCGCCATAGAAACGTCTCGTTTCATCCTAGAAACAACAACTTTTAAACGTTCAAACATAACGTGCGAACTGTTAGGGTAAAACGCTCAAACGCAATCGGCTGTAATAAGCCCACAATACTATCTTGGGAAAAGTCGCAAAATTCAAAATGGCGAACGCGAATGATCGGATAGGCAGAATTCATTGCAATGTTATCGATTTTTTTTTTGGGGGGGGAGGGGGGAACAAGTCAGGATTGTCACACTAAATGAGAATTCTTACAAGTCGAGTTCAAGGTTAGAATGTTTCTTCGCCAGCTGGCACCTGACGCATGACTCTTTGTTCCAAACAATACTGCTTTATTTCGGCGTGGGGAAGGTATTTTGTAGCATTGCTAAACACCATCAACAACCAGTAAATTTAAATACATAGATAATATAAACTCCTATCTTTCATGACGGGTCCTTTTCTGGTATAAATAAGAAGTTTAGGGTTTTGGGTCGCTCCGTATAGGGAAAACTGTGACCTTTATATATATTCTGTCATTCCCTGCAGCATCTCCGAACACTGAAAGTTCCTGGAAAGCAGATCACTTCAGCATGCTGGGAAGGCGGCAGCCTTAGGATAGCTCTAGCTGTTGATTCGTACATCTACTTTGCCAATATCCGGCCCAACTACAAGGTACGGAATTCATACTTCCCATCTGCAGCCACTCATAGACATACTGTAGTTATCGCTTGTTAAAGAGACTGTGTCAGCCACTCCTTTGTTATTGTTTTCGTTCGATATCAGAAGACGAATTACGTGTAGAAATATCTAAATAAACATCTAAAAACAAAGTTTCAAATTTAGTTTACCAAATTCAATCGAGAACATTGCTCTATATTCTCTAAATCAGCCGATGGAAATGGATGCCTTCTCCGACTTGGTATGTTGCTATGCTGTCAAAATGGGTAGTAGTATGTTGCTATGCTGCCAAACTGGGTAGTAGTGAAGGCGAGACCTTCGTTAGCAGACTGTCCAGGCTACTCGAACGTAATCTCGAATCCCTAGCGAGGTTGCTTCCTATACGCATCTAGTATAATTACTCCATCGATTATAAGAATTGCCGCGCGTTGATTGGTTGAGAGGTTCGTTTTCTCCTGCTATAATCGCCTACAGGTGATTATAACATTGAAAAGATTGGGAGTGTGCGCGCGAGTTTTGTTATGGTCGTGAAGAAATCCCCCAAAACAAGATTTTTCTGTCTAATAACCACTTGGGAAACTAAACTAAAACAATAAGTCGCCTCAGGAAACCATCGGCTTATCGAATATCCGCCGACTATTCGCCGATAATCACGTCGCATGTTAAGTAGTATACGCACCTGACGAGAGGAGGGGAACCCTTTTCTAAAGTGAATATACCCCGACCTGCTCCCAGTCTGACCTGGATAGCTCAGCTGGTAGAGCATCGGATGTACAATTCCGGAGGTCGTGGGTTCGAATCCCTCTCGGGGTCAGAGATTTTTTTCTCTTTCTCCGCTTACTAGGGCTAACGCTCATAAGCACACATGGGACCATTTCATTAGCACGTTAGCTTTCACACAAGGTTAATTCCTTATCTCCACTCTGTTGAACTTAGTGCTACGCGGCCACAGGCTTGCCTAAACATCTACACCTTTTCTAAAGTGTTGTTTTGTAATGTGTTTCAGTGGGGCTACTTCTCTAACACTGTAGTGTACGCCTTCAACAAACCCGACCGGCTGGAACACTGTGTGGTATTCTGGGATACCAAGAATGGAGAGGTAACACACACGAGACCCTCCTACCCGGTCCTATCCGCCTACACCACAGCCCACTTTCACACCCAAAACCCACATTATTATCCGAGTCCTTACATGTGTTTCTTTCGATACTATTGAGTTTTGGCGTTACTAGGATGTTACTTATATTTTGTTACTTGGTACAGGTGTAGGTGCGCAAAGGTAGGTGCGCAAAGGTACCCAGTCGTTACTTGTGTTTCTTTCTAGTGCGTTTTTGCGTTACTGTACTGTTGCCGATATTGCGTTACTTGGTAGGCGCGCAAAGGTGCCCAGTCGTTACTTGTGTTTCTTTCTAGTGCGTTTTGCGTTACTGGAATGTTACCGATATTGCGTTACTTGGTAGGTGCGCAAAGGTACCCAGTCGTTACTTGTGTTTCTTTCTAGTGCGTTTTGCGTTACTGGAATTTTACCGATATTGCGATACTTGGCAGGAGCGCAAAGCATTATGGAAAGGTCGAAAGTTATCGTGATGCATAGCGCGCCTTGAAGAGAGCAACAAAAGGGCGGCCCGGTACGAGTCTGAGAAGGGACGAAGCGACGTATCCTTGTCTGTTATAGAGCAGATTTCGTATGACTGTGAAAAATACCGCGAAAGAGTTGTACCGCGCCGCTACCGTGACCATACCGCGACTACGCGATTTCGTTCGGTATCTACAGCAGGAGCAGGGAACAGCAGCCTGCCAGGTTCGGTACCGCCACCGCGACAGTACCGCGCCTAGCCTGCTAGCCGGCTCTCCAGTGAGTTTTTTCGGATTTGATTTTTTGGCGCGCGGGATTACGGTGTCGCGGGGGAAAAGACACAGGAATCCCGCGCGCCCAAAAAATCAAATATCCGAAAAAACCCACTGGAGAGCCGGCTAGCAGGCTACACCGCGCCGTGTCACAGTCATACGAAATCTGCTCTAAAAACAACGCTTCCCCTTGCTTTAGGACCCAGTGAAAAAAGGCCAGTGAAATTACGCTCTAATGGCATGCTCTCTTCTAAAATTACTGTTAATATAGAGCAGATTTTGTATGACTGTGAAAAGTGCCGCGAAAACGTTTTGCCGCGCCAGGGTCCTCGGGCTATGACCGGACCGTCTCGTGAGCACTGGAGGGTAATTCGAATGTGAGCTTTTTGTAGCATATCTCTTCCCTGAATATTTTTAGTAAGTGTTTTGTTTGTTTTTGTTGTAACAGAAGTTTGTAAAGTACGTTCGTAACCTGCTGTCAATCACCGCGTGTGGAGAACACTGTGTGTTAGCCACCAAGGCGGACGATGTCACCGGTCAGGTAAGACGACGAACATGAAACACGAAATGGATGTGCTGTAGTGTTTTTATTGCTGTTCTCAGTAACACCGGCACTTCTGCGAAAAAACGTTCTTGCCGAGTCAGAGACTGGGTATCAGATATTCTAGAACCAAGAGCTCCTCAGCTATACCTCGCGGGGAGGCTCTGGTGACAGCTGCTGACGCATGCGCGAGATTTAATACAGAGCCGCTGAGAGAAAGACCTTTCAACGCATGCTTCAACGCTCAAAATCAACCAATCAGCGAAGGCCCTCAAATTGCTGCCGCCAGAGCTTTCGGTGCGAGAATGGGAATAAAGTACATTCTCTTAACCAGAGGCTCTGGTGACAACCACTGATGCATGTTTAAAAGAAAATGGTGGTTTTATGCCTCATAGTTACTTTTGGAGCGTTCAAGTCGGAGGCATAGGTTGAAACGAGTGCCAGTGTTATTTTGACAGATACGTTTTTATAAAGCGAGATTAAGGTACTTTTATGTACGCGTGCGCGCCATTTCAGCCAATGCAGTGAAGGCCCTCGAATGGATGTCACCAGAGCTTCCCCTGCAAGGTGACGAGCCGGGGAGCTCTGGGTACGAGAATGCCAGAGCCTCCCCCGCGGGGTCAGAGGAGCGACTAGAGACTCGACTGGGACTAGAATGGCACTCTTCACTAAATATCATTGGGCAATTCCAAAATCAAGGTACCCTCCCCACGGGCGGCACTAGTTTTTAACCCCCCCCCCCCCCCATGCATCCAGAATTTCCAAAATGGTTTACCCCCATCCAGCTTTGAACCCCCCCCCTTGCAATCAGAATTCCGATCTCTTAACTCCCCCCCCCCCTATCCCATCGAAATTTCCAAATGTGGAAACAGCGTGGGGGGGGGGGGTACCTTTATTTTCTGGAATTGCCCATTTGTTTGCCAGGAAAACACAGTCTCTGGAACCTTGACACATAGGGTATGCGCTGCCCTATGAACGATGGCAAAAAAGCATTTTTATACATACTTTGTAATGATATGGTAATAAGTAAGTACTAGCTGATGCCCGTGAAAAATTCACGGAGTGTAAGGGGGAAATTTATTTTACTTAAAGTGTTCTCTGTTTAAAAAAAACGGGGAAAAACCACAATGGCCATATGGATGTGGGGAGGGGTTCATGATTTCCCCCCTTGCATAAACTGCTGGATTTACATTACTAAGAACCTCCCATCACCATGAGTACCCCGTCCCACCATTCCGAAATAAATGAAGTGAGCTCAAAAGGATTTTTTTGCACTGGTCTCCCTGATTTTGGTGCGACAAAATAACGCGCGTGTCCGTCACTCAAATCGGTCAAAGAACCCGTGAAAATCGAAACCTAATTTGACTTCGGAATTGTTTGTATGTTTATCATATCTCAGCGAGGGAGAGAAGAAACAGGTCAAATAAAAATGTTCTAAGGACTAAGAAATTTTTTTAGTTTATATTATTTATATTTTTTTGGCTTTGTCCCTCAAAGTGAATCTTTTCCAACAAAACATGCCCACTGGAGGGATTTGCTCCTTCTCTTCGGGATTGTGTCCTTCGTTTTGCGAAGAGAATACTTAGAGAATATTATTCATGACTTTCACGGACTTTGTTTTCTAAATGTGTTATTTCGACTTAGCATGACTTAGCGCGTGCTCCGATCCGAGGGAAGCAATATAGTGTGTACGTTTGTTGAAACTTGAATGAAAATTTTTCTCAGCTCAAATCTTTCAAGTTAGAATTATCCCTGCACATTCCTGTATGTAATCTGTAAGAGAACCATTTAGGTTTGAATGTCAATGGTGCTTTCGGCTGCGCGAACCGAGTTCTTTTTCAGATTCTGTGGGAGAATTCAACATGGCGGCGATGGCGGCCTTGTCCCTCGCTTAAGAAATCGCTTGAATTAGAACTTAGCCCGAGGTGAATCTTGTCCAACAAAAACACGCCCATGGTCCAGATTTCCACCTTCCCTTCGGGTTTGCGAACTTCTCTTTGCGGCACAGCTTCAGGGCTGAGCGGAGCGGGTGTCGACACGATTTTCCTTACGGTATTAATATATAGATTGTATTTGTATCCTTTCAGTACGTCCTAGTGCTGTGTAATGCCATTGGTACACCTCTGGATTCAAAGTACATCGAGCTTGGTAAGTGATTTCTCAGATTCCCTAGTCACACTGATTCGTAAAAACTCATGCAAGCGTTCTATACAGTTGCGCTTGTCGTGAAGTCACTCTATGATTCAGTAGATCAATCTGGTTATTTTCCTTCCACCGGAAGAATATCTTTGTCTCCCGACCAAATGCAAGCGCGCGTCTAGGCCCTGTTTATATGGAGGAACTATTGGCTTGGGTAGCCGGGTGACCCGCTTTGGTGAGCTACCCTGGGCGAGACAGATTGTGATTCCTTTTTCTACAAAGCACAACGGGCTGTTTACGCGAGAAAACTAACAACGTTGGCTCGCTACTAGGCGGGTCACCCGCCTGCCTGCACCAACAGCTTCAAAGGCCGAGTGACCTGCTTAGCCGAGTACATATTTTGTTTCATATGAACACTTTGTCTTAGCTGCCCGGTCCAATTTTCACTTATGGATGTTTGGGAACGGTAGTTCCAATCGTTTACGATAACGTGCAGCACTTTCCCTGGGTTTGGAGGACAATGTTTCGTCTCACGAACGAATAACCGGCTCCCTTGGGCCAAGTTCTCTCCATATCCAGGGCATACTGTGAGTCTAGCGCGAGTGGCACTGAAAATTCTGTGAAAGTTAAGGGGGCTCGGCAGGATACGTCGTGTATATATTTTTTCAACTCCAGAGCCTGTGTTCGTTGCTATGACGAAGAGTTACGTGGTCGCCTCATCCAAGGAAGCGTTCTACACATGGCAGTACCGCAGTCCAAAAAAACTGACGGCGCTGGAGTTACAGGTCCCAGCACGGCGTAAGGATGTGAGGGAAAGGTGAGTGGCAAGTAACACGGAATTTCTGCAGAACCCATCCATGGGAAAAGCTGAATTTCCCATGGTAGAAGAATGGAAAGTGTTCGGATTTCCCATGGCTATCCTTGTGAATTCCGAACACTTCCCATGTGTGTGCCTTGGGAAATTCAGCTTTTCCAACGGATGGGTTTCTGCAGAAATTCCCTGTGGAAACAGTCTATGGGAACCTCATCTAGATAAAAATTAAGCACAAAAAACGCGAGCTCTGAATGGTGGGTAGGTCGTGTGTGATTAGAGTACATACGTGCGATTGACGTGACCGAGTTTGAAATGCGCACACTGTTTTGGCTTTATTTTGTAAACATCATTGATGTTGTTGTATAACACAAATAGATAACACAGTAGACGTCACAGCGTGTCACGACAACAGTCACGCAACGTTGTTTTGTCACGCCTCGCTGTCACCTGTGTATCTATTGGTGAGCTGATTTCATATGATTGTGAAACGCACGGAATAATGATATTTATTATTCAGCACATCGATGCACTGCCCAAATATGGTCATTGGAACGCCAATAGCTGTGTACATGACAGCTATCCTGCGATATCTTGCATAATTGTTTTTAAAAATTTCTTCCGTGATTCGTGAAAAGCGTTTTCATAACTCCGTGATCCGTGAAATAACGAAAAATCGGTCCGTGATTCGTGATCGCTACCCCCCCCCCCCCCCCCCCCCCTTCACCCCCCTGTTTAGATGCGCAGTTGCGTGACAGCCTCTCTTTAAGTGTTCGTCCAAGTCTGACTGTTTGAATACGAATATTGCCAATTATTATTCAGCACTGCGATGCACTGCCCAAATATGGTCATTGGAACGCCAATAGCTGTCTTCTGTACATGACATCTATCCTGCGATATCCGTCTCTGAGGAAAATATGATATTTTGAGCTCGTAAATAATACACAAAAGTCATGTTTTTCGGGGGGGTTTTGTGCTATCGATGTGCTGAATAATAAAACCATTATCCTGCTCGATTATGCAGAATATCGTCTGATTTTAGCCAACTCGTCGGCTAAGTATCAGACGATATTCTGCGCATTCTCGCAGGATAATGGTTAAATATTCTATTTGTAACATTTGAACGATTCTAACTATAACCAGTAACATCAGTACCGTGCTAATTGTTGAGTAATGGTAACAAAATAAATGACGCGAGACAAATCAATACTATAAAGAAAAGGTTACAAAACTTTGAAATAAACACTTGAATTGAATGGCCAAACCGGTTTTCGGTGAAAATGTTGGCACGCCCATGTTGGAGATTGTGCTGCTGCATATTTCTCTGTTGTTAGGATGCTTCAGATGAGATAAGTGTTGTTTGATGGGCCATTATACTAAAATTTTTCTTAATTGTTTTAAAAGTAGTCCAATAAATCATGTATTATTATTTTCAGTGAGGAGTATGCAGTCTTTAAATATTAATGTTATAGCTTAAAGTCGTTGTTCGCGCTCCTCATTTTCAAAACGTTTTGTGATTTTTTTTCTGTTCCACTAGTCAAACCATCCCTTGCCTTGTTTCGCCTAGTGCAGTAAGCTCAGATAAATTATGCCGGCATAATTTTGAGCATAATACTATAGTTGGAGCATGGAGCATAATGCCGGCATAATGCTCATGTTTTTCTGAAAAAAATATTGAAATAGCACTGACGACTTCTGCTGTGATCGCGCGTGCTTCTGATTTATCCTTTTCTGTTCTCTGTTTTCAAATAAAACCAACATTTCATGCAACATTAGTGAGTGCAGTCTGTTTTGATCATTCCGAGAAAGGATTTTATGTTTCAAAGGCTTGGCTGCTACTGGTACCTGGTTGCCAAGGTTTTTTTTTTCATAAAAGGGCAGGGGAAAGTGCGTGGAAAAAAAAAATATACGTGAGTATAATGTTTTTTTCAAGCATAATTTTGGGCATAATGCTATGTTTTTGGGAGCAATGCTCAAAAGCATAATACTCGAATTTTCGAGCATAATTTATCTGACCCTATAGTGCAGTCGACGACGGAAACCTATTCGACTGCACGAGGCGAAACAAAGCAAGGACCTGATTGGCTTAGTAGTTTGACTGTCGCGACGGAAACCCAGTCGACTGCACGCGGCGAAACAAGGCAAGGACCTGATTGGCTTAGTAGTTTGACTGTCGCGACGAAAACCCAGTCGACTGCACGCGGCGAAACAAGACAAGGACCTGATTGGCTTAGTAGTTTGACTGTCGCGACGGAAACCCAGTCGACTGCACGCGGCGAAACAAGGCAAGGACCTGATTGGCTTAGTAGTTTGACTGTCGCGACGAAAACCCAGTCGACTGCACGCGGCGAAACAAGGCAAGGACCTGATTGGCTTAGTAGTTTGACTGTCGCGACGGTAACCCAGTCGACTGCACGCGGCGAAGCAAGGCAAGGACCTGATTGGCTTAGTAGTTTGACTGTCGCGACGAAAACCCAGTCGACTGCACGCGGCGAAACAAGACAAGGACCTGATTGGCTTAGTAGTTTGACTGTCGCGACGGAAACCCAGTCGACTGCACGCGGCGAAACAAGGCAAGGACCTGATTGGCTTAGTAGTTTGACTGTCGCGACGAAAACCCAGTCGACTGCACGCGGCGAAACAAGGCAAGGACCTGATTGGCTTAGTAGTTTGACTGTCGCGACGGTAACCCAGTCGACTGCACGCGGCGAAGTAAGGCAAGGACCTGATTGGCTTAGTAGTTTGACTGGCAGAACAGAAAAGGCAAAATGAACAGCAGTGCGAGCAGCGGTTTGGGTTGTTAAGCAAACATTTTTCAAACACTTTTTTGTCGATGTAATAATTATTAACTGTTTATTTTCCATCACTAAAGCGGCGAGGGCGCCACGGTTCACACTCCTGCCTACACTAATCTTAGGTAAGAAACTAAACAGCAACAACAACTAAAATAAATAAATAAATAAATAAACGGCCTCTAAAGCATCTCTACAGTAAAGTGTATTTAGTGTTGTTCCTTGTACTGTTTCCTCTTCGCAGATAAGTGTGTATACTAATTTAATTACTCGCGATAAAAAACAACGTCAGCGAGCAAGCTAGTGTCACAAGGGTTCTGTATTTTTATACCTATCAGGATGTTTCATATTGACGACGTCCCATCTGGAGCAGGCGAGGGAATCAAGGACATCAGAAAAGCCTTAGCGGTAAATAAATATCTAAATGCCAATGAATTGTTTCGGGCCGACTTCCCACAGACGTGCGGCTCACAAGCGGGTCTCGAACGGTGCCAAGCGGCCCGATAAGCGCAGGCACTGAGGGTGATCACTGCCGGGGGTTTATTACGTCCTTAGTGCTTTAAAAGGGCACTGTCACCATTTTACTCGATTTTAGGGTAAATTTAGGTACCTCAAATGCAGTCAGAGTCACAAGAATTGAGCAAAATAATCGTCTAGGTTTGTTAAATAACCTTTCAGTTACAAGATGAGTAAAAATTTGGGGTACTTTCGTGCGTTATCGAGCAGATGGAATTGGATTGTGAAATGACATTTTTAATTTCGTATCAGGCTGAACAGTTTTCAAACTTGGAAATTTGATAGCAAAAGCTGTTAAATCTTACGTAAGAATGCCTATATAGTTGAAATTTCAGTTCCTTTCTCTTTCTAGGGCATAATAACAGTAAACATAGGATTCTGAGTTGGTTTATGTAGATCACTGGTCATATTTTATAATATTTTGTTGAAACAACCCGGGGACTCGGTGACAGTGCCCCTTTAACGTCCCCTCTGAAACTCGGTAGGATAGTGAAGACGAGACGGGACCTCGGTTTATTGTCTCATCCGAAAGACGTGAAAAAAGTAGCACAAATTTTAACTCACAATTTGAACCAGTGCATTCATGATTAATATTTCTAGTTCTGTTGACCTTCTATGTCATTAACTTTCATTTTCCTACCAGCCCACACAAGACCCCATCTGCTGTATCTGCGCTTCAGAGAAGATGCTGGTTGTGGTGAGTGAGACGTGAAGTATACAGTTTGCTGCATGTTGACATTTAACCTGTATAAACGATGCCACCATTGTGACAATGTACCAATGCCTAGTCTTCTTGCGTTTTTTCTTCAATTCTAAAGGCTCGTCCACACGGTGCGATCTTAGCTGCGATTTGAGGTGCGATTTCTGCGGCGACCGTCGATGTCACCGGCCGGCGATTTGGCTCTGCGATATTTGTCAGTTTGTTGGCGATCTGAAGAAATCGCACCCGCATCGCAGTGAACGACGTCGCGGCGTCTCCATAAGATCGCCGACCGTTCACACCGCGCGACGTGACATCGCCATGGGATCGCCACAAAAATCGCTCCTCAAATCGCCGTGTGAACGGGCCTTAAGTGTCCTGAACGCGTTATTCTTTTTAGATTGAAGCTTAGTACCACTTTGCTGCTAGATTAGATACATCTAATTAGTCAATGCGTTTAAATGCTGATTCAAGTCACCATGACTTTGGGACGGTGTCCTTTTTAGGCCCATTGTTTATTCCAATATTCTGTACAAAATCTCCCATAATAAAGTAAACTAGTCAGTTTGCGCTTAATAATGGAAAAAATCTGGATTTCCACTGTACTCCTGGAAAGGCCTTAAGAATTCGAGCGCAAAACCCTTGAAATCAACCCTCGCAATGCAGGGCTGGAATTAACTTGTTTTCTTGGTCGCCAGCTGGCGACCAATTGCAAAAACCTGGTCGCCTGAACATAACTTTTGGTCGCCAGGTATCATCAAGCTTGAAAAGAGTAACAAAATATTTGGTCGCCAGCTGGTGCCTAAGTTGACATTTTTGGTCGCCTAACCCTGATTTGTGGTCGCACAGGCGACCAGCTGGTCGCAATTTCAAGCCCTGCAATAGCAAAAGTTGTCCATGAAAACGCCTGGAAAAAGTAAAAAGAGGCCATATAAAACCGTTTTTGAAGCTATTTGTAAAACAAATATGCTTCCTTAGTTGGCGCTACTGTGAATGTGTTTCTATCTGCCTAGCTGCCTATCTGCCTATCTGCGGTGTTTGTCATGGCGAACAATGGACTTTCTTTTTGGCGGACGGTACTTCATATTACTCGATTTCGCAACCCATTTACAATGCAACTTGTATTGGGACCTCTCCATGTTGACAGTGCACAAGCGGGGTCTTGTTTCTGCAACAGGGGGAGGGAGGGACAATTTTGTCCAACTCAGCTATGGTTTAGACGTATCCAGAGACGCCATCTTGAATTTACAAAATGTGAAGCAAAATAGCCTATATCTTAGCTTTAAACTCACTTTACAAAGCAGGATTTCTGACAGATAGACGAAGTAGAGTTGTGTGAAGATTCTGACATGGATATCCAAGTTCGTTCGTTCCGAGAAGCACTTAAAAATGGTGGGTTTTATGCTTAGCCTTAGCTTTACTCGATAAATAAACCGGTAGGTCCAAATGCAGACCAGAAAATGCAGACCGGAAAATGCAGACCAGAAAATGCAAATAGAGTCTCTGGCCCGATAAAGCCCGATAGATTTTTACATCCCTTATAGATTTTCATATCCCGATATATGTTTTGAAGTAGGCGGCTGCTCAAAAAGATTAGCAGGCTGCAAAGAAAAACTGATGGCCGACATGATGCAAATTTCGTAGCTTCAAAGCAACAAGTTTAGTTTCCTCGCCAAGCCAATTCTGACTCAGACTCAAGGATTCCAGTTTTAGTTTATTTTAGCAAACAATGAGGTGAGCTTTCAGGCTGCACTTAACAAAATTCTGTGGTATAAAAAATAAAAATAAATTTTATACTTGGAAGTTTATAGTTTGGCTGAGAAGTGGACCAGGGGCAGATACAGGGGGGATTGGGGGGATTTCCACCACCCCCCATCCCCCCTTTTCTCATCTTTCTGGTATATTCTTTGTATTAGCAACCCCCCTTGTTTTGAAATGTCTGGTACATTTTTTGTATTATCAACCCCCATTTTTCATTTCTTGATCCGCCACTGGTGGATTATTTGTTCCTGGGATTTGTTTGTTGTCCGAGCTGGTCTCAGAGCTTGGTTTTCAATGTAGCCTCCATGAAACTCTTTCAAATAAAACTCCAAAATGAAGACAAAGACCTGACATTTAGGCGACATGTATCATGCTACCAAAACAGAGAATACTTGGTAAAGTCAACTAGTAACTTTATTTTTACTTACACCCATAAGATCACACTATGGTTTATTTGCCATCTAAGGGCCTTTACATGGGAAGGGATATGCCTCATGGGGAGGATAACGAAACAAAATAAGTTATCCCTCATAGGAGTGACATCGCTCCCCATGTAAACTCCCCCTAATGAAAACTGGATCTTGTCACCTTTGAGGCAGGGCTCGAAATTGTAGCCGATATGAATGTAAATATGCTTAGATTTTTTTTGTTTTAGCCCTAACGCACCTAAATTTGGGGGACATTGTCTAAAATTGTCAAACTATGCAGAAAATTGATTTCAAGTCCTGCCATATTACAAACTCACAGGGGGGGGGGGGGGGGGGGGGGGGGGGGGGGGGGGGGGGGGGGGGGAATGAAGACCTGAAAACAAAGACCCATTAGACCTGCTGGGAGCCAGGAAGTGCAGAACCCCTGGAAAATGACAGATAGTTTGGCTCACAGGCACCAGGGGGTCTGCAGTTTTCCTGTGTCTCAGGTAATGGGTCTTAGTTTTTCCATGACCACTCAACGGGTATTTCTTCAACAGCATTTTGACCCTTGAAGACCATCAGAGTCCAAGCTAATAAAATGTTAATTTGTAAGAAACAATATTGTTCAAGAAAATGTGAGCCACTGCTTTGAAACAGTATACCTATAGCTTGTAGTGTTTAAAAGAATTACCAAAACTTGCTAAAATTGTGATTTCTCTAAAACGTAACTGGCAAAAATGTATCCTAAGTTAACCGAAGTCTCCTTTGCTCTGGTCCAAAAGTATCCTCAACGAGAGCCAGATGTCATATAACACTTGTTTGACGCGTACTACCCGGATCTGGTAATGTATTTAACATTCCAGGGGTTATTGAACATTTTCACATCCCAAAGACCAACCAGAATCACTAACCAGATCTGGTTAGTGTCATGCAACCTGTATGGACTTATCTGGGGCTATGTTGCTCACACCTCTCTTTTGCAGATGAAACTTTTGGACGAACAAGACCCTTGCAAATAGCTTCCCGTACGCATTGCGTACCTATGTTTTTTTAAGTCGGAGCTTACGAGCTATTTTCCATTTTTCGAACCATTTTCCTCAGTATCTTTCGTCTCGTATTTTTCTCTCTATAGGGTCGTGAATCAGGAACATTCCACCGCTACTCTCTACCTAAGCTAGCATTGAGATGAAGCACGTCCTGAACTGCCGGCCACACCAACTGTCGCTCAATTGCTCTTCCACGTAAGTAGTCACTCACGCACAGCCAATGTTAAAGGCTGGTTTTTATACAGCTATTTCAAAAACGTTGTCGGAAGCCGAAGTTGTCTTGGTAGGAGGTCTTCAATCGGCTCACTGCTTGAGTACGACGCTAATGAACTACTCGAGACTTTACTAGTTTGATACAAAGCTCTCTTTCGTAGAATTTAGCACTCTGACCAGCGAGGTATCGTCAAAATAGGATATTTAGTTTCTACCTGTACTGCGTTTCGGTCTGGGCGCGTAGCGTAGGCTTGAGCGCTCACAAGACCGACAAGCTTTATTGAAATAGCTGTGTCCATGTGGTTCTCGCCCACTACGATGTTAGGAGTGTTGGGTGACATTCCTAACCTGGGAACCAGAAACTGAAACTCTGCACAAACTCTGTTTGTGTTGTTTATGAGAAACTCATAGCTCGGGCAACTCAGAGCTGGCTTCAGCTTCGCTTTGCTCCTCGTGGCAAAGTCAAAATTCCTGGGCACGTTTGTGGAAGTCGGCGTTCAGTCGTTTTGTTTTCTCCCGCAACGAGTATTGGAGTGTAGGAAGAAAAAACGGTTGAAATTCAGGCTACCTCTCTTTGCATTGAAATGTAAAACTCATATAGAAGTATGTATTTATTTCTGTCATCTCCTTCCTTTACAGGCGTCTCGCAATCATTGACATTTCTGGCGTCTTGACGTTTTTGACCTGGTAAGTTTGTTGTGGCCTGTTTGTTGTGTTGTTGTGGCCTTTGGAGTTCCATGTTATATCTCCTGTTATTTGTCAGCTGTTTAATTTCCTCTGAACTGTATCGACTGAGCTCTCGATCTCTGCCTGGCACATCAACAATGGATGACATCAGTGTAAACAGAGCTATATAACTAATAAATAACAGTACTCCATGCTATCCAGTTAAGGAAAAAGATATTGAATTCGAAAACCCCTTGTCCCTCGCCAGTGCCTTGTCAAATTTTGGAGTTCCTTTAAATTTTAACTACATTTTATAGGTTGTCGCATATGGTAGGCAAAAACATATTTCACGCGAATAATTATACTAAATCGGGATGTTTTTATTTGCATTCAATAGGATGTTCGTAAGACAGACCCAGCCAGAAATGAGACGGTTATAGGGGAACACCTCAAGTTTGAACGAAAAGACGTGTGGGACATGAAATGGGCCGATGTAAGTTGTGTTGATGTTGTTGTTGTTGTTGTTGTTGTTGTTGTTGTTATTGTTGTTGTTGTTGTTGCTGTTGCTGTTGTTGCTGTTGTTGTTGTTGTTACTGTTGTTGTTGTTGCTGTTGCTGTTGCTGTTGCTGTTGCTGTTGCTGTTGTTGTTGCTGCTGTTGTTGTTGTTGTTGTTGTTGTTGTTGTTGCTGTTGCTGTTGCTGTTGCTGTTGCTGTTGCTGTCGCTGTCGCTGTTGCTGTTGCTGTTGCTGCTGCTGTTGTTGCTGTTGTTGTTGCTGTTGTTGTTTCTGTTAATGTTGCTGTTGCTGTTGCTGCTGCTGTTGTTGTTGCTGTTGTTGTTGTTGTTTTTGTTGTGTGGTTGTTGTCGCTGCTGTTGTTGTTTCATAAAAGCCCGTTCACACGCTGCGATTTGAGGTGAATGTGATGTTTCTTCGGCGGTTCATGTCGCGCGGTGTTTGCAGTCGATTTGGCTCTGCGATATTTGTCATTTTATTGTTGATCTGAAGAAATCGCACCCGCATCACAGTGAAACATGTCAAAACGCCTGCGACGTTTTATAAATCTTGTGATTTATCAATACACTGTCCGCTCTATTGTGTCTTTTCTAAAATACAGGACAACTCGGAGCTGTTTGCAATGATGGAGAAAACCCGGATGTACATCTTCCGAAACTTGGATCCCGAGGTATGATGGAAGTGATATTAGCCATTTGCATGCAGTTGTAAAGTTTATCTTTTCTTTTCCACCTCCCCTCAATCGTTTTTTTTTTTTTGCTCGCTCCAAGACCACCCGTCAAATAGTGTGGAGTCGCTTACTCTTTGTGAGCTCTTCCTATTTTCGAATACTAGAGATGACCGTCGTATTTTTACCGAGCTGTCAGAACGACCTTCCCGTTTAATCGCCGGAATGCGAGACAAAAAAAGTTCAAACACAAAACTTTGATAAATGCAGCTTGAAGCTCATCTCATGTCAGAATTGGCTTGGCGAGGAAACTACTTGTTCCGTCGAGGCTACGAAATTCGCATGTTGGCCGTCAGGCTTTCTTTTGCTGCCGGCCACTTTTTTGAGCAGCCGCCTACTTCAAAACAGCTCTGTTTTTTAGGGGTTAAAATCTAAGCAAATTACGTATCTTAAATATCATTCTACTTGTTATCGTGTTATTTCGGATTTATTAGTAGAGAAAATTTGTTGTCGCTACAAGTCAAGTAGGTTGATTTTAAGATTGTTTTTCTGGATTCATGACGGTCATTTTTAAGTGCCACTCAAGGCAGAAATCAACCACATTTCATCAAAAAAATCAATTATCCAAGGGAACAGTAGCGAAAGAAAATGTGTTTTGCGTGCGTCGTGAAGATTTTATTAATTTTTTTATTATATAAACACCAATGAAATACCAGGTGAAACTTTCTGGGTGAGGTACCTAACGTTTTCGGACAAAATACGATGGGCCATTTTATTATAAATTTGCTAATAAATTAAAATCGCCAAGAATGACTGGCCTTGTAAATGATTCCTTGTATGACATACGATGTTTTTTTGTAATTTTCAAATAAGAGAGCAATATAGCTTACTTGTAGACATTTATACCATTTTTAAAATCTGGTAATCCATATGCCACATGCGAATATAATAAATTTACAATATTACTTGCTGCTTGCCGTCATTTCTTCTTGTTGTTTTTGGATTTGCAACTCAAAACGAAACGAGTCAAAACGAAACGATAAAGTTAAATCTTTTTTTCGCTTTGTATAAAGTTGTGCAGTGTTTTACTTGCACAGTTATCTTGCTCGGGCGCCCGGAAAAAAAACTCGAAAAGCTGCCTCGGGAGTTTCGAGAAACGGGCTCTAACCCCTGAGGCAGTGCTTTATATTCGTCAATGCATCACAATTCGGGCAGAACGAACGACAAGTACAAACGACATGAAGGACCGTTCTCATTATTAGAGACCTTACGCTGCGACGACGGCAACGAGGACGACAACGGCAGAGAACAATACACTTACAGAGCACAAAGCGCGCACGTGCAAATGTATGAAATAAATGCATTTCAACCGTTTTTGTCAGAACTAGGACGTGAAACTGCTTTGTTTTACGTTCTGACTAAAACGTGAGTGCGGCTACCGAGGTTGTCAAAGTTTTGTTTGACATGATTGCACCTGGGTGTCAATTTACTGTTATCAAAGTTGGAATGCAATGGTGAATTCCAAACTATTGTTGCATAGAAAGAGCAGACAAAGTTCTGTGAAATGTCGTCGTCCTCGTTGCCGTCCTCACTGCGTAAGGTCTCTACTATTTTTTTTTTTTGGGGGGGGGGAGTCTCTTAACTTTCAGGTGTGAAACATAGGGGATATTTTAATATCACATTTCATCTGTCATTAATAGTTATGTCAATAGTTAGTCAATCAGCAGATCAGAACGGATCGAGTTACGTAATCACGTTGCAATTATGCTAATCAGCACAGTATGCTTCGCCTCCAAAACACGCAATCCTATAAATATGAAGGTCATTTGTGCCGGCCTGCCAAAGACAGGGACAAAAACCTTGGCCCGGGCACTAGAAATCCTCGGATATAAGAACTTGGACTCGATACAGCAACTACAGGACTTTGTTGACGAGTGGCAGGAGTTAATTTATCATGGCAAGACGCCTGACTTTGAGCTGATGTTCAAAGATTTCGACTCCGTGACCGATGTCCCCGCAAGCTTTTTCTTCCAAGAGATACTCGAGGTTTTCCCGGACGCTAAAGTCGTTTTGCTCACTCGTGAAGAGGAACCATGGGCCGCGAGTCTAAGTGCGATGTTAATGTACATCGAGGACATGGAGAGAAGTTGCGTGAATTATGTTTTGCATTACTTATCTCCCACCTACAGGGACTACGTGTCTAATGCTAAAGGCGCAGTGAATGCGTTACTAGGAAGTAATCACTCGGGGGCATCTCAAATCCACCATCACCATCGCTTTATGCACATCAACCGTGTAAGGAAGACCGTTCCTGAGCATCAACTACTAGAGTACAGCGTGACTGATGGTTGGGGTCCATTGTGTGGGTTTCTTGGTTGCGAGATTCCTAGTGAAGCTTTTCCGCACGAGAATAAGTCAGGTTCGTTTGTCAAGTCAGACCAAGTAAAGATTTCAGGGAGGAACAAGACACAGATGAGAATGATTAAAGAGATTCTTCTTCGACTTATTGGGCTGGTTTCGATTGGAGTGGCTCTTGTAGCATACATGTGGACAAGATGGGGATGAGGTACCCTGGTCCCAGGGTGAAGTTTCCGTGTTTTCGAACCAAGTTTGAAGTCGTATTTAGGTTATTTCACTGTAGTGTGTTTTGCCTCACTGATTCTAGTCTCTGTTTCTTGCTGAAACATCACCCTGGGGACACTCACTAGGATTCTCAGTTCTATCAATCAAAAACGTCAGTCCCAAAGGCGGAGCTTCGGGCCTCCTATCATTGGATGGTGAATTTAGCACATTCTCATTGGCAGCAGGATTAGTTCCGGAACGAGATCGTGCCAATCGTCTCCACTTGAATAATACGATTTCGTTCCGGAAATAATCCTGCTGCCAATGTGTAGAATGTGTAGAAACTGGTTTTGGACATTAACTGCTCGAAAATGTGTCCCGGCCGCGATGTTCATTCTGCCACATTTCTGTGATTATGAGACTGTTTTTGTTCAATGAGGCAATATATAGACTGTAGCGCTCTTCAGAGTCGGCTCTTCAGATTCGTAACCTATACTTCTATGTTCTCAGTAATAATCTGATCATATATGCACGAGTTTGGCTGTTTCGTAAAACGTACTGATCGCACAAAGGAAAGAAAGATGGCGGACTCGTCTGAATCTTCTGAATCTTTTTCCGAAGAGGAGAACCAAAAGAAAGGCGAAAAAGGGCCGTCGAAGTGTGTGGACAATGAAGGAAGTAGACAATGTAGCAGATATTATTACAAACAACGGATTACAAAGAAACTCATCTTTCAGAATACGAAAAACTTCAAAAGTACAGAACTTTACGGGAACGCTTTGCACTAGACATGAAGGCACGAAATAATGGTGAATGGCGTTATACCTTTGTTCAATTGAGAAACAAATTCAAGTTTCTCCCGTTGGCCGTGTGCCCGCCCGCATTTTGGTTCGACGTTTGAAACCACTGTCGCGCTAACGTCGAACCTAATAGAATTGAGTTCGGCACGACGTTGGCGCGACGTTTGAAACGGGCCTTAGCTGATGAATTGTCCGTGGGTAAATAAAGATTATCTATCTATCTGTCTACCTACTGTACCTAGGAGCGTCCATCTCCACAGTGCAGGAAGCCTGTACAAAGTTATTTTGGTTTCAAATTTTCACGCAAGGCATACGTCGCACAATCGCGCAACCGATAAGAATGCAGATAGCGTATGGTTTGTTCAAAGAAGTTTATTTACGCGGCAAACCTCGTTACATTCTTCACACTCATACGGTTTAAAGCCAAACGAAACGCAAGTTCACGCAAGTTTTGCTACTTACGCTCGTTTGGCCACCAACTTGCGATGACTTGCGATGTCGTGTGCTTACTTTGAACATGTTCAAATTTTCACGCAACTTGCATCTCGTTTGGTCATCACATCGCAAGCGTACGCAAGTTGATGTAAGTTTCTAATTTGCTTCGTTTTCCAAATTGAAATATTATGACCAAAACAAGTCACAAAAATGTTGCACTTATATTTCTAGCGGTTATTTTCAAGAAATTGGGTGATTTTTCTTTATTTCTCTTGTCTTTTTTCTACCAAGAATAACACTAGCTTAGTGGCGTGATCATGTCATCACCGCGCGAAAAGAAGAAAAACACTCAACTTGCATCGCGTTTGGCCAGGGCTTAAGTCCTGTGTGCCTCCGTTCATGTACAGTACGGCTACTAGACCTCGTAAAGCGTTTACTGCAATATTGGCATCCATAAGGTTTAACTCCTGAATGTGTTCGTTTGTGTTTTGTTAACTGACTCGATGACGTAAACCTCTTGTTACATACTTCACACTCATACGGTTTAAGTCCTGTGTGCTTCCGTTCATGTACAGTACGATAACTAGACGCCGTAAAGCGTTTACTGCAATACTGACATCCATAAGGTTTAATGGCTGAATGTGTCCGTTTATGTCTTGTTAGTTCACTCGATGCCGTAAACCTCTTGCTACAATCTTCACACTCATACGGTTTAAGTCCTGTGTGCTTCCGTTCATGTACAGTACGATGACCAGACGTCGTAAAGCGTTTACTGCAATACTGGCATTCATAAGGTTTAATGGTTGAATGTGTTCGTTTATGCACTGATAGGGCACTCGATGTCGTAAACCTCTTGTTACAATCTTCACACTCATACGGTTTAAGTCCTGTGTGCTTCCGTTCATGTACAGTACGATGACCAGACGTCGTAAAGCGTTTACTGCAATACTGGCATTCGTAAGGTTTAATGGCTGAATGTGTTCGTTTATGTACTGTTAGTGCACTCGATGTCGTAAACCTCTTGTTACAATCTTCACACTCATACGGTTTAAGTCCTGTGTGCTTCCGTTCATGTACAGTACGATGACCAGACGTCGTAAAGCGTTTACTGCAATACTGACATTCATAAGATTTAATGGCTGAACGTGTTCGTTTATGTATTGCTAACTCACTCGAAGGTTTAATGTCTGAATGTCTTTTTTTATGGTTCGTTAACGCACCCGATGTAGTAAACCTCTTGTTGCATTCTTCACACTCATACGGTTTAACTCCTGTGTGTATCCGTTCATGTGCTGTACGGAAATCAGATCTGGTAAAACATTTACTGCAATACTGACATTTATAAGGTTTAATGCCTGAATGTGTTCGTTTGTGTATTGTTAAAACACCCGATGTCGTAAACCTCTTGTTACATTCTTTACACTCGTACGGTTTAACTCCTGTATGTCCTCGTTCATGTACTGTACGATATTGAGACGACGTAAAGCGTTTACTGCAATACTGACATCCATAGGTCTAATTCCCGAATGTGTTCGTTTGTGAACTATTAACCCACTTGATGTCTGAAATCTCTTGCCACATTCTTCACACTCATACGGTTTAATTCCTGTGTTTGTCCGTTCATGTATTGTACGAATACCGAGTGAAGTGAAAGATGTACTGCAATATTGGCATTCATAAGGCTTAACTACTGAACGAGTATGCTTATGATTTGTCAACAAAGTTGGTTTCGCAAACTTATTGCCGCATTCTTTGCACTCGTGCGATTTCGTGGAATCTTCTTGTTGCTTTAAAAACGTGTTCTGTACTTCTTGTACTATTGTGGAAAGTTCAAATTCTTCAACGTGACCATCTGTCTTGACTCTAATCTTCAGGTCGTTACCACAAGCAATGGAATTGTCCTCATGATATCCTAACCCTAGCATCTCATCAGGGTCCAAAATCACCTGTGGAACCTCCGGTCTTTCCTCACATTGTTCTTCCTTGAATTCACGACGAACTTCGAAATCACACTCCAAAGTTTGTTTACCAAGATCTCCTAAACCCTTCCCTTGTTCATAAGAAATCAAACTATTGCCTGCCAATTCGGCCAACGCTTGCCTCTGCTTAAACGCCTGTCTATGATTCACTTGAACATCAATTCGGTAGTTTTCTTTCCAGTTATCATTCATGGCTACAGAACTTTTCAAATTCTCTTGCCAGTTCTGTTGCTGATAAGAATCTGAATTTTTGTTGTGAGCTTCTACAAACTCTTGTCTTTGAGGAAACATCTCATCTTGCACTACCTTCATTATGCTGAATAACTCTAATTGCTCGCCATTTTCTTGTTTGTCGCCTGTGGAACCAAAGTGACTACAAGTATCTGTGCAACTATCAGGCGGTAGTATTTTGTGCACACTTCCACAACTTGTCAGTGACGAGATCATTTTCCCTTCCACTTTATCAGAGTCTTCGTGTTCAACTTTTTCTTTCTTGATCACGAGATGAAGGTTATTCCCATCTGTTCCACCAATGGAGCTTGTCTTGTTATCTCTGTACTTGTTTCCGGACATGGAGGGAGACGTGATTATTTTCTAGGAACAAGATAATAATATAACAGTTCAGTGACTAGGGGGGTTATGTTTTAGAATCCTAACGATGTCTAGAGACTGGTTTTAGGTGTCCCGGCAATCTGGAAAAGTTTCTCATAGTGTTTTTTTTTGCCACATTTTGATTTGTTAATACTGTTCTGTAAAACATCCCGAAAATGCGTAGTCCAGTCCCTGAACATCCCGAAAATCACGGCTTCGTTGTTGCCTGTGGTCGCTGAAAGTACAATCTCGTTCCCAGAGCCCGCGAATCTTAATCAAGTAAAAAGAAGCAATGAGCCAATTAACATTTTGGTACTTAAACAAATAGGAGTACTTTTGTAGCTTGGTCAGCTTAAGTACAATAAATCACAGCATCAGGCTTCGCTTTCCAACATGAGTGAATCCCGCACGCTCTTGACCTAGTTTCCATGCTGAATAAATCGCCTGAAAAATCCAAGATGGCGCTTGTGTGACAAAGGCGAACTCAATGAAAACACAGGATACTCATGAAGATAAATTTCAACACGAATTTACAATCTATAAGGCTAGAATAATTACATTCTGAAGTTATAAACTCTGTCAAACACTGTATGGAACGTCTTTTCATCAACGAGGACGCTTCCCTAGCTACCAAGTTTTTTAAAGTTGGATTTTCCTGCAATTGACCAGTTTGGCAATGGCTTCGTTGCCGCGCGTCAAGCCTTTGTCGTAAATTATTAAGGCCCTCCACAGACTAGGCATTTAGTTGTTGACAATTATTAGTTATCGACAACTAAACGTTATCAACAACTAATGCCTTCGACACGAGAATTCCACATAATAGGGTTTTAGTTTCGGTTTTAGATCCGGTTACACGGGTCCGGACGAATATTTGACCGGGCGAATTCTGGCCCACTTACGGCTTCTGTTCACATGGGTCCGGCGGAACTGGACCAATTTTTGCACGGCAAAGTGTGCAAGTTTGGGACCTGCAAAAAGCAGTACAACTTTTGACCGGTACGGTTCCGTTTTCGTCGTACTGGACCCGTGTAAACACCGGAACCGTGCAAGTTTTGGCACAGTTCCGCGGTAATGGCCTGGAAACTAGCCCTCTTCCGGCGCGGATGCTAAGCTATTATTCAACTTTCAACCAATCAGAGAACGAGACTGAAGAAGCCATGTTAGTGTTAGCTCAGTTGCATGGACCCGTGTAAACACCTCTGCAATGTTGAACAAAACTTGCACGGTACCGTGTAAAAAGGTGTTCCAGATACAAACTTTGCCCGGTCACAAATTTGTCCGGACCCGTGTAACCGGGGTCTTAGTTTGCCGATAGATAGCCAGACCACTGAATACGCATGCTCGCGCAATGGAATAGAACCAAGCGCCCCCACAAACTACGTCACTAGAAAAACGGTAAAAATCTTAGTTGTCGATTACTAATAGTTGTCGACAACTAAGCTGTTTCCTTTTTCGAAAAGGGAAACAGCTTAGTTGTCGACAACTGAAAAATTAGGGGTTAGCTGTCGACAACTGGTCGGCGAGTTTAGTTAATATTCATAGAACGAGGGAAACTCTAAAGTCATTGTCTTCACCGCGAAGTCTACTATAGCCGTATTCCGTCCTCTAGTGTGAATACAGTTAATGAGATGCATTGAAGTGCCTTTGTTATGACTCCGCCGCCAAGAAGAGTTGAGAATTGCGGGCGCTAAGCAAGCAAAGATATGCACTTTTGTCAAGAATGAATTTTGTTGCGAGTTATTAGCCGTATTCACACTTTGAGGACGGAAAACTCGTCATGACGGGATTTTCGTCTGACAAGTTTTCCGTCTGATATGAATTCGGACGATTTCCCGTCAAAAATCCGTCTCGTCCCGGGCGGTTTCACACTAAGACGAGTTTTCCGTCCGGACGAGAAACTCTTCTCAGACGATTTCCGCCTGTAGTGTACATACGCACAAAGAAAAAAGCCGAAGAAAAGTTGCCGAAATTTCTTGAGGTAGCCTGCATAGCGGCTCTGAAAGGGAAGGGGAGGGAGTCGGGGCGAGCGAAAACCGGAAATAGCGCGAGCCGCAAGGTGGACTGAAGCAAAAAGACTTCGCGCTAAAGAAGCAGAAAGTAAATACGTTGGCAGAGTTCTTCGTCTATGTGACGTTTTGTGATAGTACCGAAACAAAGCAGTCGTAGCGGTGTAAATTTGTGGTTTCTTTTTATTTCTTCAGAGGCAAAGATAGAATGCTTCGTGGCACAAGCATATAACTTATGGAACGAGAAAGACGATTGTTGAAAACACCAAAAATAGCATCTTGAAGTAAAATTCAAATAACTGTTTCTTTCTTGTACGTGTGCTTCCAAGCGCTTTAACTAAGCCAAGCACAAAACGTTTTCAAGCGAGTTTTCTAAAATTTCTAGAGGAATTCGGGTTCCTATTTAGGTTGTTTCTGTGAGTTTTCGCTTTTGTCGACTTTTGATCAACCATCGAGAACAAGCCTAGGAACGGTTTTAATTGAGAACGTGGAATGCGTGTATTTTGAAGCACTTAGTGAAAAGCGGCTATAAAGCGAATTTTCAAGCGCATTTATAGGGAACTTTGTAAGTTTTCAAGCGATTTTAGTCCACAATGCTATGAGAACAAGGTCGCATTAAAGTAAAATTCAAAATGTGTTTTCGCTTTATACAAATGATTATCAAGGGCCGCGAGTTTTCAAGCGCTTCTATAGGAATTTCATTTTCCAATTTAGTACGTTTTTTTTCCCGACTGTTTTACGCTTTTGGTCCAACAAGCGCCTTTTGCCCATAACTTCCCTGCTAGCAGATGCCTCGTTTCTCTGCATTTCGCTGGCTGAGGTTCGCGAGGAGAAGAGACTCTGCATGCGCTGGGTCGAAACTCGCTTTGTTTTGCCGCCGTCCACGACCTTGAGCCCACTATATACGCACGCATATCTACATACGTTTTCCGCTGATATTATTTGAGCCCCCAGTGGAAAACGTCTGTAGATATGCGTGCGCATATAGTGGGCTCAGGAAACGGTCAGCAAACCGTCCAATGTTGTGGACGGCGGCAAAACAAAGCGAGCTTCGACCCAGAAATATTTTGTAATCAGTACACATTATAAGAACTAAAGTAAAAATGAAAATGTCTTTTATAGATAAAACCGTTGCATATCGCGACCCACATTTTTAAAAACATCAAATTACCTTTTGGATTTTTAACTGTTACTTTTGGATTTTTTGCTGTTCTGTCAATCAAGCTATCTGAGCCAATTACTGGCTTCCCTCTACTAGCCAGACAGCGTCGCGACGGAAAGCCAGTCTACTGCACTAGGCGAAACATGGCAAGAATCGGATTGGGTCATTAGATCTGACTGGTTTTAGCTGTAAACAACATCCTTGTAAAATATGCACGCGAGGCGCTCAAAGGCAAAGCTTTATAACACCAAAAGTTATCTAGGATCCGAGCTAGTTATGGTATTACAAAATTACACAGTCTTTCCGAGGTGAAACGAAGATGATTGCTGAGTGTAGCCTTCCCATTCTATCAAACCATGAACGAATGAAGAAAAAAACACGGGCTGAGCACTTATTGCAGTAAGGAATTCATGTAGTAAAACGGGAAGTTCTCATACCTTCTTTATAGGTGGTTTTTCGTGGTCGTGGCTTTCCAAGTTTAGTTTTCTTGATGCTTCTTCGCTTCAGTTACTTCAGACTGCTCAGCACGAACGACAAAACTCAACTGATCTAAATGACGCTTGACGCTAGGTTCTGTAGGATAGTTCTTCTTCGAATGCAACGCGCATTCTGAACTTCTAAGCTACCGAAATGCAAATTTTCACCAAACGTTATAATAAAACTTAATTAAGCCGGCATAATCAAACGTTACGGTCCCCATTGTCGATGTCGCTAGCTGGAAATTAATTAATTAAACATTTAAATTAAGCGGCATGGGTACATTATTGTCCCCAGTATCCGGCAACAAAACATGAGTAGCTGAGATATATCAAGCTGAGATATATCAAGCTGAGATATATCAAGCTGAGATATATCAAGCTGAGATATATCAAGCTGAGATATATCAAGGATGCTAATATGTGGGCATTCGGTTCATACAGGGACGTCCCTGGCTCAGATTACCTTAGTCAATTTACGGTTTTACATTATTATATATTATACTGAAGTATCTTTCCGATAGTGAAGTGCCAGGAGGTTCAGTTATGATAGATTTTTGTCAGTCTCATCAGTTGCGCCTTTTAGTCGTGCTGACACTATGAGGCTCTGGTTGCAGACTGAATCGGACGACCTTGAATATAGGATTTCCATATCTATACTATTATAATCGGGTTGTCTGCGCAAACGTTTCTGATTGGCTAATTCGTTCGCACTCACTCCGCTTAGGCCTGAAGCTGTGTCGCCAAAAGAAGTTCACAAACCTGCAGAGAAGGTGGAAATCTGGACAGTGAGCGTGTTTTGGTTGGAAAAGATTCACCCTGGGCTAAGTTCTAATTCAAGCGTAGATGTTCAGGCAAGCCTATGGCCGCGTAGCACTAAGTTCAACAGAGTGGAGATAAGGAATTAACCTTGTGTGAAAGCTAACTGCTAATGAATTGGACACACATGGGACCATTTCATTAGCACGTTAGCTTTCTTTAAACCGATCTACAACGTAAATGTTTTCAATCTTGACATGAATAGTTTGCTAAAACAGAACGGGGTGCCACTGACTGGTTACTACCGAATGAGGTAGAGCGTTTACTCGGCTCGAGAAAACACGCTCGTTTCCAGACAAAAACGTTGGCGAGTCTGATTGCATTCCTTCGCACAAAATCAATCATGCGTTGTCGCTGCCACAGAAAATCGTTAAAATTTGGGAAATAACATACTCATTTACATTTCTTACCTCATAAAATTAGTAGAAAACACGAGCAGATGGCTTTTTTGTGTTTAAAGTTTGAAAATTTTCCAAATTAAAATATTTGAGTTGCACGCATCGCTGACCTCAGTAAAGGAATTCAAACTACATCGTCAATGTTTTTGTCTGGAAACGAGTGTTTCTCGAGCCGAATAAACGCTCTACCTGTTTCGGTAGTACTGAACCCAAAATCGCTCGGCGCCTATATATCTGTTCCGCGCATGCACTACCACAGGTAACCCGCACATGAACGACAGGTAACCCGCGTCGCAATTTCAAGAAAACAAGGGACTGTAAAACAGTATGAAAACCAATGTAAAACAGTATGTATGCATTCCTCCTACGTGCAAATCAAGGCAAGATTAGAAGTAATTGCTAAAGTATAGACAGTTTTGAAGGAAACATGCGGAACTTATGGGGAACCACTATACCGGCGCACAAAAAGTAGGAAATTAGGCTAGGGGACAGGTTCAAACAGGGCTTTTAATAAACGATTTTAATAAATGCATTTCATCAAGCCTCAGAGTAAAGGTTGATGAACATTTCATTTTTTGTGTATTATAAGCAAAGCCTGTAAATTCTTCATATGCGCGCCGCATTATTCTTCATGTGCGTAAAGCGCGGCCCGAGTGATGAATTTCTAACTGCTTGTAACGTCGAACTCATGCTGACCGAAGGTGTCAGTTCTTTCGCACACAGTGACTACCTACCAAAGCCTAAATTGGAGGGCTTTCGGGGGGAGTTTTGTCTTCCCCCCCCCCCCCCCCCCCCCCCGAGTCACATTCGAATATCAAAATGAGTTATATCAGGAGCTGGGTATATAAACACTCTTTCCTGCAAGTTTTCAAACGGTTTGGCAAATCCTCCAACTCCCCTAACACCGGCCCCCTCTGCCTGCCCCGGTTAGTTTGGGCATCGGTGCAAAGAACAGAATACAATGAGTTTCCAGGAAACAGGAAACCTGTTCGATAGGAAAAGAAAAATCGTTAGTACCGCACCTCCGACGGGACTCGAACCCATAATCTTCGGCTTAATGAGCCGACGTCTTATCCTTTAGACCACGGAGGTGTACACAAACATTGTACCGATTTCTTTGCTACTTATTGCGAGCAGTTGTTCTTGGGTTTCAATGACGTGACCTTTGCGCGAATTTTACTTCCGGTTTCCGGTGTGATTCAGCTATGTAGCTTGAGGTCAAAAAGAGAAGTTTTCTGAAGTTGAGCGAGCAAAAATTCGATTAATTTAATTTCTTCCCAGCTAAATTTCATATCAATGTTTATAACTGTTTGAGTACATCGTGACGGATTGTCGTGACGGATTGTTGGGGGTATAGCCTGCCCGAGAACAAGAACTGCTCTGAGTTTCCCGAGAAACAACACAAACGCGAAAGGGCAGAGTTTCAGCCTCTGGTGCCCAGGTACCTCCGACGGGATTCGAACCCGCAACCTTCGGCTTAGGAGGCCGACGTCATATCCATTAGACTACGGAGGCTTTGCATGTTTGCATTTTGCGCTTTTTTAGTGACATATTAATCATTCAATCAACATAACACCCCAATATAAGCTGTGTGCGGATACAGGTCAGCAACTACCGCCTAGATTAGCTTTAGCAATTCTAGGGTCTGAGCTCTGTACCTTTATTTCCCCCTTTTACATTGAATAAACTATTGTTGTTTGTTAATTGTTGTTTTAATGGCAGAGGCACCAACCAACTTTCCTGTCGTGGACTCCCTGTGGTATTACCCACAATTCATCCATTCTTTCCAAAATGGCGGCGAGATAAACAGAAGTTCAAATCTCTCCAAATCTCTCCATGGTTTTCTACTTTCTTCATCGACTTTTCTCCTTTTAGGACAGGCAGAAAAGAAAGGACAAAATGTTTATTTATCTGAGTAAGAAGGTATGCTATTTTTCGGTGTTTGTGTGTGTTTTTATGAGATATTAGCGGTCATGTTTAGCAGATGTTTGCATCCTCGATACCCGGTTGTCAAGACGCCATGTTCGTAGTTTTACCGCTAAATATCGTTACCCATTTGAAAAAGGTACGTGAAATGAAGTATTCTTTTATTTGACTGATTTAGATCGCCATTCCTAACAACACGAGGCTAAAATGTCTGGCGTGGAACAGAGAACAGGGTTACATAGCGTGCGGGGGAGACGAGGGACTTTTGAAAGTGCTCAAGTTAGAGACACAACAAGGTACGCAAGCTTTATTCACTAAATGGCGAAGGGTTTGTCATTGCAGGTGCGTTAACCACAGGCTTAGCAAATGTTTGGTAAAATAACTATACAAGTTCAAGTTATGTAGCGACTGAGAGGCAGTTTCTAAGGCGGTTTGCATTGAATTGCGCCCACTTTACATGAGGGTATGGTCAACAAATTTTGAGAGCTGGCTTACTATGCATCCCAGCATTACCACGGCAACCCTTGCTCAGCTACCACTGACTGCTTGAAATTGATTGTGTGATCACCTTTTATGTACCATGTGATGCATTGTTTGCCACATGATCAATACTTTTTAAGCATCCATTGTTTTTTGCTCTAAAATGAAGTTAACACCAAACAGCATTGATACAAAAAGAACACATCACATGTTACAGAAAAAGCGATCACCCGCTCAATAGGCCATGTTCGAATTATGCTCCAATGCCTACAAACAATAACCTGAAGTCGAGGCTTTCTTCTGAAATTACTGTAAATGTATTAGAACTTGGAGAAAGCCTCGATTTGAAGCTTTTGTCTTGTGAGCATTGGAGCATAATTCGAACCTGGTCTATTTCAAGCAGTCACCAGCTGCCTTCCTAATTCTAGTGATAACCCATTTTTGAGTGAAGAAAATTTAATCACTTATCGGAAAGCATTTGATTTTGGAACAACATGACATATGATTATTGAGTGTTTACACATAAAGGAATTACAGTGGTACCTCTATTAAGCGGCCTCCCTCAGGACCTGCCACGTGGCCGCTTAATAGAGTTTAGCCATTGCATAGAAGTCATGTAAATCAGTACTTGAGTGACAATACTTTTTTGGGACTTTGAAAAGTGGCCGCTTAATAGAGGGTGGCCGCTTAATAGTGGCCACTTAAAAGAGGTACCACCTGTAATTCTAAAATAACTGCAATAGTATGCGTGCTCTGGTTGGTCGAAAACCAATTACCATAACGCTATGGTAATCTTATGGTAAATGGCTTGACCGGAAGTGTGTTTTCACTCGCCAAACTATGCCAAAACTACAAGAGTTTCTACCATTTCTCCAACTAAATCTTTTAAAAAGCATCTATAAAATGATGTAACCTTCAGAAAACGATAGAAAAGAAAGTTTGGGCGAACAACAAATAACACAGCCTTTGTTGTTCTCCCAACCTTTCACGCGTGCTACCATCAGGCTATGGTACATGGATAAATGTGTTCTATTTCTTAATTGGAAAAAGTTGCAAGTTATCCATAGAAAAATTGCTCTTTATACAGGAAAGACAACAAAATCAAAGGACTAGCAGCACCTAGCAACCTTTCTATGAACCAGACATTGGAGGGACATGCAGGTAATAGCAAGACACACATCTCTCAATTTTTCACCTGACCTCAGGGTGAATGGGAATCACTGAGTTCTTTAAAAACTGGTTTAATGTTGAAAGTCTATATTTAAAACCATTGCATTCAACCCTGACATTCAAAAGTCCTAACATTTACTACACATTGCAATTAGTTTTGTATCTGAGTCTTTGTTACAAGTTTATCCATGTATATATAACTAGTCCTCCCTTAAGCGCTGTCCTGCTCTCTGATATTTCAGGTGCTGTACAAGTTGTGACATGGAATGAACACTTCCAGAAACTAACCACAAGTGATCAATATGGCCTCATTATTGTATGGATCCTCTACAAAGGTAACAGGCTAGAATTACTCAATAAAATGTGTACAACAACATAAGGACATTATATGAAAATAATATGAGACAATTAAAATGGGAGTAGAGAAAATAGCTGTGAAAATAGCACAATGTTTTAGAAAAGGCTTAATTTGTCTACATTTTTTTGTAAGTCATACATGTGGACATCTTATTCTTTTGTGTACAAAAATCTCAGAAAAAAAATGTGACTTGGGATGCCTAAAAATGAGTGATATCGGCAGAAAGATAGTGAGTTGAAATGTGTAATAGTCAAAGATCTCAAAGATCTCTTTAATAAGAAGCATGACCACATTCAAATTGAGTGATACAATAGTAAATAGTTTTATACTCCTGGTAAATTGATTCTGGCAAACCGTGTCAAACCTCCATTTTGGTCAGACTTGAAAATTGGTCTCACTGACATATTGGACAGTTTGTAAAAAATCTGCGCCCCTTTATTGAACCACACCCTGTGCTCCGATGATCACCCCTTAATTATATTTTTAGGAGGTCCACCAGCCCAGCAAATTTCTACCATGTGTAACTGTATGGCTGCTGTGCCACACAGCAAAGTCCTGCAGCAGCAAAAAGGAATTATTCCAACGTGTTTCTTCTGATGAATCATCAGAACCTCATTGACTTGCATAATTATATATCAGGTTCTTGGTATGAAGAGATGATCAACAACCGAAATAGAAGTGTGGTCAGGGACATGAAATGGAATGCCGATGGACAGAAGATCTGTATTGTTTATGAAGATGGTAAGCCTTGCCTGCCCAGGGGGATACTTGGATATAAAAATGACGCCTGACCCATCCCCCATCCCCCTGCCATTTTTATATCTGATTACCCCCTGGGCCTGCCTGCCTGTCTTAGGTATGGTGACGGTCAGCTAAGACTCAAATTAGACACACGAGTTTGATTGACGGAAACCAGCTAGAACACAATTGGAAGTTGAAAGTGAGAGTTTGCAGAATAGCTCAAAACAGCTATAACTTTAAATTAATTAATAAAAGTTGTTGTTGTAATTTAGGTGCAGTGATAGTAGGCTCAGTTGACGGCAACAGAATTTGGGGCAAAGACCTTAAAGGTGTCCAGTTGACTAATGTCGAGTGGTCACCTGATGGGAAGAACATCATCTTTGGTATGGCTAATGGAGAGGTGCAGATCTTTGACAACCAAGGGAACTTCTGTGTAAGTACACTTCATTCAGTGCCATAGCCTGCTTGCAGGCGTTTGAGGGTAGTTTTAGGTCAAGAAACGCGAGTTTGCTATCGCTTGGGCCGCCATCTTGGATTTGTTACAAAATGTGACAAATCGGGGGGGAGGGGGGTGGGGAGGAAAGGAGAAAAAGAACACCTGCACGAAACCCCCCCCCCCCCCCCCCCCCCCCCAGTCAACAATTTTTAGCTACGGCCTTGTCATTAGAAAGACTACTTAGAATCCCTTGTTGGGCATCACTAGCTCTGAAATGACAGTTAGGCTGCATGCACACTTGGCATGTCCGAAACTCTTTGCAACATGATGCGAATTGAAGAAAAGGGAGAACAGAAATCACACCGGATTTGCATCTCGTTAACACTTGAGAGTTAGAATTGCAACTGGCGCGAGAAGAATCGCCGCAACAAAAACTGCAAGGGAAAACCAGCCTGAAGTAAACATTATTGGCCTTTTCACATGGCACGGTTCAGTTGTGATTTTAGCAGCAATGGGTGACCTCATTTCCTGTGGTGTGACCAAGGCATTATATTTGCCCATTCCTGTCGTCGTAATTTTATTGGTTTCTATGTTTTACTCATATTTTAAACTGGCTTAGATTTTCTTGATTTTGTTTTACTTCTGATCTTGCAGACTAAGTTGACTTTGTTTTGCTTAACAAATGTGACTGGTGCAGTCAAGATTGCTGGTGTTGAATGGTAAGAATGGTTCAATGTCTGAATATTTAAATCGTACAAAATGGATTAACTTCGAAGCTACTATATGGGCACATTGATATTGCTCCACTATGTCATGTTTTGGCTATATCTTGTACCAGTTGTACTGGCTGCAACTTTCGCTCGTACAATTTTCTTCAAACTTGAATGACATAAAATGAAGGTAGAATGATCCCAAATCAGAAGTGTCAGAAAAAAAACATGTGAAGATTTTTCGCACAGGGGGACTTTGTAAAAATACCACTGTTTAGAATATCGGCTCACATAAGCAAATGTGGCTCTTTTTTCAAGGTTTAACATTGGCTGTTGCTACACAACCAGCCACAAGTTAAAAAAAGTGATGAAAAAAATGAAAAGAACATTTAATGATGAAAAAAATAATAATGAAGTAATTTATTAATAATCTTCTCCTCTGCTTGTGTGTTTTAGGTACAGCGGTAGTGACGGGTATGGTGATAATGACATGCCATGTCTTGCAATCTGTTTTGACAATGGGAGAATGCAGATCATGAGGCACGAACTGGATGAAAGTAGGTCTAGTAACCCCTCCACAGGCAGCTTGTTTGTTATCCTGTTGTGTTATTTACGGGGATATGTAGGGGATAGCAGGTGTAAGTTCTGTAGGTAGGCGGCTGAGTTTGTGGGTCCCATATAAAGGCCATAAGACCTGAGCTTTCAAGTCGAGGGGGGGTGGGGGGTCGGGGGGTAAGGGGCATGCTCCCCAGGCAAATTTCGACATTTTGGTAGCAGAAATTGAGCGCAAGATGATTGGCATATTCATGATGTTTTGTTGTTGTTGTTTTTGCTTTAGCATTGAAGTATAAGAATGAAGTTGCTGGCCTTTATCCGCCTTCTATTGAAACCCCTGAGAACAGGAAAGTGTAACCAAGAGAAGAATTGGAGCCCCTAGGCTGAATTTTCACCCTAAAAAATTACCTGTTCCGAATAAATTTCCGCCCTAAAAATATGATCGGTGCTAAAATACTTTCTTTAGCTTACCATTTTAGTTCAAAGAACCCCTAAAAATACCTGATTGCCAATGTTAACCCCTAAAAATATGACAGTCATACCTACCTAATGTACCATTCAAATATTGGGAGTATAGGGCTTGGCCTTGAATCTCGAAAATAAATCCTATATAATCTCGCTACTTCTCAATCCATCCGACCATGCTTTTTTAGCTTTAGATATTCTTAAATAGCATCTGATAGGTCTGATGTTAGTTTTGCTGCTGAATCAGAGTGATCGCTCTTGGAGCATGCGCGTATCGTGACAGGCTCCCCATTCTCGTATCCAGAGCTTCCCAGGCCGTCTGCTCGAGGGGAGGCTCTGGGGACATCCATTTGAGGGCTGTCGCTGATTGGTTGATTTTGGCATTGGAGCATGTGCTGATAGGTCTTTCTCTAAGCATCATATCACATGCTGGTCCAGTAATGGTTGGGGATATATTTTTCCCAGGTCCTGTGCTGATAGACACATCCATGGCAGTAGTACGCATTCATTGGAACAGTAGTGGCACGGTGCTGGCAGTGGCGGGCACACAGAGGGCCATTACTCAAGATAAAGACATTAATGTGGTTCAATTCTACACGCCCTTTGGAGAGGTAAACTTGTGTTCATGACAGTAATTATACCACGATACAGTGCTTGAAATTATTTTTTTTTTCTCAATTTTTTTATTATTATTTTTTTTATTTTTTTTTTTCTCGCTGGCTCCTAAGTATTTAAAAGTAATTGCCAAACCATTATCTTTGGTCGCCAAAAAATAGGATGCAAAAAAAAACTCTGTTCACTCACAATTTACCGGATAGAGCGATCCTACTGCTGTTGTATTGAGCCCATGATACTATCTTGGGAAAAGTCGCAAAATTCAAAATGGCGAACGCGAATGATTGGATAGGCAGAATTCATTGCAATGTTATCGATTTTTTTTGGGGGGGGGGACGGGGAACAAGTCAGGATTGTCACACTAAATGAGAATTCTTACAAAGTCGAGTTCAAGGTTGGAATGTTTGTTCGCCAGCTGGCACCTGACGCATGACTCTTTGTTCCAAACAATACTGCTTTATTTCGGCATGCGGAAGGTATTTTTTAGCATTGCTAAACACCATCAACAACCCGTAAATTTAAGTGCATAGATAATGTAAACTCCCATCTTTCGTGACGGGTCCTTTTCTGGTATAAATAAGAAGTTTTAGGGTTTTGGGTCGCTCCGTATAAGATAATATAAACTCCCATCTTTCATGACGGGTCCTTTTCTGGTATAAATAAGAAGTTTTAGGGTTTTGGGTCGCTCTGTATAGGGAAAACTGTGACCTTTATATTCTGTCGTTCCCTGCAGCATCTCCGAACACTGAAAGTTCCTGGAAAACAGATCACTTCAGCCTGCTGGGAAGGCGGCAGCCTTAGGATAGCTCTAGCTGTTGATTCGTACATCTACTTTGCCAATATCCGGCCCAACTACAAGGTACGGAATTCATAGATCCCATCTGCAGCCACTCATAGACATACTGTAGTTATCGCTTGTTAAAGAGACTGTGTCAGCCACTCCTTTGTTATTGTTTTCGTTCGATATCAGAAGACGAATTACGTGTAGAAATATCTAAATAAACATCTAAAACAAAGTTTCAAATTTAGTTTACCAAATTCAATCGAGAACATTGCTCTATATTCTCTAAATCAGCCGATGGAAATGGATGCCTTCTCCGACTTGGTATGTTGCTATGCTGTCAAAATGGGTAGTAGTATGTTGCTATGCTGCCAAACTGGGTAGTAGTGAAGGCGAGACCTTCGTTAGCAGACTGTCCAGGCTACTCGAACGTAATCTCGAATCCCTAGCGAGGTTGCTTCCTATACGCATCTAGTATAATTACTCCATCGATTATAAGAATTGCCGCGCGTTGATTGGTTGAGAGGTTCGTTTTCTCCTGCTATAATCGCCTACAGGTGATTATAACATTGAAAAGATTGGGAGTGTGCGCGCGAGTTTTGTTATGGTCGTGAAGAAATCCCCCAAAACAAGATTTTTCTGTCTAATAACCACTTGGGAAACTAAACTAAAACCATAAGTCGCCTCAGGAACCATCGGCTTATCGAATATCCGCCGACTATTCGCCGATAATCACGTCGCATGTTAAGTAGTATACGCACCTGACGAGAGGAGGGGAACCCCTTTTCTAAAGTGAATATACCCCGACCTGCTCCCAGTCTGACCTGGATAGCTCAGCTGGTAGAGCATCGGATGTACAATTCCGGAGGTCGTGGGTTCGAATCTCTCTCGGGGTCAGAGATTTTTTTCTTTTTCTCCGCTTACTAGGGCTAACGCTCATAAGCACACATGGGACCATTTCATTAGCACGTTAGCTTTCACACAAGGTTAATTCCTTATCTCCACTCTGTTGAACTTAGTGCTACGCGGCCACAGGCTTGCCTGAACATCTACACCTTTTCTAAAGTGTTGTTTTGTGATGTGTTTCAGTGGGGCTACTTCTCTAACACTGTAGTGTACGCCTTCAACAAACCCGACCGGCTGGAACACTGTGTGGTCTTCTGGGATACCAAGAACGGAGAGGTAACACACACGAGACCCTCCTATCCGGGCAAATTTATTTTTTACGCCCACTTCAAGATGGCGGCTAGCTTGTATAAATATTCATTATGATTCACATATTCTCGTTCTATGAGTGAATCAAAAGGAGCATGTTGACCTGCGAACTCTCTCGTAGCTCATGTGTAAGATGTTGGGTTAATGAATAGGTAATTTGCACAGGGTTGAGGTTTCTCACCACCATGAATACTTTTTCCTTTTTTCTCAATATCTTGCCTTAAAAATTTCGAAGTGCCATGAAGTGGGCGTAAATAAAAAAATCGCCCTACCCGGTCCTATCCGCCCTACGCCACCGCCCAACTTTCACACCCAAAACCCACATTATTATCCAAGTCCTTACATGTGTTTCGTTCGATACTATTGCGTTTTGGCGTTACTGGGATGTTACTTATATTTTGTTACTTGGTACAGGTATAGGTGCGCAAAGGTACCCAGTCGTTACTTGTGTTTCTTTCTAGTGCGTTTTACGTTACTGGAATGTTACCGATATTGCGTTACTTGGTAGGTGCGCAAAGGTACCCAGTCGTTACTTGTGTTTCTTTCTAGTGCGTTTTGCGTTACTGTACTGTTACCGATATTGCGATACTTGGCAGGCGCGCAAAGCATTATGAAAAGGTCGAAAGTTAGTCCTTACCGTGATGCATAGCGCGCCTTGAAGAGAGCAACAAAAAAACGAGGGCGACCCAATACGAGTCTGAGAAGGGACGAAGCGACGTGTCCTTGTCTGTTATAGAGCAGATTTCGTATGACTGTGAAAAATACCGCGAAAGAGTTGTACTGCGCCGCAACCGTGACCATACCACGACTACGCGATTTCGTTCGGTATCTACAGCAGGAGCAGGAAACAGCAGCCTGCCAGGTTCGGTACCGCCACCGCGACAGTACCGCGCCTAGCCTGCTAGCCAGCTCTCCAGTGGGTTTTTTCGGATATTTGATTTTTTGACGCGCGGGATTCCTGTGTCGCGAGGGAAAAGACACAGGAATCCCGCGTGCCCAAAAATCAAATATCTGAAAAAACCCACTGGAGAGCCGGCTAGCAGGCTACACCGCGCCGTGTCACAGTCATACGAAATCTGCTCTAAAAACAACGCTTCCCCTTGCTTTAGGACCCAGTGAAAAAAGGCCAGTGAAATTACGCTCTAATGGCATGCTCTCTTCTAAAATTACTGTTAATATAGAGCAGATTTTGTATGACTGTGAAAAGTGCCGCGAAAACGTTTTGCCGCGCCAGGGTCCTCGGGCTATGACCGGACCGTCTCGTGAGCATTGGAGGGTAATTCGAATGTGAGCTTTTTGTAGCATATCTCTTCCCTGAATATCTTTAGTAAGTGTTTTGCTTGTTTTTGTTGTAACAGAAGTTTGTAAAGTACGTTCGTAACCTGCTGTCAATCACCGCGTGTGGAGAACACTGTGTGTTAGCCACCAAGGCGGACGATGTCACCGGTCAGGTAAGACGACGAACATGAAACACGAAATGGATGTGCTGTAGTGTTTTTATTGCTGTTCTCAGTAAAGCCTGGTGCACACTAGCGACATAACGACATAAGGATCTTATGTTGCAACGAAAAAAGCCCTGGGAAATAATTCAAACAATCAATATTTTCCATGGATCTGCATTAGATTACTTCGCCAAAGCAATCTTATGTTATTTTTTGTTGACTTCAACTTCTTGAAACCACTAAATTTTGTTCGTGTGACATTTTTCTTATGTCGTTAAGTTGCAAGTGTGCACCAGGCTTAACACCGGCATTTCTGCGAAAAATAACGTTCTTGCCCTCAAATTGCTGCCGCCAGAGCGTACGGTGCGTGCGAGAATGGGAACAAAGTACATTTCAAGGCCGTAGCTAGAAATTTTTGCCTGGGGTGGGGGGGGGGGGGGGGGGGGGGCAAGCCTTGGTCATTCTTTGTATTTGCTGGGGGGGGGGGGGGTCCCACATGTTGACACTAAAAAAATTTACTTCGCTGGGGGCAACTGGTGACTCGTCACCTCGCGGGGGAGGCTCTGGTGACAGCCACTGATGCATGTGTAAGAAAATGGTGGTTTTATGCCTCATAGTTACTTTTGGAGCGTTCAAGTCGGAGGCATAGGTTGAAACGAGTGCCAGTGTTATTTTGACAGATACGTTTTTATAAAGCGAGATTAAGCTACTTTTATGTACGCGTGCGCGCCATTTCAGCCAATGCAGCGAAGGCCCTCAAATGGATGTCACCAGAGCCTCGCCTGCGAGGCGACGAGCCGGGGAGCCCTGGGTTCGAGAATGCCAGAGCCTCCCCCGCGGGGTCAGGAGCGAGGAGGGTCTGGGACTAGGATAGCACTCCTCGCTAAATATCATTTGTTTGCCAGGAAAACACGATGGCAGAAAAAGCATTTTTATACATACTTTGTAATGATATGGTAATAAGTAAGTATTGTATTTGTATCCTTTCAGTACGTCCTAGTGCTGTGTAATGCCATTGGTACACCTCTGGATTCAAAGTACATCGAGCTTGGTAAGTGATTTCTCAAATTCCCTAGTCACACTGATTCGTAAAAAACTCATGCAAGCGTTCTATACAGTTGCGCTTGTCGTGAAGTCACTCTATGATTCAGTAGATCAATCTGGTTATTTTCCTTCCACCGGAAGAATACCTTTGTCTCCCGACCAAATGCAAGCGCGCGTCTAGGCCCTGTTTATATGGAGGAACTATTGGCTTGGGTAGCCGGGTGACCCGCTTTGGTGAGCTACCCTGGGCGAGACAGATTGTGATTCCTTTTTCTACAAAGTACAACGGGCTGTTTACACGAGAAAACTAACAACGTTGGCACGCTACTAGGCGGGTCACCCGCCTGCCTGCACCAATAGCTTCAAAGGCCGAGTGACCTGCTTAGCCGAGTACATATTTTGTTTCATATGAACACTTTGTCTCAGCTGCCCGGTCCAATTTTCACTTATGGATGTTTGGGAACGGTAGTTCCAATCGTCTTACGATAACGTGCAGTACTTTCCCTGGGTTTGGAGGACAATGTTTCGTCTCACGAACGAATAACCGGCTCCCTTGGGCCAAGTTCTCTCCATATCCAGGGCATACTGTGAGTCTAGCGCTGAAAATTCTGTTAAAGTTAAGGTGGCTCGGCAGGAAACGTCGTGTATATATTTTTTCAACTCCAGAACCTGTGTTCGTTGCTATGACGAAGAGTTACGTGGTCGCCTCATCCAAGGAAGCGTTCTACACATGGCAGTACCGCAGTCCCAAAAAACTGACGGCGCTGGAGTTACAGGTCCCATCACGGCGTAAGGATGTGAGGGAAAGGTGAGTGGCAAGGAACACGGAATTTCTGCAGAAACCCATCCATGGGAAAAGCTGGATTTCCCATGCGAAAAGCTGGATTCCCATGGGATAAGCTGGATTTCCCATGGGATAAGCTGAATTTCCATGGTAGAAGAATGGTAAGTGTTCGGATTTCCCATGGCTATCCTTGTGAATTCCGAACACTTCCCATGTGTGTGCCTTGGGAAATTCAGCTTTTCCCACGGATGGGTTTCTGCAGAAATTCCCTGTGGAAACAGTCTATTATATGGGAACCTCATCTAGATGTAAATTAAGCACAAATAAGTCCCTTAATACAACAACACTTGTAAAACGCGAGCTCTGATTGGTGGGTAGGTCGTGTGTGATTAGAGTACATACGCACGATTGACGTGACCGAGTTTGAAATGCGCACACTGTTTTGGCTTTATTGTGTAAACATCATTGATGTTGTTGTATAACACAAATAGATAACACAGTAGACGTCACAGCGTGTCACGAACAACAGTCACGCAACGTTGTTTTTTCACGATACGCTGTCACCTGTGTATCCATTGGTGAGCAGATTTCATATGATTGTGAAAACGCACGGAATAATGATATATATTCTATTTGTAACGTTTGAACGATTCTAACTATAAACCAGTAACATCAGTACCGTGCTAATTGTTGAGTAAAGGAACAAAATAAATGACGCGAGACAAATCAATACTATAAAGAAAAGGTTACAAAACTTTGAAATAAACACTTGAATTGAATGGCCAAACCGGTTTTCGGTGAAAATGTTGACACGCCCATGTTGAAGATTGTGCTGCTGCATATTTTTCTGTTGTTCGGGTGCTTCAGATGTTGTTGTTAATTTTGTTAATTGTTTTAAAAGTAGTCCAATAAATCATGTATTATTATTTTCAGTGAGGAGTATGCAGTCTTTAAATATTAATGTTATAGCTTAAAGTCGTTGTTCGCACTCCTGATTTTCAAAACGTTGTTTTGTGATTTTTTTTTCTGTTTCCATCCCTTGCCTTCTTTCGCCTCATCCTCGCGCGCCAGGGTCCTTTCCTCACCTCCCCCCAGGGGACAGAGGTCCTCTGACTCCTGGGGGGAGGTGAGGGAAGGACCCTGGCGCGCGAGGATGGTTTCGCCTAGTGCAGTCGACGACGGAAACCCAGTCGACTGCACGAGGCGAAACAAGGCAAGGACCTGATTGGCTTAGTTGTTTGACTGGCGGTACGAAAACCCATTCGACTGCACTAGGCGAAACAAGGCAAGGACCTGATTGGCTTAGTAGTTTGACTGGCGGTACGAAAACCCAGTCGACTGCACGAGGCGAAACAAGGCAAGGACCTGATTGGCTTAGTAGTTTGACTGGCGGTACGAAAACCCAGTCGACTGCACGAGGCGAACCAAGGCAAGGACCTGATTGGCTTAGCAGTTTGACTGACGCTACGAAAACCCAGTCGACTGCACGAGGCGAAACAAGGCAAGGACCTGATTGGCTTAGTTGTTTGACTGGCGGTACGAAAACCCAGTCGACTGCACGAGGCGAAACAAGGCAAGGACCTGATTGGCTTAGTAGTTTGACTGGCGGTACGAAAACCCAGTCGACTGCACGAGGCGAAACAAGGCAAGGACCTGATTGGCTTAGCAGTTTGACTGACGCTACGAAAACCCAGTCGACTGCACGAGGCGAAACAAGGCAAGGACCTGATTGGCTTAGCAGTTTGACTGACGCTACGAAAACCCAGTCGACTGCACGAGGCGAAACAAGGCAAGGACCTGATTGGCTTAGCAGTTTGACTGACGCTACGAAAACCCAGTCGACTGCACGAGGCGAAACAAGGCAAGGACCTGATTGGCTTAGTTGTTTGACTGGCGGTACGAAAACCCAGTCGACTGCACGAGGCGAAACAAGGCAAGGACCTGATTGGCTTAGTAGTTTGACTGGCGGTACGAAAACCCAGTCGACTGCACGAGGCGAAACAAGGCAAGGACCTGATTGGCTTAGCAGTTTGACTGACGCTACGAAAACCCAGTCGACTGCACGAGGCGAAACAAGGCAAGGACCTGATTGGCTTAGCAGTTTGACTGACGCTACGAAAACCCAGTCGACTGCACTAGAAAAGGCAAAATGAACAGCAGTGCGAGCAGCGGTTTGGGTTGTTAAGAAAACATTTCTCAAACACTTTTTTGTCGATGTAATAATTATTAACTGTTTGTTTTCCATCACTAAAGCGGCGATGGAACCACGGTACACACTCCCGCCTACACTAATCTTAGGTAAGAATCTAAAGCAACAACAACTAAACAAATAAAATTAATAAAAAATAAATAAACGGCCTATAAAGTATCTCTACAGTAAAGTTTAGTGTTGTTCTTTGTACTGTTTCATCTTCGCAGATAAGTGTGTAAGTGTCACAAGGGTTCTGTGTTTTTATACCTATCAGGATGTTTCATATTGACGACGTCCCATCTGGAGCAGGCGAGGGAATCAAGGACATCAGAAAAGCCTTAGCGGTAAATAAATATGTCAATGCCAATGAATTGTTTCGGGCCGCCTTCCCACAGACCTGCGGCTCGCAAGCGGTCTCGGACGGTGCCAAGCACTCGGAGTGATCACTGCCGGGGGGTTTATTACGTCCTTAGTGCTTTAACGTCCCCTCTGAAACTCGGTAGGATAGTGAAGACGAGACGGGACCTCGATTTATTGTCTCATCCGAAAGACGTGACAAACGTAGCACAAATTTCAACTCACAATGTGAACCAGTGCATTCATGATTAATATTTCTAGTTCTGTTGACCTTCTATGTCATTACGTTTCCCATTTCCTACCAGCCCACACAAGACCCCATCTGCTGTATCTGCGCTTCAGAGAAGATGCTGGTTGTGGTGAGTGTTGTGAAGTATACAGTTTGCTGCATGTTGCCATTTAACCTGTGCAGACCATGCCACCATTGTGACAATGTACCAATGCCTAGTCTTATTGCGTTTTTCTTCAAATTATAAAGGCTCGTCCACACGGCGCGATCTTAGCTGCGATTTGAGGTGCGATTTCTGCGGCGATCGTCGATGTCATATCGCGCCGTGTGAACGGCCGGCGATTTGGCTCTGCGATATTTGCCAGTTTGTTGGCGATCTGAAGAAATCACACCCGCATCGCAGTGAACATGTTCAAATCGCCTGCGACGTCGCGGCGTCTCCATAAGATCACCGACCGTTCACACCGCGCGATGTGACATCGCCATGGGATCGCCATCAGAAATCGCTCCTATCGCCGTGTGAACGGGCCTTAAGTGTCCTGAACGCGTTATTCTTTTTAGATTGAAGCTTAGTACCACTTTGCTGCTAGATTAGATACAGCTAATTAGTCACTGCTTGTAAATGTTGATTCAAGTCACCATGACTTTGGGACGGTTTTAGGCCCATTCTTGATTATTCCAATATTCTGTCCAAAATCTCCCATAATAAAGTAAACTAGTCAGTTTGCGCTTAATAATGGAAAAAATCTGGATTTCCACTGTACTCCTGGAAAGGCCTTAAGAATTCGAGCGCAAAACCCTTGAAATCAACCCTCGCAATGCAGGGCTGGAAATTAACTTGTTTTCTTGGTCGCCAGCTGGCGACCAATTGCAAAAACCTGGTCGCCTGAACATAACTTTTGGTCGTCAGGTGGCATCAAGCTTGAAAAGAGTACCAAAATATTTGGTCGCCAGCTGGTGCCTAAGTTGACATTTTTGGTCGCCTAACCCTGATTTGTGGTCGCACAGGCGACCAGCTGGTAGCAATTTCAAGCCCTGCAATAGCAAAAGTTGTCCATGAAAACGCCTGGAAAAAGTACAAAGAGGCCACATAAAACCGTTTTTTTTAAGTCGGAGCTTACGAGCTATTTTCCATTTTATGAACCATTTTCCTCAGTATCCCTCGTCTCATATATGTGTTTCTCTATAGGGTCGTGAATCAGGAACATTCCACCGCTACTCTCTACCTAAACTAGCACTTGAGATGAAGCACGTCCTGAACTGCCGGCCACACCAACTTTCACTCAATTGCTCTTCCACGTAAGTAGTCACCCACACACCCGAATTTAAAGGCTGGTTTTTATACAGCTATTTCAAAAAACGTTGTCGGAAGCCGAAGTTGTCTGGGTAGGAGGTCTTCAATCGGCTCACTGCTTGAGTACGACGCTAATGAACTACTCGAGACATTACTAGCTTCAAACAAAGCTTTCGTAGAATTTAGCACTCTGACCAGCGAGGTATCGTCAAAATAGGATATTTAGTTTCTACCCATACTGCGTTTCGGTCTAGGCGCGTAGCGTAGGCTTGAGCTTACAAGACCGACAAGCTTTATTGAAATAGCTGTATACCCATGAGGGTCTCGCCCACTACGATGTTAGGAGTGTATGGAGGGCTGGGCGACATTCCTAACCTGGTAACCAGAGGGGCTGAAACTCTGCACAAACTCTGTTTGTGTTGTTTATGAGAAACTCATAGCTCGGGCAACTCAGAGCTGGCTTCAGCTTCGCTTTGCTTCTCGTGGCAAAGTCAAAATTCCTGGGCACGTTTGTGGAAGTCGGCGTTCAGTCGTTTTGTTTTTTCCCGCAACGAGTATTGGAGTGTAGGAAGAAAAGACGGTTGAAATTCAGGCTACTTCTCTTTGCATTGAAGTGTAAAACTCATATAGAAGTATGTATTTATTACTGTCATCTCCTTCCTTTACAGGCGTCTCGCAATCATTGACATTTCAGGCGTCTTGACGTTTTTTGACCTGGTAAGTTTGTTGTGGCCTGTTTGTTGTGGCCTTGTCAAATTGTTCAGTTCCGTGTTATTTCTCATGTTGCTGTATTAACTATATAGCCATTTCAGAACCCGATATTGTCGATGTGCGAATTTTTTTAAATTTGTCAGCTGTTTAATTTCCTCTGAACTTCACATTAATAACAATGGATGACATCAGTGTGAACAGAGCTATATAACTAATAAATAACAGTACCCCATGCTATCCAATTAGTAAAAAATGTTGAATTCGAAAATCCCTCGTCCCTCGCCAGTGCCTTGTCAAATTTTGGAGTTCCTTTAAATTTTAATTACATTTGATAGGTTGTCGCATATGGTAGGCAAAAACATATTTCACGCGAATAATTATACTAAATCGGGATGTTTTTATTTGCATTCAATAGGATGTTCGTAAGACAGACCCAGCCAGAAATGAGACGGTTATAGGGGAACACCTCAAGTTTGAACGAAAAGACGTGTGGGACATGAAATGGGCTGATGTAAGTTTGGTGATGCTGTTGTTGCTGTTGCTGTTGTTGTTGCTGTTGTTGTTGTTGCTGTTGTTGTTGTTGCTGTTGTTGCTGTTGCTGTTGCTGTTGCTGCTGTTGCTGTTGCTGTTGTTGTAGCTGTTGTTGTTGCTGTTGTTGTTGCTGTTGCTGCTGTTGTTGTCGTTATTTTTCATACTCGACTTGGTCACGGCACGTTTACGGTCCACGTTACGATTTTCCAATATCTTCCAATATGAAGGTCGAGGAACTCAGGAAAATACTAGCAAAGTTTGAATTACCTACTGCGGGGTCGAAAGCTGAGCTGGAAAGTAAATTATCTGAGTATTTAAAAGGAGTTTTCATCGACGAACTAGAACACGTGGAAGAAGAAGCCGCCATTGTAATTGATGAACCGAGCAAACCGAGCCAAACTGCGTCCCAAACTGGCAGTGAGGATGATTCTTTACTAAATAATCTGAGTTCATGCGGTTGCTTTTCGCTCTATAAGAGTCTCAAGACCGATATAGACGAACTAAAATGTCAACAAAGCAATTTTGAAACCGAAGCGGAGCTCAATGACCTTCGAGAGGGAAAACACCGAGCCGAAGTAAAGATCGAGCAACTTCAATCTACCATCGATGCTCTGCTTTTATCTCTACGGTTATTGGCCTCTGGCGGCGAGATAAAAGATCCATTGCCCTCTAGCACTGCTAGTGCTGGTCACAGTGTGTAAAATAAAGCCTCGGAATCAGAACAAATCGTAAATGAAGGTCATTCTCTGCAATCAACTTCAAGTTCAAAGCCTACTGAGCCTACTATGTCTACTTCTAATTCATCTAAGGCGAAAAAGAAGAAGAAAGGCAAAAAAGCTCCCCCTTCTCAGGGTCATTTGATCTCAGATGCTATTGACAAATCAAGTTCTCAGCAGGATGAAAATGGACTTTCAAATAGAAGGGTCATTATCGTGGGTGATTCAATTATTAAATATGTTAATGATTATAAAATCAAAGAGGGACTAGATGCAACAAACGTGGGAGTTTACTCGTATAGTGGATGCACAGTAGAGGATATGGTAGATTACATCAAGCCTAACCTCCGCAAAAATCCAGATGAAATTATTCTTCACGTGGGATCGAATAATTTATTAATTCAAGAGCCTCCAGAAATTGCATCTAATATTCTTGGGCTTGCTAAATCCATCACAGAGCAATCTATTAAGGTAACAATCTCTTCAATTGTCACTCGTGAGCGGAAGAAGGAGAATCTCAAGGAGAAGATTACAAGTCTAAACACTATACTGAAGAAGATGGCCAAGGTCAACGGACTAGGGTTTATTGACAATAACAATATTGATGCGTCTTGTCTTAACCGCAGTAGGCTTCATCTCAATGCCGCAGGTACGCAGAAATTATGTGATAATTTTAAAGCTTATATTAGTAAATAGGTTTCACGGCCAGTGTTGACCTCAAGCATTGGGGGGCCTCACAGTTTTCCAAAACTTCGAGGTTTTAAGATGGGTTTCTAAACGTTGTCAGTTTACCGGCTTACATCGACGAGATGCGGTTATTACTAGGGCGAAATTATTTTGATATTTTTGCGCTGAATGAAACCCGCCTCAATCAGTATTACACTGATGTTTGTGTACAAGGCTTCGATATCATTCGTTGTGATCGAAACCGACACGGAGGTGGGGTGTGTATTTACATTCGAAAATCTATCAATTTTATTGAGCGTCCTGACCTCGTTCCAGAAAACCTTGAAGCTGTGTGCCTTGAAGTGAGGAAACCAAATAGTAAGCCATTCATTGTTTCGTCAATTTATAGAATACCAAACTCTCCAGTGGAAGTATATGATAGAATTGAGCTTATGATAAGCAAACTGGATAACGAGGATAAAGAATTTATATTTTGGGTGACCTAAATTCCAATCTTTTAGATCCAGACAATCTTGATAATGATGCTAAACACCTTTCACGTATTATGGAGCTTTATCAGCTGGCACAAGTGATTACCAAGCCCACCCGCATAACTCAGTACTCAAAGTCACTTTTGGATGTTTGTATAACCTCAAACCCTGAGAAATTGATACATCAAGATGTAATTCATGTTGGACAAAGTGATCATGGTCTGATTTATGCAGTGCGGAAAATAAACTATGTGCCGAGGCGTGATAATGAAAGGGAAGTTGAAATAAGAAATTTCAAAAATTTTGAGGAAACCCTCTTCTTAGAAGATTTGCGTGCCCAACCATGGGCTTTAGTGCTACATCATGGCACCAACGCAGATGCAATGTGGAGTTGTTGGAAGACTATATTTTTAGAAGTGCTCGACAAGCATGCTCCAATAAGATCCAAACGGATACGAAGCAAGTCTAATATCCCATGGCTAACTAGGGATATAAGGGACAAAATGCGTGAGCGTGATCATTTAAAACTTCTAGCTATAAAGAAAAATGATGACCATAGTTGGGAACTTTACAAATCTTCCAAAAATACAGTAAACATTGCTCTACGTAAAGCCAAATGTGATTATTATGCTTCGCAAATACAAAATGAAAGTGGGAATCCCAAGAAAGCTTGGAAAGTTGTAAATGATATCCTAGGGCGGAAGCAGCGCGATAATGATATTAAGGAAATTAAGGTTAAAGTGCTACTAATGCTTTTTGAGAGACTTTTTGAGCAAAATCCTCTAATCAAGTAGTGAACTTCTGTGAAAAAAAATTTCGATTCGGTTAAATCCTGAATTTTTTACGAATCATTTCATATTGGAATTTTCCCGCCATCTTTGAAACACTTACCAGTCTCCCTCACGGATCGTCTTCGCGCGGCCAAGATCAAAGCAATGCCCAAATAAGGACGTTCAAGGTTCAAGTCGTCTTCTCAGTTTACAGCATATTCTTGGCAAGAATTCCCTAGTTTTATCGTTCTTTTGCGATGTTGGTATTAGTGGAATGTAGGCCATTTATTGATATGTATTTCTTTGTTGCTTAAATTATTGATCTTTAAAGTTTTTATCGTCAGAACATTGAATGCGAGTCGAGATTTTAGATTTCAGTGACAACGGTTGCCGCCATTACCGTTTGTCACGTATTATTTCCGTCGAATAAAATAGCCTCTATCTGTCTTCTATGAGGGTCCTTTATGGTGTGAAATAGCTAATATTAAATTTCAATGTCATACCCCGTTATTTATAATAGTGGGATGATAAAGGACCCACGTCTAGAACAGCAAAGCCATTTTGAAAATGGTCTTCTTGAGCGGTGCTACCGGAAAGAAACACAGAAAATGTCGGGTATTTTAGCGACTACTGCGAAGAAATTTTGTACAAACCCGAGGTTGTACTCACAATAAACTGTTCTCGCTTTAAAAACTCATTAAAAAGAATAAAAGATTCCTCCGCTTGTTGTGACAGATAGAGCGCGCACTCACGCGCACCGGTTATCTTGTAATGAGCCTGCGATCTCAAAAGAAACAAATGCAGTCAGCGGAGTTAAGTGTTTCAAAGATGGCGGGAAATTTGCAACATGAAATGATTCCTAAAAAATCAGGATTTAACCGAATCGAAATTTTTTTTCATAGAAGCTCATTACTTGATTAGAGGATTTTGCTCAAAAAGTCTCTCGAAAAGCATTAGTAGCACTTTAAGGATAATAGTATTACTAATCCTGAAGAAATTGTAGAAGTCTTTAATGAATATTTTACCGGCATAGGGCCAAACCTTGCTGAAAATATGGAAAATTCTGAGTGCGATTTCAGACAATTCCTAAATAGGTCAGATAGTGGTAGTTTGCCTAGTTTTCATTTTCAGCCTGTGAGTTCCTCTCAGGTTTATAAATTGTTGAGCTCGCTTTCCACTAATAAAGCCACAGGGGTTGATAAAATCTCTGCTGGGGTACTGAAAATAGCAGCACCGGTAATTTCCTGGCCTTTAATGCACGTTTTCAATACCTCAGTTGAGACTCATGTCTTTCCGAGCGATTGGAAAATAGCCAGAGTTAATGCTCTTTATAAAAAAGGCTCTCGATCCATGTTAAACAACTATCGGCCAATTTCTATCCTCCCGGTAATAAGTAAAATCCTTGAAAGAATACTGTACAATCAGTTAATTGAATATTTAGATGGGACAGGCTTATTATCGGAAAACCAATTCGGATTTAGGCGTTGCCACTCAACTGTATCAGCATTGCTGGACTGTACAAATGAGTGGTATTGTAACATGGATCGTGGGCTTTATTCCCTGGTAGTCTTCCTTGACCTGCAAAAAGCCTTTGACACAGTTAACCATGAGCTTTTATTAAAAAAACTGGAGGCTTATGGGGTCAGGGGGGGCGCACTATCACTTCTCAGCTCTTACCTATATAATCGCGTGCAAACTTGTCAGATCAACGGCAAGCACTCAGGGGTAAGGGCAATTTCCTGTGGAATTCCACAAGGCTCCATTTTAGGACCTCTCTTGTTTTTGGTCTATATTAATGATTTGCCAAACTGCCTCAATTACACCACCCCTCGAATGTTTGCTGATGATACTAGTTTAACAGCTCATGGCAAGAGTTTGGAAGACATTGAGTTTGGTCTCAATGAGGACCTGGCTAACATACGGATATGGCTCCAAGCAAACAAATTGAGCCTCAATGTGGCCAAAACAGAGTATATGCTCATTGGGTCAAATCCAAGGTTAGCTAGGCTCCCTGAGGAACCAAGTGTGATTATTGGGAAGCCCCGATAAAACGGGTCAAAGATGCCAAGGTGTTAGGAGTGCATATCGATGAGTCCCTTACCTGGAATAAACATATAGAAGAGATATCCAAGAAAATTTCGGGAGGAATCAGTGCCTTGAAACGTCTAAGAGAATTTGCAAATCGTGATATCCTCATTTCTGTTTATAATGCACTGGTCCTTCCTCATTTTGATTATTGCTGTGAGGTGTGGGACTCATTGGGTAGTGTGTTGGCTCAAAGGCTGCAAGGACTCCAAAACAGATGTGCCAGGGTGATTATGCATTATAAAAATGAAACTGGCCAATCTCAATTGGCAATGGATCATTTAGGGTGGAGACCATTGAACGAACGCAGGACTCACATCTTGGCTAGACAAATGTTTAAGGTTTTGAATCACATGGCACCAACACGGCTCACAAGTATTTTTAGGGGTTCTTACTCTGAGGGCAATTATAACCTAAGAAATTCAGACAACAAACTTGCCCTCCCCCTTCCAAAGACCGAATTCTTGAAAAAGAGCTTTTCATATAATGGTGCAAAAGTATGGAATTCCTTATCGAATGATCTTCGAAGCTGTGAGTCTATCAATGCCTTCAATGGTCTCCTAGGTCAATGAGTCAACCCATGGCCAATATCTATATCTATATCTATATCTTTTTTTTCTTTCTTCAATTATTTATTACTTAGTTTTCATATTATAGTATATTTTTGTAAATAGATGTATATAGGACTACATAGACATAGCTATTTATTGTAATTTTGTATTATATTTCCTAGAATATTATTGTAATTTCACATTTTTGTATTATACCCACGCCCCTATTGGAAATCAGCCTTTGTGTTGAATAGGCCAGCGTGGTTAAATAAAGTTTACCTTACCTTACCCTTACCTTACCTTATTGTTGCTGCTGCTGTTGTTGTTGTTGTTGCTGTTGTTGTTGTTGTTGCTGTTGCTGCTGTTGTTGCTGCTGTTGTTGTTGCTGTTGTTGTTGCTGCTGTTGTTGTCGTTATTGTTGCTGCTGTTGTTGTTGTTGTTGTTGTTGTTGCTGCTGGTGTTGTTGTTGCTGTTGCTGTTGCTGCTGTTGTTGCTGCTGGTGTTGGTGTTGCTGTTGTTGTTGTTGCTGTTGTTGCTGTTGTTGTTGTTTTTGTTGTGTGGTTGTTGTCGCTGCTGTTGTTGTTTCATAAAAGCCCGTTCACACGCTGCGATTTGAGGTGAATGTGATGTTTCTTCGGCGGTTCATGTCGCGCGGTGTTTGCAGTCGATTTGGCTCTGCGATATTTGTCAGTTTATTGGTGATCTGAAGAAATCGCACCCGCATCGCAGTGAAACATGTCAAAACGGCTGCGACGTTTTATAAATCTTGTGATTTATCAATACACTGTCCACTCTTAGTTGTGTTCACATGTCTTTTCTAAAATACAGGACAACTCGGAGCTGTTTGCAATGATGGAGAAAACCCGAATGTACATCTTCCGAAACTTGGATCCCGAGGTATGATGGAAGTGATGTTAGCCGTTTGCATGCAATTGTAAAGTTTTTCTTTTCTTTTCCACCTCCCCTCAATCGTTTTTTTTTTTTTTTGCTCGCTCAAGACCACCCGTCAAAATAGTGTGGAGTCGCTACTCTTTGTGAGCTCTTCCTATTTTTGAATACTAGGGATGACCGTCGTATTTTTACCGAGCTGTCAGAACAAGCCGGCCACCTTCCCGTTTAATCGCCGGAATGTGACACAAAAAAAGTTCAAACACAAAACTTTGATAAATGCAGCCTGAAGCTCATCTCATGTCAGAATTGGCTTGGCGAGGAAACTACTTGTTCCGTCGAGGCTACGAAATTCGCATGTTGGCCGTCAGGCTTTCTTTTGCTGCCGGACACTTTTTTGAGCAGCCGCCTACTTCAAAACAGCTCTGTTTTAAAGGGTTAAAATCGATACTTTAGGGTCTATGTAAGCAAAATTACGTATCTTAAATATCATTCTACTTGTTATCGTGTTATTTCGGATTTTTTAGTAGAGAAAATTTGTTGTCGCTACAAGTAGGTTGATTTTAAGATTGTTTTTCTGGATTCATGACGGTTATTTTAAAGTGCCACTCAAGGCACAAACAACCACATTTCATCAAAAAGATCAATTATCCAAGGGAACAGTAGCGAAAGAAAAATATGTTTTGCGCGCGTCGTGAAGATTTTATTAATTTTTTGTTATATCCGCGATGCATGCGCGATGTATCCGCGATGTATCTCAGCTGTTCAGAACAATGCTTCCTGTGACGTAAACAACAAGACAAAGAAAGAATAAGAAAGACGTTGCCTTGTTGTTACGTCACAGCAACCATTGTTACGTCACAGTAACCATTGTTACGTCACAGGAACCATTGTTACGTCACAGGAACCATTGTTACGTCACAGGAACCATTGTTACGTCACAGGAACCATTGTTACGTCACAGGAACCATTGTTCGTCCCACAAGATGCAGCGCGCATAGTTGAACGAAAAAATAACGCCACTGGAAAATATTCAGAAATCAATAAAGTATTCACAGCGCGCGCAGAATACATTTTTCTTTCGCTACTGTTCTATAGGATGACCTCGAGTGTCACTTACCCAATCCCTCCGAGAAATATCCGTGAATATTGAGGTCATTCATTATGCATTTGTTCTTATCAGGAGCCCATCCTCAGTTCTGGGTACATTTGTCAGTTTAACGATCTTGAGGTCAAGGCCGTGCTACTAGACGAAATTATGAAGGTTCGTGACAAACTTAGCTTTTAACTGCCATAATTTGTTTAAGGTGGCTCAAGGGGGTACCTGCAGTTGCATTGTCGCCCTTCAAAACTGAACAGTTTTACTGGGCCTGTCTGTTCTGGCACTTTTCTAACTTTCTGAAATTAAGCGGTCAAGTTTTGTATGGTGCATTAATTTGTTACTTTTGGTTCAAACACAGTTCGTCAGATCAGGTCAGTATTTCTCTTAGGATCATAAGTCCATGCCGGTACTTATTCTTAGCGATAGGCGGACGTTGTGTAGTTTGAATGGTCCTTTCTGTTTCTCTTTCTTAAGTTTTTTTTTTCATATATGGTGTTGTTACTTTGACAGGACTCTGAACACCCAACCAAAGAGAACCTGATTGACCTGGAGGTTAAGGTACGCCATACAATAGACGATCATTTATTTTGCCTTGTCAGTAAACTTGGCACTTTTCTTGCTGCTCTACTTGCTAAAACAAGAGTCACCTGTATGAAACGATAGTCACTACAGTCCCGATGGTGTGTCTGTGGAAGAATGTTTGTACGTATTAACGAAAAATGCGTTGTGTTATTAATAGTCCTTGCGTGATGCGCGTGACCTGTTGGAGAAAGTTGGCATCCCTGATGCATACCAGTTTATCGAAGACAACCCTCACCCGCGTCTCTGGTAAGTAACAAACGAGATGAATTAGAATCTCTGGGGCACCCAACCGTGATTTTCAGAAACAATGAAGTGCAGAAGTTAAAGAGTCTGTGTTAGCTGCCATTTTGACAGCATAGCAACATACCAAGTCGAAGAAAGTATCCATTTCCATCGGCTGATTTCGAGAATGTAGAGCAATTTTCTCGATTGAATTTGGTAATTCAAATCTGAAACTTTGTTTTTAGATGTTGATTTAGAGATTTCTACACGTAATTCGTTATATAGTACGAAAACAACAACAAAGGAGTGGCTGACACGGGCGCTTTAATGCGGACAATTCTAGGCTTCCCCTAAAGAAGTCGAGGTTACCATAGGGTGTTATCTGTGACCAGTTAAATGGGTAGAAGGTCTGCACAAGGTATTTTCATGCAAATAAATAGAACATACATACAGACAATTTTATTTAGACACAGCGACCTCTCACAACGAGTACTAATAATTCAGTACACGCTGGTTTCCAGGGGGCTGTGCTTATTAAACTGCATATAATAATAAAGTTTTGTTGCGATTACTTAAAATAGAGTCAATCCGGCGCTTGAGACCTTCTTGGAAGGCTGTTCCAGAACATTGCACCAACTGTACTTAAAGCGACGCTTAAGGGAAATTAGTATTGGGCCTTGGAAGCACTAGGTCAGTTTCACGGCTTTTCCTTCCTGAGCCTCGTAAAACTTTCCCTTGGGTTAGGTGCGGAGTACCCGTTTGATATTTTGAAGAACCTTACTTTCCGAATATGGCCAGATATCGATGATCGCCTGTCAAATGATATGCTCAAAGCGAAGACTTCTGGTTTCGATTCAATATATAAATCTTCTTCAGGGACTCACAAACTAAGTATGGCATACTTAGTTTGTGAGTCCCTGAAAATGATATGCCATGTGTGTAAACTTCCCACAGGCGCCTCTTAGCCGAGAGCTCATTAGAGAGACTGGAACTAGAGGTAGCGGACAAGGCGTTCGTCAGATGTCAAGACTACCAAGGGATCCGATTTGTCAAGAGACTCACCAAACTTGACGTGAGGATAATCACGCATTGTCTTACTTAAAATTAGTATTCCACAAGTTTGGGCCTGAGTATCGGGGTGCTGCGGATTGTGCGACCGCTAGCTATCGGAGTAATCGTGGCGATTGGCCACATCTTCCCGCCCAATACTCGTCACACTGATTTTTCAGTAAAGATATACTTACCTAGATCCATGGTGGGCGATTGGGAACAAAAATGCATGAAACAAACCCACGATCTTATGATCCTGCGAGTAATAGAATCAGACTGCCCCACTTGCGACTCACTACTAGGAGGCATACACCGAATTCAAATTTGACGCCCATTTTGAAAAAAAAAAACATTGTTCTGGACTGACTAGCCTCGAATTCGTGCAAAAATGCTTTTTTGTTTTCACGTGATTTTTCGAGGCTAGTAAGTCCAGAACAATGGCTTTTCGAACTGGGCGCCATATTTGTATGCGAGTCGCAAGAGGGGCGGTCCGCTCTTGACCAAGGGCACCCAGGGGGGTCCGACCTCCGACGGATAACGAATGCTGCCGGGCCAGGCTCGGCTCGACTCTGTTTTTAATTCTTCTAAATTACATACATTTTACGCACACGTTTCGGTGCTGGTGTGTGAGGCAGAAAGCTTTGGGGACTGCATTTTATGTTTTACGCTAACATTGCTCGCCCTCTCAAGAAACATTCCCGCCTATATGTCAAAACAACTTGGCATCCCTTACATGTTACTGTTTCCTGCGCAAACACCATGCTGTCTTCCTCTCTATTATTAGAATGAGAACAAGAAAAAGGCGGAGGTAGCCGCGTACTTCAAGCGTTTCGAGGAGGCTGAGCGGCTCTACCTAGAAATGGACAGGCGGGACTTGGCTGTCGATCTCAGACTCAAATTGGGGGACTGGTTCCGGGTGGTACAGTTGCTCAAAACAGGGGGTGGTGGAGGTGAGTTGAAGATCCTGTGTCAGCCGCCATTTTGACAGCATATCAACATACCAAGTCGGAGAAAGCATCCATTTCCATCGGCTGATTTAGATTGATTGATTTAGATGTTGATTTAGAGATTTCTGTACGTAATTCGTCTTCTAATGTCCAACGGGCTCCCCATTATCTTTGTCTAATGTGAATGGACTCTGTTGGTCAGGTCGGGTCGTACCATGTCGTGTTGTGTCGCATCATGTGATTTCATGCCGCGTCGTGTCATGTCATTTCATGTCATGTCGTCATGCCCTGTCATCTCATGTCGTCTCGTCATGCCATGCCGTCTCATGTCATGTCGTTTTGTGTCGTGATGCCATGCCGTGTCGTGTCCTGTCATGCCATGCCATGTCGTGATGCCATGTAGTGCCGTGTCGTGCCATGTGCCATCCATGACAGACAATAATCTCTCGCGTTGCCAGGTGACGACCAGTTGCTGGAGCAAGCGTGGAATGCTATCGGGGATTACTACGCCGACCGGCAGAAATGGCAGAACGCGGTAACGTACTATGTACAGGGCCGTAACCAGGAGAGACTTGCTAACTGTTATTACATGTTGGAAGACTATGCCGGGCTAGAGAGTATGGTCAATAACTTGCCTGAGAACCACAAACTGCTGGTGGTAAGTAGAAAGGATATGTTTCGTTATAATGGGTGACGAATGGTCGTCCGGAAATTGAAGAATCTCGCGAAATTCTTAGTGAATCTCGGGGTTTTAGAGAGCGCATATCGCGCAATCTTGTTACTCGGGCTTCCGTAGGAACCCGAGTTATAATTCCGGCTCTGTTTTTATTATTTTCTGCCGTCTCGAGCAAACGCAGGTTGAAGTAGTTTAAGTATGAGCAAAACACAGTCACGTGGGCTCGGACCAATGAGAGCGCTACATGAAAGATGATGCAATATAAAAAAAAACCATACGGTTAGAGGAGACTCTTAATTTATGATTCAAGTATAGCTTTATCGAAGTACAACAGTAATCATTGAATCTTGAATCTCGGGGTTTTAGAGAGCTCATATCGCAATCTTGTTTCTCACAAATTAACGCAAAATACAGAGAATGTATGAGAAGCGATATTTATCGTCTCGATCTCGATATTTTAGGCGTGACCTCGCTGTCTCGGAAAATCTCGCATTTACCATTCACCGACAGGACCAGAAAATGGATTCGAGATTCTGTGACCTTATAGATATAAGGTTTCTGAACTTGCATGTCACTCTTGTAGTGACCACTGTTATCACGTGACTGGTTTCTTTGTAAACCAAGCCCAGTAAAATCACCATCATGCGGTTAGCACGTGACTGGTTTCTCTGTAAGCTAAGCTCATTACACAAATTGACCAATCACCATCCATTCTCAAGATTTTGAGAATCACGCCACTCCTGGGCACGTTTTTGGAAGTCGGCGTTCAGTCTTTTTTTCTCCCGCAACGTTGGAGTGTAGGAAGAAAAGACGGCTGAAATTCAGGCTACACCGACATGTGCGAAAACATTTTTCAAGGTTTCAGAGTCAAACCCTGACATACATTGTTGGTTTTCTTTCAGGAAATCGCTGCGATGTTCAAAACGGTGGGCATGTGTGAACAGGCTGTTGCCGCCTACACAAAGGTTAGCTCATTCACACGTGGGCCTTTCGTCTGAACCAGTCAAAACTACTAATGAACGCCCCATCAGAAGGAGACTGTTTATATGCATGGCTTGGGCCAATGCAGTTCACTTAAGGAATGGACAATATTTAGCGTGCGTCCATCCACTTCTGGATGCACGCGGATAGTTGGGAGAGCACAAAGGTAGCGTAAGAGATGCTCGAGGCGCAGCCGAGAGCATCTCTAGCTACCTGAGTGCTCTCCCAACTGTCCAAGGGCATCCAGAAGTGGATGGACGTACAGCTAATTATTGTCCATTGCTTTTATAACATAGCCAACGGATTTCGCATGTGAAAAGGCAGCTCTACTACGCACGAATAAAAACGAAGCGTGCGAGGTAAACACAGTAAAAATCTGAAAATGATTTGTGTTTGTGTTTGTAAACATTGTGTTTTAACTCACAAATGAAGTCAGCTTGGTTAAAATATACACTTTCACAAAAAATATTATTGACAACTTTATTATATGTAAATAAATTTAAACTAGTTTTACGTAGAATAAAAGAAGGAGGAAAGCCGGGCAAAATTTTTTGTCAGGGTGAAAGCTTCATTCAAACGGCAAACAGGTGTACTAAAATAACACTAAATAACCAAAACCACTACTATACGTTTCGAAAATGAGTTAGAAAAATTCCGAATTTCCGTAAAAATAGCTTACAAAACAGTATAAATACCTTGATAATGAATCCTTGCGATTTCCATCGAGATTTCAAATCATGTAGAGGAATTTGTTTCGTGGCCGGCTTTCACCAATTTGCTCAGTTTTTTGACACGCAGCATTCAAATTTCCACTAAATCCCAAGAAAATTCCCAGCCTTGTGCATAGTCCCACAATTAGACAGGCTCTTGATGCACGATGAGCTCAAATTCCGACTTGTTAGCCATGTTTTATGGTAAATTTAGACCGAAAAGCGTCCTTGAGCGAAGCAAATCTTCGCACAGTTTCGGTGAGTTCAAAACACGGGGAATTCCCGGGCTATTACGTCATGAAAACAAGTAAGGAGAAATTGAATTGAATCATCAAGGGATTCCCTTCATTTTAGCGCTTAAAACGTGGTTTATTCGCTCAAAACAAAATGCTTTTCGCAAAATGAAATGTCCCATGCTCAGCTTCAAACCAAAATGACGCGAGCATGAACCATCTCTATGAACCATCCATTTCTTGTTCATAGAAAATCAGCCAATCAGAGCGCGCGTTATATCGTAGCTATGTTATAAATGCCTATTGCAGCTAAAGCCGGGGAAATACGAGGCACAAAATCCCTCAACTTGTCGCGCAACATTGCTGCCTCGTATTTCCCCGACTCGTTATGTTCCGGGCCAACAATAGAGCAGATTTCGTATGACTGTGAAAAGTACCGCGAAAGAGTTGCACCGCGCCGCGACCGTGACCGTACCGCGACTACGCGATTACGTTCGGTATCTACAGCAGGAAACAGCAGGCCAGGTTCGGTACCGCACCGCGCCGTGTCACGGTACTTTTCACAGTCATACGAAATCTGCTCTATGACGGATGTTTTGTCTTTATAGACGGGTAAAGTAAAGGAGGCTATCGACTGCTGTGTCCAGCTGAATGAGTGGGACCTCGCGATACAGCTTGCTAAACAACACAACGTCAAGGAGATCGACACACTCCTCGCCAAGTACGCCTCGCACTTACTGGACAAGAACAGGACTTTGAACGCTATTGAGCTGTATCCTTATCCACAAACAACGAATGAGAAAGCAGATGTGTCTCACTGGAATTCTTGAAAAGAGGACAACTCTCAAGATTTAAGATTCAATACCCTATAGGCTAGAGCTAGGAGTACGTCACTAACCATCCTGTCATCGCTCTACGAGCCAGACATAGATAACGACCTCGGCGCAAGCATTTCCCCCCAATAACAAGACGAATAGAGAAAAAGGACAAAACAGACAAGATTTGTGCCGACGTTTCGGACTCTTTACTTTCAGTCCTTCATCAGGACGGTTACAGAAATAAGATGACCCTTTTTGCGACTCAGCAAAAAACACCAGTATCACTTATGGTGATAATGGGCGGTTTTATGTGTCCGCGTCGATTGATAACTGTTTCTCGTCAGCTATTTCCTTAACAGCAAATAAGCTATCGAAAGGCCAATCATTTTATCGACGCTGCCAAACTTCTTTTTAAGGTATTCAATCAATCTCGTTCCCAGAGCCTGTCGGTCATGCTTACTCGGAGGCTCTGGATGCAGACGAAACCGGAAGTCCTAGAATCTAGCACATCCGGTTTTCCATATATGGTGACCATCTTTGTCGGTTAGGCGAATTTCAAAATGGCGGGTGGGAATATCGGCCAATCAGAATCGGCTACGATTGTCCTGCCGCCAGAGCCTACGACAAACAACAACAGGGGAGTAGGCTCTGGGAACGAGATTGGGTATTCAATATATCTGTACGCAAGTAATACAAGTTTCTATAGGTGACTTATTGTTTTCAGTATAATAATTTTAGTGACCCTGCCCACTCGCGATGCTTTCAAACTAATTTCGGAGGCATTCTCGAACCCAGAGCTCCCCGGTTCGTAACCTCGCGGGGGAGGCTCTGGTGACAGCCACTGACGCATGCCCGAAAAGAAAATGGTGTTATGGCCTCACAATTACTTTTCGAGCGTCCAAGTCGAAAGCATAGGTTGACGACAAGGAAACGAATGCCAGCGTAATGTTTTCCCATTTCAGATCACGGCTCATTCATTGAACAAGCCTTCATTGTTTGGAATGCTTCCATATTCATATATCCTTCCTTGAGTAGCAGATTAAGAAAGGGAATGCTCTTGGGAATTCCATGTGATCTGAAACGGCTACTAGGGTAGGCGGGAGTGTGAAGAGTCAAAACAGGAATACGTTTTCTGTATCGTCTACCGTAGTGAAGTGAATACGCTGACCAGTAACTGATAGCAGAGTGTTCTACTCGTGTTTAACGATCTTTTTAGCTTGCCAAGGAGACTGCAGATCCACGAACGAACCCTCTACGTGGCAAGAAACTATATGTCCTAGCTGCTTTGTTGGTAAGTGGAATTAAAGTAGAGAAAAAAAAAAGAAATAATATCACAAAAACCTTTGCAATTTAGGGCCACGTATCCAATCCCGGCCTCCTTCATGCTTTTTATTGTCTTAGTTTAAAGAGCCCGTGTCAGCCACTCCTTTGTTATTGTTTTCGTCCGATATTAAGAGTAGAATTACGTGTAGAAATCCCCAAATAACTATCTACAAACAAAGTTTTCTTCTTTATTTACCAAATTCAATCGCAAATATTGCACTACATCCCCTAGATCAGCCGATGGAAATGGGTGCTTTCTCTGTCTCGGTATGTTGCTAGGCCGACAAAATGGCGGTTGACTGAGGCTATTTAAAATGAGTTTGAGAAATGATCATCTAAAAAAATGTAATCAGTTTTACCGCTCTCAATCGAACATGTCGGATCCGAAAATGTCGGTCGATGGAGATGGATTCTTTCTCTGACTTGATATATTTCTTGCCGACACTTCTAGGTGGAGGAATATCACGAACACATCAAGATGAGCAGTATGAAAACAGCTGGCGGCAAAGACAAGCGGAACAAGCGCGAGGTAATGTAAGCCTGCGTCTCTCGTTTGTGGTTTTTATTGAAATTTCGTTTTCGGTTTCTTGAAGAATAATATCAAACACGAGACAGCGTGTTTCAGAGATTTCAGAGATCTCTGAGTGTTTCAGAGATTTTTTCTCTTTCTCCGCTTACTAGGGCTAACGCTCAGAAGCACACATGGGACCATTTCATTAGCACGTTAGCTTTCACACAAGGTTAATTCCTTATCTCCACTCTGTTGAACTTAGTGCTACGCGGCCACAGGCTTGCCTGAACATCTACATACGAGACAGCGTGTTTCATCAGGATTTCGAGAATTATCAATAATTGGGTTGAAATATCAAGGCAGGCCCGTAGGCTTTGAGGAAAGGGGGTTCTTACGAACCCGCTCTCCGTACTTATAGGTCCGCTTTATGGTTAGAAAAAAAAATACTAAAAAGTAGGACCAATAGTCCAGTTTCGAATTCTCTAATCTACCGCTGAATAGGCATCGGCGGCGCATAAATACAGTAGGAGCCTCGGTTTGAAGTAGAAAAAGTTGTGAATACCAACGAGAAACTGATGAACCTTGAATGGAGACAATAGACAAAACGTTTTGGACTCGTTGGTATTCGCAACTTTCGGGTTCAAACCGAGGCTCCCAATGTATTTATGCGCCGTTGATGCCTATTCAGCGGTAGATTAGAAAATTCGAAACTGGACTATTAGAATTGTATCAATAAATCAAACATCTTGTATTGCGTTTGTTTGTAGTGCCATACAAGCACCAATTGGTTTTACATGTAAAAGCAAAAGACGGATGGTCTCAATTATAAGTCTTTATCACTACGAAGATGATTACTATGGTGCGCCATTTTTTAAAACGAGCCAAATCAAGTGCACTGAGCTGTAAATAGTGAAACAAAAAATTACCCGCATGAGCCTCACTTAAAGGGAGGCTGTCACGATTTTTTTCATTTTTCATTTCATTTTATTGATATTTCTAAGTATAAATAAATAATCGGACTGACCCGCAGGTAGTACAAACTAATCGAGGCGGGCCAGTCTTACAGATTTCTCAGAGTAATTAAATTACATGTGACTATTAAGAGGTTTATATTTCATATAGCTTTAAGACTTAAATTAAACAAATAAGGTAAAGGAATTAAGTGAGGAAAAAGAAGAAGAAACGAGAAAGTGAGCATAATCTATGTCTTCTTTGAAATCAATACAGATATTCATCTGCATCGATATTATACCGATTTTCAGACATTAGAATATCTAGTAGAATTTCTCTTAATTTTCTTTTGAATCTTGTTTTGGGAAGATGCCTGAGGTTCAGGGGGATATCATTCCAAATTTTGACCCCAACACGTGAAAAAGCATTTTTTAGTATATTCAATCGCGCATTTTGTCGGTTGAAATTTTGGGAGGACACAGAACGGGTGAAGTAATTGTGTCTGGATGATGTTCGAGAAAACAAGTTTAAGATATTTTTTGGCGCAATGTTTTGATCAACATCGTACATAAGATTCGCAACAGATTCATAATATAAGAGGTTAATTGGTAGAATGCCAGCATCAACAAAAAGGGGGATAGCATGTTCTTTCCTATCAGTGAAGTGGATTAGTCGTAGAGCACGTTTTTGAAGTAGGAGAAGCTTATCAATATAGGACTTGGGTGCGGTACCCCAAGTGATTAAGCCATAATTTAAGTAAGGTGCAATTAATGTATTATAAATATTCATAAGGATAGAAAAGGGTACGAAATGTCTTAATTTAGCTAGTATACCGACAGATTTACTTCTCTTAGTTAATACAGTATATTGATATGGTCTCGAAAAGAGAGGGTTTCATCGATTTGAACTCCAAGGTACTTAACACATGTTTTTCGCTCAAGATACGATACGATGCTCAAAGAACGATCACTGAGTAAAACTTAGGACTATTGGAGAATATGTAAAACGTAAACATTTGGTCGGATGGGACGAGAAATAGCGAGATTAAAACGGATTGTTTCGTGGTTTTCAGCCTTCGCTGACCATCGTTACGGGACGATACTTCTTTGTTTTTAGATGCGTAGTTGCGTGACAGCCTCTCTTTAAGTGTTCGTCCCAGTCTGACTGTTTGAATACGAATATTGCCAATTATGTTGCTGTTCTGTTTGCAGGAAAGGCAGTGTGTCTATGAAGAGGTAGAGTCAGGCAGATAAGTCTCAGCAGTTCCAGTAGTACTTAGTGGCATTGTTTTATAAATGCCCAATGTTTGTTAACCGAGGTCTCGTCTCGACGTCACTACACTCACAGTTCAGGGCTCTAGCTCTTTGTACTTACAATGAGAATAATCTCGTGCAAATTTGCCATGTCACGTTCTTCCTAAGTGTAAAGAGCTGCCTGAACTCAGCCGAATGAATAATTGTTAAAGTAACAATATTTGTTATTTGCTTATTCGGGTGGATGTCGTGGTCCTGAAAGGACTGTTTGATGGGACTGACATAACGACAACCTTAGCGTAAGTCATTTTCCAGAGTTTAATGAACGCTGAGTCAAATAGGTGTTATTTATACTTCTATGTAGTGCGCAATAACCTGGTGTTTCGTAATTGGCGGCGTCAGTTTAATTAGGCAGTATTAAGGAAGGCTCTTTTTCAGTGTCATTAGCGGCTTTTCTTTCGTCTTTTGTTCTTCCTTGTCCCATTGTAATCCCTGGTTTCGCTTGCAGGCGATTTCAGCGCTTGCTGGCTTGCTGGAGGAGGACTCTATTGCTACAGACGAGAGCAAACTCGTGGATAACGCTTGGAGAGGAGCCGAGGTAAAACTTTTTAATCCAGCATCATCTTGAGATCAAAATGATGATTAGAGCGGATTTCAGATGATTGTCGAAAGTAAATCAGACTTGAATATTCTACGCGTTCCTATTGGTTCAGGTTTTGGATCTTTGTTTACTCAGCCAATGAAAATGCGAAGAAAGAACAAACACACGTTGACTGTTTTAGGAATGAGCACAAGCTGTACATCCTTTGTCCTCTGATTAGTTTGTTGTTGAATGGGTTTCGTTTCTGTTTGGTGTATTAGTTTTCATCTAGAATCCGCTCTATCATCATGTGTTAATGCGCTAGTCGACGACAGTTCAACAGAACAATAACAGACTTGAGTCACTAGGCCGAGTAGAGGCCTCACAGCTCGGGCTAAAGTCTGAAGGCGATGTTTGCTCGCCCCCGTCATATCGCGCTGGTTTAATCCAGTTCCCATATGTATCACATACGCAAATATCGGCAAGCACTTAATGGTGCAGCTCATTGCATTCGACGCGTGAATTGTGAATTAATGTCTTACCGTATGTGCTTGTGGTACAAATATAAATACTCTATTGAGTGGTAGGGTCAATCCGATTGCATGATTGATCGTGATTGTATGTTACTCGTTTACCGTACGTGCTTGTGGTACAAATATAAATACTCTATTGAGTAGTAGGGTCAATCCGATTGTATGACTGATCGTGATTGTATGTTACTCGTTTACCGTACGTGCTTGAGGTTCAACTATCGACACTTTCTATTCCAGGCTTATCACTTCTTCCTACTGGCCCAGAGGCAGCTCTACGAAGGCGCTATTGACGCCAGTATGAAGACGGTGAGTTGAGCGCAAAGATCTTGCCTGTTGATATCCCAGCTGAATAATTCGATTAAAGAGACGGCCGCTCCTTTGTTATTTTTCATTCGATATTAGAAAATGACACCTATGTTGTATTGTGAATGTGCGCATTCTGATTGGTTAAAAAGCGTGTTTGTAAGATACCTGAGAAACACGATTGTCACGCAACGCTGTCGCGCGTGTGTATGTTATTTTCTAAAAGCAATAAAAATACTTTCTGCGTGCTCTCTGGTTTCTTACAAACACTCGGAGAATGTTGGTCGAACTGATAAAACTTTTGATCAGTTCTCCCAACATTCCCCTCGTGTTTGTAAGAAAGCAGAGAGCACGCGGAAAGTACTTTTATTGCTTAATTAGAACACGCATTACGTGTAGAAAATTTGACACAACCATCTACAAACAAAATTTCATTCTTTGCATTTACCAAATTGAACCGAAAATATCGCACGACATTTCCTTAATCAGCCGATGGAAATGGATGCTTTTTCAAACTCGGTATGTTGTTAGGCTGACAATGAGGCTGACGGACGCTCTTTGAAGACCTACAACTTGAAATGTTTTTGCTTCTGGAAGCCGTGTGTTTTTGTATAGGAAGCCACGGATGAAAGATGTTGAACGTGAGTTTCTTTGAATTCACCGTGTCGATGCAAATGTCATTTATACATCCTAGCGTAACTAATTCTCTGTGTTTATGACGTACGACAATTGCGCTGTTTCTCCTTGAAAGTTTTGGCGTTTGTTCTTGAATACTCCTTGGATTTTGTAGAGCGGATTTCACATGACTGTCAAGACTTGTTATGTAATTGTGATTGCTTTGCGTTCTCATTGGCTACTCGTTTTTCTCCGCCAATCACATTCTGTAGTAAATACAATTGTGTAATTACTCACGACATTCATCTGAAATCCGCTCTACTTAGTAATTGATTCGGTTTGCAATTGGCTGAGAAAAAAAGCCATTTAGGAGCAAGTCGTGATTTCTCTCGATTCTGATTGGCTAGTGATCGCTCAATTGCATTTATTTTCACGACATTCATGTGAAAACCGCTCTACAACTTTGTACGAACTACACGATTAGTCCCGACTGTTATTTGCTTGTCTAATAATAATAAACAAGTTTTATTAATACAGTGTATAGCAGAAAATCATTGCACAAGCAAACCATTCAAAAGCTCACCCTATTAGCAAATCAGATTGAAGATAGTGAGTTCAATGTTATCCTTTACTGTGCAGCGCTTGTGCATGCGACTTGTTGTTTACGTGTATGTTTGTAGCGGAGCTCCTTAGAGCGGAGCACCATAGGTATCGCAGGAAGAATACAATAGCTCAAAGTAGAACTCAGGTATAACGATCGACTTCATTTTTCATGGTTTCAGCGGTATTCCCATTTGGGTATCGCTGGCGCGTCCGTGTCTGTGCGCCCCCACACAGGTAAACCAAGACCCCAACACAGAAAAATATGTAACCGGGAGCTCCGCTTTTAGCCAGTGGCTAAATCTATATATTATGATTGTAGGCCATGCACCTTCGTGAATACGAAGACATTATGGACGCGTCGTGTGTCTACTCACTACTGGCCCTGGTCAGCTGTGCTAATAAAGCGTTCGGGACTTGCTCCAAGGTGAGCCACAGTGCTAGACCCCGTTCACACTAGACCGGTACAAACCGGACCGGTAGAATTCTGGTACGGTACCGTCGCGCGTTCACACGGGACCTGCGGTGCCGGACCGATTTTGGCACGGCTAAGGAAAAACTGGATTTCCGAAGGCACACGCATGGGAACTGTTCTGAATTCCCATAAATAGCCATGGGAAATCCGAACACCTTCCATTCTTCTACCATGGGAAATCCAGCTTTTCCCGTGGGTGGGTTTCTGCAGAAATTCCCTGACGTGCAAAACCAATTCAACATTAGGGAACGCGTGCACTCGCGAATGCCTGCGTGCGGAAGCTACAGACCAATCAAATTTAAGATTTGTCAAGGCCCTCGCCTCATCACCACGTCCTCTACCACCGCGTCCTCCATCACGTCTCTTAAACTCTCTGTTGTTGAACTACGATGTGATTGGCTGTGGACTACGTTGTACGCTGTTTTGCAACCAACGTTTAGCAAAGATTGAATGACGTAGAGTAAGTTTTGCCCCAGCCTTAGGGCCACCCCGCGCCTTGCGCAAACACAAAAATGTCTCTTAGCTTGTTCTTGTTTCTGCATCCTTATTACCGAGTTATAGTTTGTGTTGAGTTTTTCTACAAATTCCTTAGATTTCACAGCAGGGTTGATATTGACCTTGACCTCATAAATATAAAATTGACATCCATTTGCAGACATACCAAGAAAACATGTAACAAAATCACGTCATCTATGTTCTGTTCTTGTCAGTTCGTAAAACTACGCAGCTGACAACGTAGCTCGGAAGAAAACGGCTAGAAGTGCATTTGACTTCATGGATTTACACGTGCAAGCATTGTGTTTGTAATCAAGTGTTCTCTGCTCTTGTCGACTGTGTTTCCACTTGAATATGAATAAGAAAGGTGTGCTGTTTGTTTCACCTGCAGGCGTTTATCAAGCTGGAGTTACTGGACACTATAACGGATGAGCAGAGGAAATCATTCGAGGAGCTGGCGTTAGAGATATTTACAAAGTGAGTGCTGTTTGTCGCAACTCTTCAGTTGGGCTCACAAGTATAAGAGAACCATTACAAGAGAAACATGGTATCACTTTAAAATCGTTTGTTGTTGTTGTTTGTTTTGTTGTTGTTGTTTGTTTTGTTGTTGTTGTTTGTTTGTTTGTTGTTGTTTGTTTGTTTGTTTGTTGTTGTTGTTGTTTGTTTTGTTGTTGTTGTTGTTGTTGTTTGTTTGTTTGTTGTTGTTGTTGTTGTTGTTAGGGGGATTGGTCTGATTGGACAGTATCGAGAATTATCAGGATACCTGTGTAATTTGTTAAAAAGCGCGCACTTAATAAATTAGTTTGTGCTCGGTAAAATCATTACACAAATGATTTTCATCGTAAATATAACCTACGACAGACGCATAAACTAAGGCGAACCTATCAACCGCGTGCACGAGTGTATGTGAACTAACAAAAGTATCCTTCCACAGGAATCATCACATGATCTGAATTGGGTGGCAACAAGATGTTAACACCGTTAGCCGATTTGGCTTATTAACTTGACGGCCGCAAACCTTTTCTTTCTCTCTCCAGACATTCACCCAAGGACTCTCGAGGTAACAAGATTGAGTGTACGAACTGCGAGACCATGATTCATGATTGGTGAGTCGGTCAGATGCATCTGATACTTAACAAATAGATAGAGCAGATTTCGAATGACTATGAAAAGTGCCGCGACACGGCACGGCACGGAACCTGGCCTGCTGTAGATATCTGTAGATACCGAATGAAATCGAGTAGTCGCGGAACGGTCACGGTCGCGGCACGGTCACGGTCGCGGCACGGTCACGGTCGCGGTCGCGTCACGGTCGCGGCACGGTCGCGGCACGGTCGCGGCACGGTCACGGTCGCGGCACGGTCACGGTCACGGTCGCGGTCACGGTCGCGTTGCGGCACAACTTTGTCACGGCACTTTCGCTCTATCGTTTTTCCATACACACGAACTCAAGCACAAGCTTGAAATCAAAATTAATTATTTTGCTAGCGTTTGCGTTCGCTTGATTTACACTAGAAACAGGCGCAAGCACAAGGGCACGCAACGTGTGGATTTCCTTGCGCTAGCGTCTGCTCTTGCGTTTAAGTGTAAACCGCGTAGGGAATTTTATGAGTTTGATATCCTTGCGCCTGCGCTTGCGTTCATTTGATAATGGTTGGGCAGCGGTAGCGGTAGGGTCGTTGGGCAGCGGTAGCGGTAGGGCCGTTGGGCAGCGGTAGCGGTAGGGCCGTTGGGCAGCGGTAGCGGTAGGGCCGTTGCACGGCTGCTCCCGAGGGGACTTTTAGTTCAAGCTCATTATTATTCATACAGCGTATTGATTTGAGCCCACGGGCAGCATTGGTAGCGGTCTTCCCCCTGGCTCAATGAAAAAACAAAGATGGCGCCCAAGGCACAAACAGCTTCCACGCGTATTACCCATTTGTTTACGGTTCAAACGAAGTGTTTTGGGACAAGGATAACATTGAAATAGTAGCAGACTAAAAGATATAATGTCGACTAAATTCGAAGAGACAAAATAACAGCAATCTAATGTGCATTGACCTCAAACCACGCATGAACAATTGGACACACGTATTCTATCATATCTAGTGTTCTCGGGCCACAAACAAGGTTATGTCAAGATTACAGCCACGATAGCTTGACTTTGTGATTTTTCTGGGAACTAAGGATCAGCACATGCTATTTGAAGGGTCTTCAGCTTCAGCTAGAAGAGGTAGGTTCGATGCTAGGAATTCGTTGCAACCTGTTTTGATTTTTTTTTCGACGAGCGCCACAAGTGGTACTACGCAGGCTTGTCGAAAGATAAGTAAGCTTTCTTAAAGCGTACAATGCAATGGTTGAAAGTTTCTCATTATCCCGCAGATCTGTGTTTTGTCTCTGGTATTCAGAAGATTAAAATGAAAGTGCACTTGCACCCTATTAAAAATGTTTGGAGTGTTAGGATTTTTTAGGGATTCTCTGCAGTTTATTGTTCACAACAGATGTAAGGAAAGATACACCTGTTGCAACCCCTGAAACCAGAGAAAACAAACTGCAGCTGTACCTTATTGATTATATGTAGAAATTCATCAGGTTAGCAGGGGAAAGGAATACTTCGAGCATCTGATCTCCAAAAATTAGATGAGATCAAAATATCGATGTTTATAGAATTTATCTAAACTGCCTTTGCAATCCTGAATTCAGTTTGTTTGCTACATTTTCCCTTTCAGAGCCTTTGTTTTCTTCTTCAGGATCCATGCTCTAGACAGAGGAGGCAAATGTTGCCACAACATGGAGTGACACTGTGGATTTGTTCATAGTACTTTCTTGAGAAATGACTACCCTCCTTGTTCTTCAATGAACCCTAATGAAAATGGCCATTATTTTCTGAATGAATGAAAGGGTATGCATCACCGGCATATGGAACTTTTGTAGAAATGTGTGGTTTGTGAAAGATGTACGGAAATATGAGCGAAGCTTCTTGATGTAACTCTCTGAAAGGAAAAAGAACACGACAAGCCCTTGTATGTTGACCAAGAAGTACATTGTAGGTACAAATTTGGTCATGGTGTTGAAATTCGAGGCACTCATTTATTCTTTGACACTCAGATGAATGAATAGCATGTCTGCCTCATTCTCATCTCATTTATTATAATCCTTGAAGTCATGCGACTGGACCAGATGAAGGAAAAATACAAGGAGAAATGCTGTTTTGATATCATCATTGCTTTCAACTCTATTATTCTGGTTACATCATTTTCATTAGCTACCATAATATACAAAGCAGTGATCATGTCCAAGATCTAATCTTACTAATGTGTCAATACTGTAGGCCATTACAATGGCATAGTTAAACTTAGAGAGGCAAGTTGTGAAAAAAGAAAAATAGTTTGCATGTGATTGGGTTATTATTGTATATGTAAGGCCTAGGGCATACGTCGAATTAGGGTCGCATTGATTATTTTTTTTTTCAAAAAATACCCACGCATTACACTTTCAAATATGTGGGGGGTGGGGGAACAGGAAATTTTCGAACAAGTTATTTCAACAACTGAATTATTTACAGGCTCAGTCAAGTGGATATGTTGAAAATTGCAGCTTGCAAAAATGGCACTTAACTAATATGATTTTTCAGAACCGAAATAACGGAATAATATGCGCATCCACTTTTTTTTATAAAATGCTGCCACATGTTGCTATAACAACATGTATCTTGGGCAGGAAAACCCCTTGCTAAAATACCTTTTTGGGGGAGGGGGCAGTTCTAGAGTTCAGATGAAGATTCCTTTATTACTAGGAGCATGAGTTTCACATTAGAAATTTGACAGGTGCTGTCTTCACACACATGAATAATAGTAAATTTGTTTTTGAAGAGGGGGGAGGGGGGTCATGTAAATCATATTACTTATTAGAGGGGTGATCATTTAATTTTGACCTGTATTGCCCAATCCCCCCCCCCCCCAAAAAAAAAAAAAAGCAAAACATAATGAGTGATCCCTTAGATCATCTAGAGTAGTGAACTTGACACACAGGGCAGCCACATGGTTAAACAAGGCATTTACAACAATGCTTTATCAGCCTAGGGCTTTTTCTTATCCGTCCGCCACGCCTATATTAACGTCCTTGGGACAGGCGTAGTCAGTTTTCATTGCCGTGCATTTGCCAGAAAACGCGTTGTCTTGTCGAAGAAAGATTTCACGAGGAACAGAAACGCTGGTTTGAGTTTCGTTATCATTTTTCGTGGTATAGAGTTGATGCCTAGTCGCGAGACAACTTGTCTTTTGTATTCGACACAGTCGACTGTTCTCTCGGTTTTATTGACTCCTTGACTTATTTAAGCGATCACCGCACACTACACGTTCTCAATAAGTCCCTCGAGACCTTGTGGCATCTTTACCTCGCGTGGTACGATGTTTCAAGGCTAATGCGCAAATGTGGTTTGACAATGAATAACAGAACGTCAATGAGAAACATTTTGTTGAATTAATTGCGTAGTTTAGTTTGAAATTCAAGTATCCAAAATCACGAATTCCTAGCAAGCGCAGACTATGCTCGATGTTTCCGCAAAACACGAAAGAATATCATACATTAGGTCTATTAAGCTGGAAAAATCACGTTTTCGCACTATAATTTTTTTAATCCGCGCTTTAAGAAAGTAGCATGAAACAAAGGTTTCGAACGTTATGTGCTTTGTGGGCTCTCTAAATTTCCTAATTTAAACCTCATTATAAAAATTATGTTACGCTTCAACGCCTTGGTGTCCGAAGGTTTTTAATGTCATTGAAAACCGCTTTATTTTCACTAATTTTGCGATACGAATTTATTTTCTTGAACCATATCACTGAAGCTTTTTATCTCTGTACATTTCATTTCTTCCTGTGCTTCTTGCATAATATGAAATGGAACAGTTTTGCATAAATTGCGCGCTCCAGTGATCACTAACTAAAAGTCCGCTCAGGGAGCTCTTGAACAGCCGTGGTTGGGCAGCGGTAGCGGTAGGGCCGTTGGGCAGTGGTAGCGGTAGGGCCGTTGGGCAGCGGTAGCGGTAGGGCCGTTGGGCAGCGGTAGGGCCGTTGGGCAGCGGTAGCGGTAGGGCCGTTGGGCAGCGGTAGCGGTAGGACCGTTGGGCAGCGGTAGCGGTAGCGCCGTTGGGCAGCGGTAGCGGTAGGGCCGTTGGGTAGCGGTAGGGCGGTTGGAAGAGTTAATGGTTGGGTGGTAGCAGTAGGGCAGTGGTAGCTGTAGTGGGATTGAACAGCTAGGTGGTGGTGGTGGTTTTGGAGGCGATAGATATTATGTTAGCTCCTCTTCCTCACCTGTATTATTTCGGGTGCTCATTTTCAGGAGTCAGTCCTGTCCTAACTGCGATACCAAGTTCCCCACGTGCATAGTGACGGGAAGACCTCTACTCGATTACCAGTTCTGGATGTGCAGCACGTGCAAGCACGAGCGTATGAACAAGAGATCGCGTCCTTAAACTTCTGTCCGCTCTGTCACTCAGCTATTTGATCTTCAGTGCCTCTTCCATCATTAAGCCTAGTTTCCATATTGTCTTATCTGTCGTGTCAGTCAACCGTGAAACAAAAGAATAATTCCAATTTCCATTGTTTCACGGTCGACTGATCAGACAGATAAGACTATATGGAAACTAGGCTTTAGCGATCATGTGTCCGATGGCTGCAGTGTGATAAAGGCCCATACCGCAAGACACTTTCAAAATAGCACTATTAGTTTGCTGTTCTATCACTATGTGTCACTTCAATCAGTTTTAGACCAAAGGATGGATCGAAATTAAAGGCCCATCACCAACCGGGAGCCTTTGCGCCCCGTTTTCTTTTGTTTTCAAATTGATCCATTGTTTTTCGGGTGCTCTGATTGGCTAAGAGTCCGCAAAGGCTCTCGGTTGGTGATGGGCCTTTAAAGACACCGATGTGCGTGACGAATAGTTTCGTAGCCCATAAAACTCTGTGCTAATGAGGTAACGGTAAAAAAGTGAACTCAATCCGTTAAAATCTCGTGGAATTTCGATCCATCCTTCGGTCTAAACCTGATTTATGTGATACGAAGTCATAGAACAACAATCTAATGGTGCTATTTTGAAAGATTCTTACCGTATTAGATAAACACAACAAAATTTCTCCATAAACTGTCGGCTTGCGGTCGTTGCAAGTTCTTTCGAAGGTCTGTAAGTGCGCTGGTGCTCTGGTCTGTACGTGCTCTGGCTCTGGTGACAGACATTTGGAGACCTTTTAACGTTGGTGTTTTAACGTTGGGGCTTGCGCTTTCTCTGAGCGGCTCTATCAAAACTCGCGCATGCGCAAATGACTGTCAAATAGCCTCCCCCGCGACTGGTAGGAGAATGGGAGGTAGGCCATATGAGTGGAACTCTGGTTAGCCTGCGTAGCGGGTGCGATTCGGTACACGGGATAATGTTCAGTCTTAGATAACGCGGTCTTTACATGTTACTAAAAAGAGCTTTCAACATGTATTTAACTGCATTATTGTAAATAAACCAAGCAAATTGCAATTTTGTTTGCTGCTTGTGTTAATCGTAATTGTCACGGCTTCAACATCATGTGGAAATAATAGATCATTTCGTTTAGCAAATACAGTATATTTATCAGAATATATGGCTTATCTCCGGTGTAATAACCTGTGAGTGCTCACGAACTGCGTCACAAAGCTTCCTTTGTTTGGTAGAACGAATCAGGATGAAATAAGAACTGAACACAACGGGGTCCTCTGCGAATGGTTATTACACCGGAATTAACTCGAATATATGTATATCAGGGACGTGTAAAGGGTTCGATTTCCGCCTTCGTCAGTGAGGGATGTTTCTCTGCTTCAACTCATTTCAAGACTATGTACTCGGGGTTAGACGTAGGAGATTTTCAGTACTTTACGGGAGAGTCTCCTGATTAGCTATTAATTAATTATTAATTATTCAGTTAATTGCGGTGAGAGTACGCCCGGCCACCAGACCATGTTAGGATGCCCTTGTATGAGTAGTGAACAATCAACCTTGTCCCCACAGTTATCTGTTACCTCAAGGTATTTATAGGACCAAGAGTGGATTACCAAGAGTTTCCATATTTACTATGTACGCCCGAATCACAGTCAGAAAAGTGTCTATTTTAGAACTAGGATGCCCGAAAAAAATCGTCATCCACAGGGTTCCCACTTTCTCGCCACGCGAACAGTTGTGAGATCCAGCCTAAAATTAAATCGCAGATCAATGGAAAAACCGTTAAAATCGCAAAGATAAGGTAGGATATTCTCTATTTTGTTATGTATTGGGTATACGAGCATTCGAGCCTGAGCATTCGAATACTTTCGCGCGCGAAACTCAAATCTAAAATAGACACTTTTCTGACTGTGATGTGGACAAATGCAGTAGGGAAAGATTCTAACTCTTGTTAATCCACTCTTGTAGGACATAGATAGGATCATAAATAGGATCCATGTGGGACGTACTTGTTATCTAACGCTATACATCTATTGTTATTTATTTATTTACTGTTTGTACACTGTTTAACTCGGCAATCATATTTATCGTCCTTAACATTTGTGATTAATCTTTTTATCAATCTCGTTCCCAGAGCCCGCGTATCTTTTAGGCCAGCGCCAAGATACGCTGGCTCAAAGATGCACGGGCTCTGGGTAAGAGATTGTCTTTTATTTTCAACTTTTATTAAAGCATGCACTACCAAGACAATTTGTGATTAATCTTTTTATCAATCTCGTTCCCAGAGCCCGCGTATCTTTTAGGCCAGCGCCAAGATACGCTCAAAGATGCACGGGCTCTGGGTACGAGATTGTCTTTTTATTTTCAACGTTCATTAAAGCATGCGCATAATTACTACCAAGACAATTTTCCTAATTGCATTTCACTGGTATGGCTTGGAGCTGCTTCTGAGCAATTATAGAGGTTTTTGTGATACCCAGAATAAACAATGTCGAGACAGATTCCACTTGGCGAGACATTCTTTATTCCAGATATAACAAACCCGAATTCATTTATTGTTTTATTATACATTGATTCAGAAAAAAAGACTCTCGAGATGAACAAAGTTTATTTTTCTCTCAAGCAATCTTTTTAGCTGAACTTTTCTCAAGTAAATATTTTGTGAGGATCTCTTGCTGTCTTTTCGCGTTTTGCGAATCTTTGTTTTCTAGTAATTCGGCAATTTGTTCCTCGTTTGAAGATGCGAAGCGAAAAGCCATCTTTGTTTTTAGCTGCAAAGCTGGCACTTTTCAAATTCAAAATCGAATCTACACGCCCTAGGCCCATGATGCATTGCGCACGTAGAATCAAGAATCCGCTAGCTGATTCTTCAAGAATCAGCATATGTTGATTCTTGAAGAACCTCAAAAGTGAGTGCCCCAAAGTAGAGCGCGCGCTTTTAGCCAATCAGAATCGAGATAGGGAGTACAATGTATAATAATTTCTCTTAACGGCTTTGTATGTCAGATATTCTCGCAGAAGTTTGTTGGACTATACCATGGATTTTTTCCCCTTTTATTGCCCATTTGAATTAGACTTTATACACGATTGTAAGGTACTTCGCTTCCCTTGATTATCCGTCTGAACTGTACGTACCATAACCCCATATTCTAATATACAACAGTCAATCATTTATGACGTAAGAGTCAACATGAGTTCAACACTAAAGCCCGGTGCACACTAGCCCCATAACGAAATATGGACGTTATGTTGCAACGAAAAAAGCATGGGAAAATAACTGAAAAAAAATCATTAGATTACTTCACCAAAGCAATCTTACGTTATTTTTTTGTGGACTTCAACTTTTTGAAACCGCTAAATTTTGATCGCTTGATACTTTCTTTTGTCGTTATGTCGCAAGTGTGCACCAAGCCTAATAGCTCACTAATCGTCCAAGAGATTATCTTATTTACATTATCGCACAACATCACTTATACAGTTACTGTTATCAGAGCCTCTGGGTACGAGCTCTGGAGTCACAGTGACTCAGGACTATAAAGTGCAGTAAACGTAGATATACTAGAGTATTTTCACCTAACAATCAGTACTTGATTACTACTCCAGCACGTAACTAGAATACGACCATCTGCCAATATCGCTAAATGCCTGGGTGCGCCAGTGATACGGATGATTTACCAACCAGCTTACCAGTGCCATCCAGCGTGAACTTTTGAATGCGGTGATTTTCGTTGTCACAAACCAAGAGGTTACCATCTCTGTCGACCGCTAGACCACGAGGGTCACTCAGCTGACCATCATCACTACCTGGTTCTCCTATTGTACTGTGCCTTGTCACTGATGATGAGCTCCCATGTAGTTGTAGCACATGCACGACATGGTTGTTATAGTCAGACACTAGTACAAGATCCCCATGAGATGTTACACTGAATGGCAAGCAAAAAACTCCCATGATGCAGTAATTGCTGTTTAATCTCAAACAGGTGTTCCCCTCTTCCTGTGAAAACCTGTACACGTTTGTTATTCCAGTCACATGCCATGATACGTCCACTCTCATCAACATGAACCCATATGGGTAACTGAACTCTCCAGGGCCATCACCTTCTCTGCCAAAACATTTCAGAACTTTGCCAGTACTTGTCTTAAAAATGACAATTCTATGGTACCTTCATCAGAAACAACAATATCTTCTTCATTCAGAAAGGAGACCCCATCAGGAGCACTCAGTCGTGGCTGAACCGTGTCACGAATTGTCCTGATCAGTGCACCCTCTTTATTAAAGATCTGCACACAGCTGGATAACCGATCTGTAATAGCGATCTTCGTGTTTGATTTATTTACTGCAATGCCATATGGCTCTGTCATCGGTTTGGCCATTCCTGTCATGGCAAACAACCCAATAACCTTCAGTTCCTGTGGTTTTATATCAAAACCCATCGGGCTGTTCGACACGTGATGACCATTCACCATCACACTGATGGTAAAATGTCCAGGAGTCTTGGGGGTAAACTGGACATTACACTTATCTTCTTGGTTTTCTGAAACTTTCAAATCTTTAACTTTCGTTCTCGGATCAATGCGGACTTCAACATTATTGGTCCCTGGAAATTTCCCAACACTTCCTGCAGAGGAATCTCTAAAATGGACACTGAGACAGATTTTATTCAAAGCTTGCAATGCTTCGACGTCGGATTCAATTTTAACAAAACATTTAGTCGCATCTACTGGTCTTACTGCACGAATATATCCGAGCCCGAACTCTTGTATTTTATAGAGATCATTGTTAGGAATAAATTCCATATGACGTTCCAGATCACTGAGCTCTACCTGCATTTCTAGCATCCTTTCAAGTCGTTCTTCAACGGAAATCTTGGATTGCACCACGTGACAGGAAGTAGCATATTTAGTCAGTTTTGTTATGTGATCTCTTGCTGCTTGAATTTTATCCAATAAGCGTTGCTCTTCTTCGTCTCGACTGAGCGCATTTCTGACCTCTTCGTCAATCTGTCTGAGCAAGTTCCTTTATTTTCTTCAATAAAATGAGCGAGTTCCTTAGCGGCTTTAATTACCTGAGATTTAATTTCCTCTGCTTTCCTTTTTATCTCAGATATCTTATCCCTTATGGTGTTCAATTTCTCGTGCTCTGCTGCAGCTTTGGTATCGAGAAGTCCGAGTTTTTCACGCAAAATATCTTGTTGACCTGCGGCTGTATTTTCCAAGTCCAAAATATCATGTCCTGTTTGGTGTTCCTTTAGGCATTTTTCACACAAACAATTCGGCAATTGCTGCAAAAATACTTTAAGATTTCATGTGTATGCCTGTTGTGGCTACAAAATGACGACCTTAAAAATATGAAGGCCATATCTTGGTCGGTAAGCTCTCGCAGATGGAGCACTTTGTGCCCTTCACAAAACATCTGATGTCCTTTGAAGCAATCCTGACAGAGATAGCGAGGGCAATCACAACAATAATGATTTGAAGGGGTTTCTTTGCCTTCTTTCTTGCAAGAAGAACAAGCTGGACGACCGGAACCTGTCTCTCCTGTGAGATTTAAAACTTGTTTCATATTCAAGTGTACTTCGCTTGTGGGTAGAGACGTAACATCGCCGGTTGTGGGAAGCACGGTGCTGGTCTTGCACAATGGACAGCACAATTGAGTTCCGCTTTCGTCGGGTCTGGCGTTTTGTGTCAAGCAGTTCTCGCACAAAGCATGAAAACACTCCAGTAATTTCAGCTCTGGTGGGATTTCAGAACACATGGGACATTTAATCGAGTTCTGGAGCTCTTCTCTGAGGATATCCATTTTGAATATTGAGAAAGACGAGTATATTAGAATCTATCGCGTAAGGAGTTCTGGTTGTGTCTGTCTCGATAGTCTCGATCCGTCGTGTGATCCGTATCTCATTTCTTTTCGTAAATTTGCATATTTATTAATAGCACCGTCTCAACAATATGCGTCACAAGACCTCATAAATGTTATAGGTAATGTATTAAAAACGAGCAGTCGTGCTTTATGGCCCTGACGGGTGTTATAATCCCAATCCCGCGGGGAGGGGGGGGGGGGGGGGACCCACATTGTTGGGTCGGGAATGCTGAAATAAATTGTACATGGATGATCGTCGTATCTTTTAGTGGTTATAATTACGGGTTTTGGTCTCTTTTACAGGTAACCTTGATCTGCAACAAAAGTTTAGGGATGTTGGTATCTTTTAGGGCCAAATGTGTGTCCAAATTATTTTCTCTTTTGATGGTGCTGCTAAAAAACGGGTAAGAAAGAGAGATTAGGGACCGGTCATTATTTATCGCCGGGGGGGGGGGGGGGGGGGCATTCGTCGTAACACGGTCCACTTATGCATTTTATTATAACCATATAGATGCAGAAACTGAGACAGCTTTTTGATGTAAAGTTTATTTTTACTACAGTACTGGTGCCATTTCTACCCGTTTCTACAGTTCATACAGCAAGTCAGGAGGTACTTCTCCCTTGTGTCAGATTATCTCTGTTTTTCTGTTTTTACCGGGGTAACAGGCAGATATTAAAGTGTTGTTATCTGGCAACTGGAATTCATGAACAACGACTTCATACACAACTCTCTGCCCTCGTACACTTATAACTTATGAGTAGAGGTCTAACATGTGCCGAGCCTCCGTGAGACCCTTGTTTAATTTCTGTTTTTTTAATTTTGAGTTTCGCGACTTGAGTAGAGTTTTCTGAGTTTTCTGTAAATTGAAAGTCTGAGCTTTCGAGCTCCGAAATATTCAAAATTCGAGCTCCAATTGTACTTAGCACAGAATAACCTGCCGTGCCACAGAGGCATGCTTAAAGCCTAGTTTCCATATAGTGTTATCAGTCGCATTAGTCAACCGTGAAACAAAAGAATAATTCCAATTTCATTGTTTCACGGTCGACTGATGAGACCGATACGACAGATAAGACTATATGGAAACCAGGCCTAAGCAAGGACTGACACCGAAGAAGAAGGATGGGGTTAGGGACGAGGATGAAAAGAGCGAAGATGCACTAGTCTTCAAAGAATTCGGAAGTGATGAAGACAGTAAGGGGGGGGGGGGGGGGGGGGGGGGGGGTGAATAGGTTTGCTGATCGGTGGATTTGAGCTCAATAGCACACGGATTATACAGATTTTAAGAAAAAAATCGAGCGGATTTTCGGATTCTTAAAACGTAGGCGGCTCACGGAACTAGCAAAAAAAATTCGACTTTGGATTCTCGCAACTACGGATAAATTGTGCCGATTGTTGACTGTAGGGCCTGTAGACAAATAGCCCTAGATTGACTAGCTGTTTGAATTTTAGGCCACTTATGTTTTCGCGTATCAGTAAGGGTCAGTAAGAGAGATGTACGTGAGCGATTACAGTAAAATGTATTTTTTCAGTCATTATTATCGCCTGGGATAGGGAGGGCTAAGGGACGGACCATTTGATACTTGATGGGGGGGAGGGGGGGGGGGGGGGGGGGGGGGGGTGGCTGATTCCCAAAAACAAATTCGCGCAAGCCTTTGACCTAGAAAAAAATATCGCGCAAGCAAAGCTGGTGGCGAAAAAAAAAATCAAGCAAACTCACTTTAAAAACTTTCTCTTGATCTACCGTTTTATAGGGAACCTGATGTCTTTAAAAAATTGAGAAATTTTTTGGTCGGCTCGCGCTGCGCGCTCGCCATCTACAAGAATTAAAACGCTTAGATATTCGTTTTAAATTTAAATTATTTGAGAAACCGATAAGGTTTATACTTACTTTCAACTATTATGTCCAAAATTGCAGCAGGGTCGCGTTCATAAAAAGCGTATGTTGTGGTGTAGTATTTACAAACTCTAGTATAAATCGTACTAGGTATTAATTTTCGAAAATTTTTAGGATGATTTATTCAGTGACTCCATTTCTTCATTTGATTCTCATCTCCTAGAAATAAGAATATCATTAACCCCGTAGATTTCAAAATCGCTGCACGCTTCGCGCGCATTGACACTGCATAAATGGCCTGTATACGAGCACGTATTCACACCGTATTCACTCCGTACACATGCCAATATACGGATGTATACGGGAAATATCAGGATGTGTAATGAGTGTGTTAAGGACCAGTATAGTTCAGGGTATGCAGTCCTCATAAGGATCAGTACACATTGG